>JAKSZP010013272.1:0-175209 GCA_022478985.1 Massospora cicadina
CTGAGAATGAAATGGGTGCTTGGGAGTTTCGCGGTTTGATTGGGATTCGAAATGGAACTGGCGCGGAACCATTGAGGATTGGAACTGGCATGGAACCATTGAGTAAAGATTCCGCGATCCTGCTGTAAAGTTTACACCAAACATCATTCAAGTTGGCACCATAAGCTTATATTATATTTAATTTTAGCTTTTAGCCTGTGTATATAGGGAAGGAACTGGGAGCTGGAGGCTCCTCAGTTCTGTTTTCTATCAACTTGGCTAAATATTAAATAAAGGAACCTAAAATTCATATATTTATAATTTTAGTTTATTTTAAAAGATATTGCCTAACTGCAGCCATGTTTGGCTTAAATCAACAAGAATTGGACTTTGAGAGTGAGCTTGGGAGGGCTATTGCCTCCCTCTATACCTTGTCTTGGAGTCAAGGCATGTTGCTGGGGTTGAGTATACTTGCAACTGTCTTCCAGGGGTGCTTGTCCAATCTTGTAGCGCGCGCACCAGGAGAGTAGTATCAGGAGTCCTGTCAGCCCTATGGTCTTTAACATGGATCCTGTTGCCCAACTCATTTGTGGCTCATTGGAAGGAGCCAGTGCGTTACACTATGGCTCCAACCCCATCTTACAATTTGTGGTCCCAAATGGGGCCACATGACTCGCTGGGCCTTGGGCATATTCCGCAATCAGCCCTGAATTTAATAAAATCGCGGTGTCAATTCTGCCATGCACCGTTATTCCCTCAGCGCCTGACCATCCATTTTGAGCCCACGTCAAGGGTGGGCAGACAATCTGTCCATCATGTTTTGAGATAGACCACTCAAAATGCAATTGCCCCTCCTCAACCACTTCCAGCAGATTGACAACTCATCCGCCAACCTCCAATCTGCTGCCCACTATGTACAATTTCCGGTATGGGGCACAATCCTACCTCCCCCACCCCCAAAGCCTGTTGCTGCAGCCGCACCTGCAGCCACCAATTAGCCTCATCCTCACCTCAATGCCATAGATAATTCCTCCAATCAAGTATCAGATTGGATCCCAGTTCAATCCCATGCTTCCTCAAATGAATCGACCAAACCTTAACCATACGCTGATTCCCCAATCCAATTCAACAAAACCCATGGGAATTATTGGCTGAAATTGACGAATCAGGTAAGTTCTTTGAAGAACCATCTCTGCAAATTGAGCAGTTCATTAATGCAGAATGGGACGCCAAATACCCCCCTCAACTTTATACCCCACAGCCAAACACTGAATCATTTTGCAGTGATCACTAGCTTGCAGTCAAAGCAGCTGCAACACCAGATTGTCATCCCATGCATAAAGCTGTTGCTAAATCAGTAGCAATACTCAAAGGAGGACATCCACCTCCTGCTATCCCTGCAACCTTAACTCCAAAAAGTAAAATCACAGTGAACCAGTATTACAAAAATGCAAATGATGCTATCCAGAACGTGGCAACTATAGCACAGACTTCAAAAGCAAAAATAACCCAAACCAACATTGCCACGTTCGTTAAACTCCCAGACGCCTGCATCAAAGCTGAAAAAGCTTTAACCAAATATCTTAGTGCCATTTATCTAGCTGGCAATTTCCATGAAGTTCCAATCATCAGTGATATTGAAACACATACCACAGATGCCCCAACGCCATTACTGATGGCCGTGACACACACTCTACTATAGGAGGAAGAAGCTGCTGCCAAAGAGGCTGCCAAAGATGAGACCCTCAACCCCCCTCCCCTTCCGCCATGGAGGGATAAGCGGCTTCTGCTGCCCACCTGGTTGGTCAGTTTTTGAAGCGTTTCACTCAATCCGCTCATTAGGGCGTTTTGTTTGAACCAAGTAGTTATGTTAGTTTTTTAGTCTAGTTTTAGCTTTGGTAATGTCCATCCCCTGGTCAGCTTGCCTCAAATAAATATATTTTATAACTTATGTGAGGTATTGATAAAAAAAGAAAAAGGATAAATAAGATCAAGCAAATAAATTATAGTGAATTTCTTTTATGTAAGCATGATAATTAGGCTATAGGTATTTGAAATTATCTGGTTTAAACTGACTAATCTAAAAATTTATAATTTATTATTATGTTAAAGTTAAGCTTACCAAAGGACAGATATTACCAATTGTTTAAAGTTTTGAAAAATAAACTCTTAAAACAAGTGGACCAAAATGTTAAAGGGGAGCATCTTTGGAAAAAAACTAAATAACCTAACCTGCCAGTTGGGAACATGGAGAACCGCTTGTTCAACCATTAGAAGGGGAGGGGTGTAGGTCCTGAGGCTAAGTCTCACTGCCTGTACTGCAAAGAATACCCCTTCAGTCATAAGAAAGATCCTAGGCCCCTTGTAGCTCCCCTGTATTGGTTAGTGACTTTGCTTACATTGTAGATGAGCAATAGATTAGGCTCTTCCCTTAAGAAACATCTCCCCTTGCCCTTCTCCTTTTATACCCTATTAAAAATAAAAGAAGGGTTTTGAAAAGATTTAGTACATTCTAGAGGCCACTGCCTGTACCCTAAGGCTCATCACATTTATAACCTGGACACTACTGATATGCAAAAATTAGCTAAACACGCACAAAAAACCCTTTAAGCCCCAAGTCTCAAAAGTCAGATAGGTCAATAATAGAAGTACATATTGTGAACTAAACCTCCAAATTATTCAATACGCGCGCGCGCGCGCGCGCGCGCGCGCGCGCGCGCCAATTTTAGTTTGATGACCCACTTGGATGGAATGAGTTCTTGCAAAATGTTAATGGCTACCTGTATGAACAAATTCTTGAAATATTGATACAAATTTTGATTACTCTTTGATTTTAACACAAGCTTCATAAATTTTGATGACGTTATATAAACTTTCCACAGTTTTCTACCAACATATTACTCTTCCCAAACTAACTGATTAGGTCTTACCACAGAATTCAGGCGAGGTCAGTTCTTGAGCTCCCTTCCAATTCCAACCCCTACTATTAAAATGGCCTCTTTAGGTTACGTTGTCATTTTAATTCAAGATTTACTTATAAATAAACGTTTTTTGCCTCACTCACTCACTGTAAAATCTGTCCTCCATACCATAACACTAACTTTGCAAGTCAATCGTGCAATTTAGCCATCATCCACAAAATGCTATCTGTAAACATAGAGTGAATGTTCCAATCCATCAATTTAGCAACTTACCCCTTAGTAACCAAATTTGTAAAAATATATGTTCCTGAAATTATTGCTAATCTGTCACTCATGTCGTGCACCCCTGAGATCTCAATTACCTTACCAATCTACCACAATTTGGTACAATACGTCCAGCATATGCTCCATTCTCATTTGATCCATTCGTGTGCAATTAAAAATAGTTAAAAACTAGGAGGAGTCGCCGCCCTTCCTTCTTCTCTTGCCCATGTGAGTTTCCCCAGTAGGACCCGCGGTTTCCCATTACACCCTTATGGCTTGTTATAGGCTCCTTTGGTATGTCTTTTTACTGTTTTACTTTTCACTCAACTCTTATAACCTCCCATTCCAAAGTCTTTACTATAGCTGAGCCTTGACTAACTGGACCCTTCACTGGATACACAAACACCCAGAATGGATGGGAAGCCTTCTTTTAGTTAGCTCTTACCATAATAAGGGGGATTAGGGAGCTCATCCTTGGCTGCGTCTTCCTCATCCCAGAGTAAGGTATGGGAAAAGGATGAGAGTAAGGGCGTTGGTGCATCATCTGTGTGTGGTTTGACGTTACCTAAGGGAAGAATATTAAAAAGCACACATGGATAAGGCCGCTAAAATAAGTAAAATAGGGCTTTTTCTTGGAGGTAGGCATCAGGGAGTTTGATGAAAGTTACATTTTTGGTGAAGGTAATCTACGACTTTAGGTAGCATGCTACCACTGCAACGCCCTAAATTGTATCATTGGGTTTTTGTACATATTGAGGAGCTCACACTTATCCAGAGGGGCAATGCAAGATGTGATATCTGGGAGGAGGAATACCAGTTGAAACCATTAATACTGATTTGAAAACAGCTTTGTGGAGGGAATGAGAGTTGGGTTATGCAGCTGCTTTAATAGTGAGCTGATGATCACTACAGAATGGTGCAGATTTAGGTTGAGGTGCATAAAAATGAGGGGGAATGGGGCGTCATATTTGTAATGCAAAAATTATTTTTAGTTGGAATTCAGATAAATAAATAAATTCAAACAATTCAGTAATCTTCAGCCAATAATACAAAGGTTTCTAATTTTTTGGATCAGAACATTGGCATAACATTGAAGTATGATTAATGAATTTAGGGCAGCTTGGGATCAAACTGTAGTCTAAGCTGGTCTTTGATTGGCTGAAGGATTGGTAGTTATGGATTGTGGAGGAGACTTATTGGCTGAAGCAGGAACTTCTACAACAACAGGAATTGAGAAAAGAGGTAGGAATGTATAAAAGACAAAAAGTCAGGTAGTTGACAACAACTTAGTACCAAGAAGTGAAATCAGAATCTGAGGAAGCTGGAGGGATGGACATTTGCTTTTCAAGTGATCCAACTCAAAATAAGATGGACAGAAAGTCTATCCGCCCTCCACGTGGGCCCAGAATTGATGGTCAGGGGCAGAGGGATAACATTGTGAGGGAATTGATAGGAAACTTTTATTGAAATAGAGCATATTGTGGCAAATGCACAAATCCAAGCTAAATGGGTGGTCCCATATGGGACCACAAACTGTTGGATGAAGTCAGAGCTGTAGGCTGCCAAGCCAACCATTGGCTCCTTGAGAGCATTTTATGGGGAAGGTGGGTGGGAAAACCAGAAAATTGAACCTCCTTAGTGGTGTATGATGGTATAAAAATGTGAGTTTCTGGGAGAGGGATGGCCTAGAATACCAGGGGTAAAGTTGTTGATGTTGCAGCATCAACTTTGCAAGTGAAGCCCAAGTTGAAACTCTCCTTATATAGGCTGAAGTCAAAAATATGGCAGGCTGCATCACTAACTGCGCTTTTTTTGATAATTTTCTTATCTGCATATGAGAAAAATTCCCATATCTAACCCTAAGGCCAAATCACATTTTTCTTGAGGGAGCACCAGGGGCTTTGAGGCAACACCTAATAATGTGCGAGGTGGAGGCCAAAATCCTTTGAGGACATATTAACCTGAGGATTTTGGAGAACTGGATAAGCCAATATAGACACATTTTCCCATGGGCAGGATTTGTTAGAAGGTTTTGCCACTGCCCACACTGGATCAGCCACTGGAGGATCTGAGGGCATTGGGGTTAGATGTATCAGATGAACATTTTAGTTGGTAATTTCAATCTCAAATAATCTGCTCAGTTTGGTCAAGCAGAAAAAAGTCCTAAAATTATATATCAATAAATAACTATAGGTAAAATAATAAGTAATAAAGACTAAAGCTAAATATTATACTATTTATTTCTTTACAATATAAATAAAATCTAGCCTCATGAATAAGAACTCTAAAACATTTATATCATTATAAATGTAACTATAGACTAAGTAGTTCTATACAGCTTTAATTTTTATTCTTTTTGAGTTTTAAAAGCCAAAGGACTCCTGGTGCATACAACTTTGCAGGATGAAGGTTAGGGTACTGCTGAACCACACTAGGGCTGCACAAATCTGAGCACCACCAAATGTGGACCTGACTGCAAATGGTTGTAGCTCACACTACCCTAAACTGACATATGCCCGCCCTGTTTAAGTACTGGGCAGACCGTCTGCACCAGACAGGACAGGCGATATGACTCTCATTTTTCTTATGTGAGACAAGAACTGATGACCCCCAGGTTTAAGGCCCTTGAGGGGTAGGAGCTGAGGCCCCTCCTCTTGTAACCTGATGTTTAGAAGAGTTGTGCTCTAAGGACCCTTTTTGCCCAGGAAACCTTAAGGTCCTTTTAGATCACAAGTTATTTTTCATGATCACGTTTGCCACCAGCCTGCTCATTCTGTCCAGTTAGCAACTAAATGAGCTTCAAACCAACCTGGAAAACCGCGGCATTTATTGTAGGCAGGTGTACCAAAGTGCAGCCAACCAGGATTGCCCCTCCCTTGTCCTGGGGTCTGCACCTGTGAACCCTCAGCTTGTAGGAAAGCAGTGCGAAAGTCACCATTGTTCAACTCTTACTCCCCATTACTGCCCATATGCTCCTCTCAGGGAGTGGTAGAAACCTGTTAGAACAGGTCAGAAAAGTCATCATACCATCCTGCACCCTTTTCAGGCCACTACAGGACCTGACCAGTGCACCTCTAAAGATTCTGGTGTTAGCTACTCACCTAAGTTTCCATGAGCTTTCCTCAGTTGTGCCACGAGGAGGCCCCAGCTAACCTTATCTAGCTTATATAAAGCTTTTTTAAAAAAAAGATTAAAAATATATAAGAGTTTTAACAATTTAGATAATAAATGTATGTAATTTGACAATTGATATTTATTACTGCTTATAATAAGTTTAGAAATAGTAAGAACTTGCAATTCATTAGTATAATAAAAGTCAATATATAATTATTATAGCAGAATCATATATTACTTAACATTATATAGATATGCCATATATATTATAGTGTATACACCAAAAAAGATCTTAATTAAACTAAAATATATAATGATATAATTTATATACTATCACTATATTCTATTCTCTATACTAAGTAAAAATATCTAGAAGTACTTTAATGCTGTAAGATGGCAATAAATTATCTTGTAATGAAAAAGACTGAAATTTAATAGTTAAGTTAAATTTTATTCGAGGTGGACCGACCTGGGGATGATACTGCACCGATTAGGGAAGTGAAGAAAATGGGAAAGGAGGATAAAACCCGGAAAATCTCCATGCGTGGCGTATGATAGGCCAGGAACTCCATGGACCACCTTTGCTATTTGCTATCTCAGTTTGGGGCATTGGTGCGCAAAACCAACACAGTCAAAATCGCCCCCTACCCAAAGTCCATTACCGGGATCGAACTCGGAAGGCAGTGGTAGAGGGTCCATACTCTACCACTGTGGTATCCTCCCTTAATAGTTAAGTTAAAAATAAAATAAGTTTATACTAAACAACATTGAAGTTCATTTCTTGCTTATGCTACCACTTAGATGATATCAATTCAGTTTTTTCTATAAATTCTTTAAAGATATTTCATGTTTTTACCAATTAAAAAATTAGTATACAAAAGAGGCGTTTGTTATTATATGACAAAAATTATGCCCTGGTTACCTTAATCTGATATATATGTTTTATGTAGTAAAATTAGTTAAGATTCTCTAATTTTTATATAATTAAAATTTAAAAAATGCAGTGGCTCCTATAAAAAATCAATCTAAGCTTCTGATAAAAGTTTGAATCAATAATGGTTTTGAAAAATTTAATCTGTTTAATAAACAAAAAATAACACCCAAACAAAGCGGTCTTCTAATATATATATATAATGAAGATAAAATATGTCGCCTCTATTGTATAAGCTAGATTACATCCTTTCAGAAAAATAAAAATTAATTGAAAAATATATACAATGTAACAAGACATCAAATTACTAACATTGTAATGTTTTTAATAGTATATTAAGGTGACTAATTTAGACATTATTAAAGAGACTGAATCACAAGGAAACTTTTGTTTAAGTCATCACAAAAAAATAAAAAAATAAAAATACAAGATTTTATTACATAAATTAGTAAATTTATAAAGTTTTTAATGGGTTTCATCGAGTGGAAGAGTAATCTATATCATGTTTGAGATAAGATGCCCTTGCCCTTGGTAGATTGGTGTATCCCCCTTTAGGTTGGGACTACCTAGTGCTAAAAAAGAGATAGGATGCCCTTGGTTTCAGAATTCCAGACCAATCTAACAAATTGATCACTATGCTAGTGGGATTTGAGCCATATCCAGATAAACAATAATTTTTGATGTCAGGGTTCAAGCCCAATTCAAAGAGTTGATTACCACAACTGCCAGGGTTCAAATCTGATCCTAAAGATTAATTACCTCTACTTAAAAAAGATCATAGGATGCATGCAAAAAACTGAGGAGAGTGAATCAGATAAAGATCTTGTACCAGAAGTTCCTGAAGATTTTCTCCAAAGAAATGGTACTAAAACCTCTATAAAATTTAGTCAAATCCAAATAAAGTGATTATTATAAAACATAAGCAATGTTTTGATTGTAGTTTATAATTAGCTAAAAAACTCAAGGATATTTGGCAATTAAAGACAATTCTCATCTAATTGATTATCTATTAAAATCCTTTTGCTAATATCTCTAGGTAGTCTGAACTCTTAATTAGTTAAGTTTATACCCCCTGCCTCAATAAAAGTATTGTTCTCCCTGCCAGGACTCCTCAAGTCCCCAGAAAACATTAACAATTGCTATGAACAATAGAGGCTCTGCCTCAGAAACTTCTTTCTATTGCAAAACTCCTTATCTCAATAAGTAGCGTTTAACATGCATGTAGAGGATTTTTTTTCTGCATCTCATAATCTACAATCACCAGCTTCTATGGAAGCGGATCTTACTGCCCATCCACTAAAAACTATCATCTGCAGATCTATGACTGCTTGGATACTTTCCTACTCCTTATACTTAGAAATATGTCCTAGGTGGATGAGAAAATAAAAATGAACTCTAGTTGTTCCAACTCCAATTAATAATCTATGTTCTAAAGCAACCCTCAATGGTGATCAAGATGAAATAGACCTACTTGCACTACTTGCATCATTCTGTCCATTCAACTCTATGTCATTTAATGAAGTGGCCGGATTTCATCATCAAGAACGACTATAGCATCTCAACTTAACAGAAACTTTACATATGAAACTTTTTTAAAATTTTAGAATTCTTCTTTCACTTTCAGCTGAGAGGATTGGAGTGTTATACTTGAGAGTTGCAACTCCTGACAATATACAACATCAATCAACTCATCTCAATGAAGGGGGATCTGATATGTCGCTCTGAACTCCATGCCTACTTTATTGATTTGTAAGTCATTATCTAAAACCACTTTAAAATTAGCATTCATAATATACAATCTCAGATCAACACCCTAAAAGACAATTTGATTGATTGATCGATATTGCTAAGTAATTGGTTCATCAAAACTAGGTAGTTTGAAACTACTCAATTTTTAGGGTCCCAGGCTGCCTGGTGATCCTGGGCCTCCTGAAATCCTTGGATTGCCCAAGACTCCTGGAACTCATGGAATGCCTTAAGCCATGGAAGTTCAGTGTGCACCTGAACACCCTGGTATTCCGGAAAGACCTGGCCACCCTAGGCTTCTGGGCTCAATGATAGTTGGAGATTCCAGAAGACTTAATTAATTCACTGTTAAAAAAATGTAACTTCTTAATACCCAGTTAGGACATGTCAGAAAGGATGTAAACTCACACAAGATGAGGTGCCTCTATGTGTGGAAGTCTCTCTAATGCTCACCATAGTCAATTCAAAGCCTTGGCACTACTGCATGCATATTACAAGGATTTGAGCAGTAAGCACTAGCCATTGAACAGCGTCAACTTGAGCTCCAGGAAACAACTTCTAGTAAAAAATGAAGTCAGGCATGTGAACCAGATCTTTGCCTCCAAATATGCCTTTATTCAGCCCATGAGCAAATTGACCTTGTTATTGATTATGTGACTGAATTGTGCCATCAAGTAGATGCCATTCAACCACACAAATATCCATGAATACCAAATCCTCCCATACTGAATGTGTAACATATGTGTCCATCCATGCAGTTAACCCCCCAACCCTTTCAGGGAACTCATTTAAACCCTCCTCTAAAGTTAAATAAGTTACATGAGAAAGAAGTGTTTTTCCCATACTGTTTTGAGTGCTCTGGAAATGGTTATTATAAAAAAACTTAAGCACCTATTCGATTGCCTCAGCCAAGTTGCACAAGATAGTATGATACTACACTTTATAATTTAGCACTTGGGTCAATGTAAGACCGCACTAGTCAGAGAATTTGAGAGTGATCTAGCCTTAATTACCCAAAAACAGGTTTTCATGGGATAAGCCTCAATTGAGAAGAATCTATTAATGAGTTTACCCAATGGTTATATCTCAACGCTCAAAATTTAGTTATGTTAAACTGACACACCATTGATGATGACATCACAACAGCTTCCTCTGAGTTCCAAACCATTCCCAATATCCAGTTGTACCTTAAGGTGCTTAATCACAATCTTACCTCGCTGTTGAACATTAAGGAAGCCCTTATGGAGGCTTTTACTAATTTTCTTACTACTGCTAGATCATCTCACTCTTCATATAAAGCTTGACCTCAAGTTATAGCTGTGATGCCTCCAAAATCTCCTACCCCAAGTGAGTACCACAATTATTTCAAGCGTACTAATAGCACTTTGGATAGTTGCTTCCATCAACCTCATAAAATGATGCAGCAAAATGTTCTTCAGTTTAGGGTAAGAAGCTCCCTCTTCCAACAAATCCCAAGCACCTCACACTACCAGTTACAAGACTAGCACTTCCAGCTATCTTTATTAGCTTCCCCTGCTGAAGCCACTGTGACCACTTCTATATAAGGCAAATAAGACCTGAATCCTTCTTATTTAAATATTGGACAATTACTTAAACAAACTTTTTCAGTCAGCACGCTAGCATAAGTCCAGTCTTTAACAAATAAAGCTTTTATCAAGTGTAAAAGCTCCAAATTTGGCCTATATAAACTTATTTAGCCTCGCTTCATTAACCTTATAACTATCTTCTAACAGTTAAGTCCCAGTTTGTATCTTCTGTTGTAATAGTAGAAGTGGTAGTCCATAAAGTTAACGTTCTTGCCATAGTAGACACTGGATAGCAGTTAACCTTTTTTATATTTTTTTAAAAATAAAATAACTCCTGATTTGATTCACAGTGCTGAATATGGAACATTATATTTTAAAATCATTAAAGCTACTGAAGAATACTCAACTTTGCCCCTTCAATTTGGAAGCTTTTTATCACTGCTCTTGCTATAGCATTACAAAACAGTAGTTTAAGAATTTTCATCAAAGTTCAATTTATGAAAAATAATTTATTGTACAATCAATCATAAGGAACAATATCTATCTCTTCTGAGATATTGCGTACCACTGCTATTTGATCTCCTATATATATAAAGGGGCCTACAGGAAGTGTTCATGCCTTAAAGAGTATCCTTCCTCCATCTGGTAAATAGAATGAAAAAAATTCTATGGCCTAAAACTAAACTACCCAACACTGTTAATGCTGAAGGTGGGATTACATTAAAATCCTCCCAATCTTTTATTATACCTCCATGTTCTCTAGTCATTGTGGACTCTCAAGTTAAAATTCATATTCCTAATACATATGTTTTAGAAATATATGAACAAGTTAATTTTTCCATTAAGGAAGCTTTGACCTGTCCCAGTATCCTAAACCCTCCTATGGAAAATTTATCTCTGTTTTATTAGATGGCTTAGCCAATTTGACTCTTTAAATCCCACGGCATGCTATCATTGTCCATGTCAGACTCTGTCCTTTTAATCATATCATAGATGTAAATTTTTTTTGACACACTACAAGGCTTAAGTATTGATATGCCTACCACAGTATCCCTACTATAAAGTAATATTGGGGACATTCTTACTCCAGGTGACGCCAAGATTTAGAAATCATATTAAAAGAATATGAACTTATCTTTTTCTAAGGGACCCAGAGATTATGAGAAAATGACCAGAGTTATCCTTAAAGTGGAAACTAATAATCACCCCTTTCATGGTTTTAGCTTGTTGAGAGTCCAAATTAGCGGAGGCTCAAGTGGCTCTTAAATTAAAACAATTAGTAAAGGCCAGGCTACTTGTATCCTCTATAAGCCCTTGGGCTTCCCCTCTACTATCAATATGCAAAAAGTATATAATTCATTGGGTTGTAATGAACTATTGCAACCTAAGTTTCTATCACTTGAAAAGATAGTTACCCCTTCCTTGTATAGATGGTTCTTTACATCTTATGTATGGATTGAAGCATTTTTAATAGATCTCTCCAATAACTACTGGCAGATCTACCTATCCCCAAAGGATTGAGAGAGATGCGCTCTTACCACTAGTAAAGATTGTTTAAACCTACTTAGACGCTTCAGGGGATAAACAATATTCTACTAACTTTCAAAAATCCGTGGATGAGCTATTAGGGGACTTAAACATTCCTGTGTTCTAGTCTACCTTAACAAAATTATCGTCTTTTCTCAACTTTCACTACACATTTTGCTAACATTAGGGATGTATTTCAATGACTACAGTAATCTTCATATCAACTAAAAAATTCAAATGTTTTTTATTCCCAAAACGAAATGGATTTTCTGAGTCATAACATAGATCAAGAAGGAACTTCCCAATGAAAGACAAAGTCACGGCCATTTCTCAAATGCCACCGCCTAAGTCCCTTCAAAAATACAGGTTCTTCTAGGAATGGCTGTATTTACCAACAATTCATTTCTCATTTTACAGATACATCTGAACCCTTAATCTTTATGAAAAGAATGTAATCCTTTCTAGTGAGAAGAACAGCAACAACAAATTTTTAATATGTTACGCTTAGCTCTCACTCACTCCCTTGTAAAATTGCACTCCAACTTTGATAAACTTTTTTACTTTACACTGATGCTAGCAATATTACTATAGGAGCGATACTATCCCAACATAATGAAAATTTAGTTAGAACATCCTATTACTATTAAAGCAAAACTTTATCTAAAACGGAACACAATTATAGCTTTTTATGGAATATGTGTGCCTGGCTATTTTAATGGTCTTCAAACATTTCTGACCCTATTTATATGAAGCACATTTCATTATTATTACTCATTATGCATTTTTGCGATGGCTTAACAAGTGAAAGATCCTGATGAGCGCCTAGACTTTGGGCTTTAAAAGCTCTATATACTTGATTTCTCTATATTCCATCAACTTGGCCAACACATCAGAACGCGGTTTTTTCCATATTACATATTTTAATTTTATACAAACCTGGTTAAGATAAACTATACATCCTTTTGAGACAACCGCAGATGCAAAAAATCAAACCTATCTCTATATAAAATAGTTAGAAAAAGGTTGACAAACCTTAAACTTCATGGTATTCATCTATATATGCTAGTGTAAACCCAATAACTACCCTATATTTGTCCCTTCAAAAGAACTGATACTACTTTAAATGATACCTACAATCTGGCCATGGGGAAGCTCAAAACTTATCAGTGGGTCAAGTCCTAATGTTATTGGGAAGGAATGCTCCCCATAATCTATAGTGCTTTAAAAACTGCTTAGTATGAATTCACCAAAATGGCCCTACTCCTCGCCCCAAACATCAGGTGGTTTATCCTTCTAAACCTTTTTAAATGGTTGTTATCAATGTCACCAGCCCTCTACTTCGATCATCTAATGGCCAATGACTATCTTGCTGGCCGTTGATCTTCTCACTAGAAAGGATTGATGTCATATCCCTATCTTCTGCTTCTCTAAAAGCTACCGCCTCATTTCTATATAATTATATCATCACACAACATGGGTGTCCTAACATAATTCTCTAAGTCAAATGCTAAAACTTATGGTTATCACTAGTGCATAAATTAATTTATTCAATGAAATCTCATCAAGTTTTTACCACCCCTATCATCCTGCAACCAATGGGATGGCAGAGCGAGCTAATGCTACTTTATCTCAAACCTTCAGAAAATGGCCTAACCAACCCTCTACAATAGCTGCAATCTTTACCAGATGCAATTATGGCTTACCAAATTAGTCACCATCATCTTATTAATTGTCCAATTGATATTTGGATGGAAGGAATCTTTAATTGCCTACAAAGTACAATATATTTTTGAGAATGCTTTTACTGAAACCCATAAAGCTACCTCAAAAAGGCATCAGTAAAAAAATTATCAAGCTTCAAGATCAGGCCTTGAATTAATTGTCTTTTACCTCCGCCAGGGAAACAAATCGATTCAACAACAAACACATCCCCCTATAAATCTTTCGCTATGTGATTTAGTCCTTTTTCACCATCACCACCCAGGTGGAAATTAAAAAAATTAGACTAGATTGGTTAGAACCTTACAATGTCAACTATAAGAGAAAAATTGGGCATTTGGTTGTCAAAATTACCCAGGTTATTATGATAGTTTGGGTGCATATCCAATATCTACAACCTTTTACCCCTATGCCATGCTCTAGAGGGGCGTTGCTGGAATTCTAGTTAAATAAAGAATCAATCAACTCTGATGGCAGGATTTGAACTGATCCAGAGAAATGATCATCCTTTAAGTTGGAACTAAACACAATCCAAAGGATTGTTACCACCACTGTCAGGGGTTAATTTCAATCTAAAAGATTAATTACCACTACTTTAAAAAATCGTAGGATGCACATCAAAACTGAGGATAATGAATCAGACAAAGATCTTGTCTCAGAAGTTCCTGGCGATTTCCAAAAACATGTTACTCCATCCCCTCTATATTTACTCCATTCAATTAAAGTGATTATTTTGGTTTGTATGTATTATTTTGATTGTCTCTAATAATTAGTGAAAAACTTTAGGATATTTGACAATTAAGGCTTATTTTTTTAATGTATATATCAAAAAATCGGCAAAGACTTTAGGTACCTGAACTCTTACTTGGACGATTGGGGTTTATCTCTCTGTCCTGACATTCAACATAAATTACTTCCATTTATCATGGGTTATGGGCGAATGGGAGCCATTTTCCCAATGAGTTGAACTCTATCAACTAATAATCTTTCTTCCTCTTTTCAAATTGGTAAGTTACTAAAAAAACGGGACATCCATTTGGCATCATAAAGTTTTTCTTTGCGTAATCTTAAAGGCAATAGAAGTCTCAATATAAACTCCCCTTCATTTTATAGTTATCAAATTAACTTACGCCCATGGTGTTAGTCTGACATTCAGCTTATTAGCTTATATACCATCTTAAATATTTATTAGAGGTTCAGACCAGGGAGAAACTCTATAGACACATCTTCATATAATATAAGTTATGATCGTCTATCTTTTGATTTGACATTTAACAATCCAAAGCAATCACAGAAGTCCTAAGATTAACAGCCTATGAGACTTTTGGTAAAAATCAAACCCACTCCATTACAGTAGGAGTATAATAATTTACCACTGGGCATCGACTGCCAAAATTAGATTACAATACCTTAAAGAAGATTGGCAACATTTTGTTCTTGATGCAAAGATTAAAGTGCAAAGGTAAACTTTACTATTGGATCCTATAAGATGATAAATTCTTATCACAGTACTATACACCCTGAAACAGTGATAGATAATGAATTAATGCTGTTTTTGCAAAGAGTGTGTTAATGGAATTGTATATACATAGAAGCTAAAGTTTATACTTATGTGGCTGTCCAAAACATAGTTAAAATTGGATACAAATTTATGGTTTTTGCATTTTTCTATGATAAAAGTTTAACCCTTTTCAGTCAAATCTAAAATGTTAGCCCCTTATAATAAGCTATGACCCATTAAGAAGAAGTGGATAATGGCAATTTCCTTAGAAATTTCTCTCTCAACGCTTGTTTTAGCCTAGAAAATCAAAAAATGAAAGATATATCTAGATGAGATTTAATAAAAGTCAAAAGATACTGCAACAATTTAGAGTGTATATCTATTAAAAACTACTTTTCTTTCTCATTGCAAACACTTTTACAACTCATTCAATTCAAGACTAAATCTAGTTTGATAATCTCATAGAGGGGATTAGTCTGCGCCCATGTCTGGGAGCAGTTGGGCAAGCAAGGCAAGAGGAGCAGGCGGAAGGCCTGCGGCCTCTAACGTTCAAAAACGCCCCGGAGAATCTGGCGGAATAGAAAAAAATCTAAAAAAACTGGCGGTCACAATTTCCCCAGAGATACTCACGTGGCAAGCACGATGCAACCAGTACATCAACACGCCACATTCCCAGCCACTTTTGTCGGTGGAATTTGGAGTCCGTGTGTATCTGGACATCCAAAAAATGGCCCTATGGGAAAAATTTTGTGAAGATGTACACAAAATTTTCCCGACCGCGGTGTACGTTGCACCTCACTCCATGTCACGCGGTTGGCTGGACCTAGGTTTTGAAAGCAAAATAGCAGCAGATGAGGCTGCAGCGGTGCGTGTAGTGGTTGACCTCTCCAAAGGGCAACGGGTCGTCGAAACTAAATGCACCAGATGGACAAAATCAAACCAAATTTTCCTCACGTTTGACTTTTTGCCTACTACGGTAAAACGTGATATTTTGGAGCAACACCTGAAAGATGGTCTCGCCATATACGGCGAAATACAATCTTTCAAAATGCAATGTTTCACGCTGATGCCACACCTGTGCACTGGCAAAGCCATCGCATTTCTGACCCCAACTGAGGAGATCATGAAGGACCTAACCCAGATCCCGCACTCCACCTTTATTGATATTGCAGGGCATACCACCCACCCATTCCGGGTAACCGTGGACAGCGCGCCCCCCATTTGCACCCACTGTGACGCGTTTGGCCATAAGGCACATGTGTGCCCCATCAAAGAGGGCGTTACATTCCAAGAGCACCCCTCAGCGGCCATGGCTAGCGGAGAGGCGCACTATGAACCAACCGCAAGCACCAAAGAGGCTTTCCCGTGGGGAGCACAAGGCTGCTACCTATTGGTAAAGCCCATCTCCCCGCAGGAGTGGAAGAAGGCCAAGCAGGCCCATAGGACCGCGGCCAAGGAAGCGGCCAAGGTCACCACCACCATCCCACACTCACAACGCCAGGAGGACATGGAGACCTTCGCAGCGGAAGCAACTCAGAATCCATCACCCAATCAGATTGGGAGGCCCAAGCTGAACGGGCCACTCAATCTGAGGATCTGATGGGAGATTCAATCTCACCCAATCGCTTCACCCAAGCCCCAGTTGAAACTGACTTGGGACCTATCCCAACTGAAAAATTTTTTTTGCCCCACTTGACGGTGCACCGAACTTATCTGCACCGCAAAAAATTTGTCCGACGTCGGGAAAACAAAAAGCGAAGGCCAAAGCCAATGTGACTCTTTCCGCAAAAATTAACAAAAACCCTGATAGCATTGCTGCTAATACCCGCGCTGCTGTGAAAGCCCGTGGGGACCTGGAAGAGGCTGGTGGGCCAGGGGGCCCACCCCTCGCACCTAAGGTGTGATGGGGGAAACCTTCACTCTAGGGATGCTGAATATCGCCGGACTCAAGGCCTCCCCGTCCGGGCTAGGAAACTGAGTTTTTTACAAAATAATTTACCCGTAGATATCCTGGCCATCCAGGAAACCCACTGTCCACGAGGTTCCAAGGATGCTTAGAGAACAATGCTCCTACCATCCCTATCCTTTTGGTCAAAGCACTGTGGGGTGCTAATTTGGAAAAACATTTTTTAAATTTACATCTTCAGAAACATTCCTAAATGACCAAGTGCTCGTCGTCACCTTCTCATGGGCCAATGTTGCACACACAATCATCAACATTTACACCCCAAACGGTGCACAAGAGCATTGGGAATTTTTTCTCGTCAGTCAAATCCCTCCCGCTACCCCCCAATTCTTTCCTAATTGGTGACATGAACTGTTGGCTAACCTCACCAACGGACCGGTGGCCGCCCTCACCCCACGCCCCACAGGGTCACATAGAACTATGCATTCTAAAAGCCACCCTTGGTTTAATGGATGCGATGCCGCAACATGCCCCACTGCTCAAAAACATGACGCGTCCCCACATCCACAATGGCCAATTAAGGTCCATGACCCGCATTGACCTTATTCTAGCACCGGCGAAATTCCAACCCCACATCTCCCACTTCAAAACAACGAAAATGGAATTCTCCGACCTCTGACTGGTCTTGATAACATACCACTTACCTGTCACAGTTGCAAAGGCCCCACATTGGTGCAAAATCTGCCCCCCAGAGCTTGCGTCACCAGGATTTTCCACGTGGGTGGAAGAGGCAACTTTGGCAAAATCGTTTGTTGCACCGTTTTGCGCGGACCCCATTTCCACATGGGCAACTTTCAAAGAAGACACCATCTGCCACTATCGTCAACTCTCATCCAGATGCTCACGAGCCACATCGGTGGTTATATTGCGTGCGCTGGCGGAATTGGCCCACTTGGAGTCCAACATTCCAGCCTCAGGATATAGCCCTGCATGGGGCCAGAAGTGGGCGGAGGCAGCAGCCCACCTCAACGCACTTGAAAGGTAACACAAACATCGGGTTTGTGTCCAATACAGGGCCACATGCATCACTAAAAGTGACAAGTGCACCGCATACTTCTTCAAAAAAAATTTTGCACCACGCCAGAGTGTGGCCTGCACACAGGTGCGAAGATTGGATAATTCTATTGTGGACACACCGGCCGAAGTGGCAATCAAAACGCAAAGATATTATTCTGAGTTATACTGAGCCGAACCAATTCAGCTGGCTGAAATGGCGGAATTTCTTGACAGAGCTCATATCCACACCATTTTCCAATACCCAGAAATAATGTATTTAATTACTCCAAACAAATTATGGACTACCATTCACAGTGCGCCAAACCGAAAATGCCCAGGCCCAGATGGCATTCCATATGAGTTCTACAAAAAATATTTTAAATATATATCCCCATTGCTGCTAGCCTCACTCAACCAAAGCCTGTTGGAAACACGCCTCCTACCAGGAGGACATGAGGCTTTTACAGTCACACTCTTCAAGAAAGGGGATAGGCTAGACTTAGCCAACTGGCGCCCCATTTCTCTAACAAACACAGACACCAAAATTTTAACAAAAATCATGGGTAACCGTTTAGGGACTGTAGCATCTGCCACCATCTCTCCAGAACAATTCGGTTTCATCCCCAGAAGGTCGATTTGGGATAACGTGCACTCTGTGGCTAATGTGTGTCAGTCCACAGCCTCTGGGGCACTTGTATTCTTGGACCAACAAAAGGCCTATGATAGAGTAAACTGGGAATACCTTAGGGCCTGCCTCCAACAATTCCGCCTACCTCCCCGCTTCATTAACTGAGTGATGCTGCTCACGGAATCTGCAACAATGGCTGTGCGTGGCCCAGGCTTCCTAACGGAAGTAGTCCATCCTCAAAGGGGCCTGCGACAAGGGGACCCCCTGAGCCCACTCTTATACAACTTCAGCCCTGACCCACTACTACGAAATGTGAATGCTCAACTCACTGGGGTCCATGTGCCAGGCCAAACCCCAGTCAAGATGATGGCATTTGCAGATGATTGCGTGGTGGGGGTGTCTAATAACAAAGATGCACGCGCGCTTGAAGCCCTCATCCAGGAATATTCCCGGGTAAGCAACGCGGCACTGAACGCCTCCAAAACCGAAATCATCCTCCTTGGTCGGTTTCAGAACTGCTGGGCCCCAGCAAGTAGTTCCCAACCCAGCCCAGCTGCTCGCCCAAGTCCACGCCTTACTAACTCAAACACACCGCTCCACTGGTGCTCCCCTTTGTGCTGCGACCTACCATAGGACCGGTACGCCATCTGGGCGTGTGGTTGGAGGCAGGAGGTTACGCGTCAGCAGTAATGGAGGGCCATATACTGGACAACGTGACGAAGCGAATCGCCTCTCTCAGAGCCCACCCTACTACCCTCACTGGCAGGGTTGTTCTTGCCAACTCTATGCTCCTATCCAAAGTCTGGTTTGGAGCCCACGCCATCCCCTTCTTCCCAAGCTTCTTCAAATCCCTGTATGCTTTGCTACAAGGATGGCTTTGGTCAGGCCGCCCTCCACCAGTACGGCTAGAGGTCATGTTTGGCCCTCATCATCATGGTGGCATGGGCCTACTTGACTTCAAAGCCCATGCCGCCAAGATCCTAGGCACCTGGATTGCGGCCGTCACTGCTCCTACAATCCCATCCCAACACTGGTCCCGCGCGGCCCACTCCAACTTCTCCTGAGCCTTGGGCCTCAACAATCCATCAAACCCCCACTCCCTGATGAAATACCTCGCATCACACACATCAGCCACAGGTCCTCACGGGACCAAAACCCACTACAAACGAATCCTACTCTCCATGCGAAGCGCAGAGTGGAGAATTCGTATTAGTGGACATACAACCCGAAGAGGCCGCCCCTCTCCTCAGTTCACACAAGAGGTACAGGGGCTACCCATCCATGATGGCGTGATCCCCATTCGACCCCAAGTCCTATCCAGGGTGGACTACCTGGACATGATGGACATCCCTTATTCCACTGAGACCCAAAAGACTATCTGGAAATACGCACACCATCCTCTGTTGCAGCCTCAAGTCCGCTCCCATGTGTGGCGCTGCCTGAGGCGGGTGTATCGTACAGCTGAGCGCTCTAATGCTTTACACTCATCCTGTGTCGTGTGTGGCCAGTATGGAACGCTGTTTCACCGCCTGGAGAAGTGCCCCACCTCTAAAGTAATATGGCGCGAAGTCCAACGTCTGCTAGGCCAGGATCAAACACATCCCTTCAGTCTGTCAAGAGATATGTTTGCTTCATCAATGGCCTCCCCCTCCCACCCTCCCTTCGTGCTCTGGTGGTTGCAATCGCCATGTGGACTATCCACACGATTGTCTTGGATGCCATCGCTGGATCCATCCCCACCCTCCCTGAAGCTGTCCACAGATTCCGGTCTCATTTGGTGGATCACTTTCAAGCGTGGATGTTTGGATATCTCCCACCACATTGCCGGCAGCTGGTCTCCTCCTGGTTCCCAGTCTGGTTCATCAAATCAGACCCCTTCCTCCACACGTGCTCAATAGTGGCTACGCCCCCTACACACGTTCCCTCCCCCTTCCCATAAGTGGCGTTCCCGCTGGCAACAAGAGATATCATCGCTTCTCTGGGGTGCCTCCCCTGGTACTAAGTTTTGTCTCGTCTGAGTCATATTTGGAAGTGTCCGTCCCATGGTCAGCCTTCCCCGCAATAAATTTAAATTAGAGTGTATATCTATTAGCTACTTCTGTATACAAAAAAATGAAACTGGGTAATATCTCAGTCCAGCGTTCTATTATATATATCTACCTTTATTATTTAAAGCTTTGACTTCTAGATTATTCTACTATTATAAGAATCATCATTATAAACTAAATGGATTTTCCCTTCCTAACCATAGTCTCCCTTGCACAAAGAATTAACATATTGTGTTATTAAGTGATACAATTGGATATTTTTGCTTGATTAAGCTTTACAAGCTCACAATTTTTGTATAATCTAATAACGAAGCTGCTACTTGGTCATGGTGTCTAGACAGTTTTACTTGATTTATAAACTAGTAACAACTCATGACTTGTTGGTGATGTAAAGATCTGAGCAATGTGATAAACATTAAACTTTGACCATTACAGCTTCTGAGGAAACGTTTTTTGAGGATCAGACTAACACTTACAAAGTAACAACTAATATGGCACCAAAAGATCTATAGTACTAAGGTTAACCATACTTAGCATAATTACCAAAATTCTCAAATTTACTATACGTTAAAATTATGCAAAAAGGTAGTAATTGTTAGATAGAAGCCTAAATTATCTATTTCTAAAAATATTAATATCTGATTTTTACTCTCATATAGTGAGAGATGACTGCACAACATATTATTGTCTATAGCTATAATAAAATCTCATATTTATATGCTTTTAATTGCTCTTTGATAAATAAAAATGTGGCGTTCCTTGCCATCAGGAAATGAACGTACATTGCCTTTAAAAAGATAAATCATTGATGATAACCTTAAAATACATAGACAATCTTGGACTTCATTGAAAGACATCTTGCATGAGAGTTTTACCAGAAATAAAGAAACCTATTTCAGGATTATAATTACAAACTATCTGTTCTTAAGTGATTAAACAGTAAGATGGTACTATAAATAAACACATAGAGATATGTGCTGAATACAATGGAATTGAACCACTGGTGCAGAAAATAGCTCAAGTAAACTCTACTAAATTTGTTATGTTGATTCATCATTAAATCAGTTACTCTCAGAATTAGAGCAAAAGTCTGATAATACTCTATTTAATAAGATATATACATTACTGCCCATCAAATTCATTAGCTATAAAAGCTAGAAAACTTTTAACTCGAAAGTTGCTGGACTACCTTAAAAAGTTTTTTGTTGGATCCTGTAACTTTAATTGCTCGCTGGTACTTGTGGCACAGAATCTCAACAAAATAAAAGTTGCCAGAGCTTTATGACTCAGCTGTTTTTTAGATTTTGGGGTGAAATTGAATATAGATAGATATAATTTTCTTAATTTAAAAGAGAGATAATATCACTTTTGGCTTAGAAAACAAGTGATCCTTACTTAAATTTACTTCTCCCAAAACTTTTCTCCCTTGTTGCAAGCACTTTTGCAACATATTCGATTCAAGACTAAGTAAGTTTAATAATTTATTGAGGAGATTAGTGTGCACCCAATGTTGGGTTTCAGTTGGGCGAGCAAAGTAAAAGGCACAAGAGTGGGACCTGCATTATCCAAATTTTGTAAACACCCTGGTAACACTGGCGGCCTTGATAAAAATAACAAAAAACTGGTGGTTAGTCTTTCCCCAGAGACTTTGGCCTGGAAGATGAAATGTAACCAGTTCATCAATATTCAACATTCCCAGACCCTGTCATCAACAGAGCACAGGGTTCAAGTATTCCTGGATATACAACAAACAGCACTTTGGGAAAAGTTTTGTGGAGATGTACATACCCATTTCCCAAGTGCAGTGTACATCTGTAAGTCTTGGGGAGTGTCCTTTGGCTCTCAATCAAGGTATCTTTTTGTTCCTAAGTGAGAAAATACTGAAGAGGATGGCAGTACCCCTCATCACCCAGGGCAATCTCGCCCATGTAGTTGATGAGTGATGGGTGACAGCCTGTCCACTTCGGATCCCACCCTGATTCCCTCACTCACCTCAGCAGAACTGTTGCGGGGAATTAGTGAAATCTATGCAAAGATTATCAAACTGAAATTGGTCAGATCTAATTTGGGTGGCAATCGGGCTGACGGCCAAAATTCAAATGGCTGTAAAAGTATGAAGAATGAGATATTGGCTGGATCGCCTGACGGTTCCAATTCAACCCCTAAATAAGTAGAACAAATATTGGGCACCATTGACAAGAGTTCGAAGCCCTCTGATAGTAATTCAGGCGTTGTGCCCAATGGGCTACTATTGACTGAACAAATGGTTAAATGACTGAGCGCGGGCAGGTTGGTCATCCTGAACCCATTCCCAACCAAATGGTCCCATCCCTATATGGGATGGCCTTAGGGATTCCCATTGCTCGTCAGGACAAATGCCATTGTGCTAACCATCAGAAACATAATCAACCCCTGGTCCAGATGTTTGAGGTCAAACTGACAGAGACTCAGACCGCCACCAAATTTTGCGATGTCAGTTCCCAAAGAATAAAACCCCCACTACCATTTAATTTGCTGGTTAGGCTGAATTTGTGGATCCTGACCACATCATATCACTACCCAATTGACCACTATTTAATCAGTTGCAAGGCACTGAGAAGATTGTTAGTGATTTTCTTACTTTATTTCCCCAATAAAATTTTATTAAAACCCCAAATTTTTATTTCTTTCCTTTCAACCATATTCCATATGGCATTTCTCTGGTGGTCTGCCACTCCGCACTCTGGGTGGGCTTTACCAATTCTCTTGGTTACCATGGTTCCCTCTATTGCCAATTGGGCTCAACAAGTCTGAAATTTTTGGCTCTACAACCCTGTTCTCATGACCTTCCAACAGCAATATACAGGGATCTTATGGCCCTATGTCCGCCAACTACAAGAGAAAATTCGCCTCTCTACCACCACTGACAAAATGGTTTTAACAACCAAGAATCTCACAGAAACTATCCCAGTAGTTTCTACCCCTGTTTCTAGAACCCCTGGGTCTGAAGTCTATTCAGTGCGGTTTGCCATCAGGATACTCCTAACCCTGACATTCCGCCACCATTTTGTGGTCTCCTATTTTCCAGCTCCATATCAAGTCATATGGTTGGAAATGCCTCTGGCATTCTGGCTTGCTTTCTGGATGCTTACACATCCTGACTGGCAGGCTGGTCTAAACTTCTTCTGCCGTTTCCATGACATAATTGACCAACCATTACTTCAGCCACTTCCACCTTGATTTTCAAATTGGGCGCCGCAGTGGTTACTCTCTCTACCAGATGAATGTACAATCAGTTGTATGTTGTTTGTTGCTTATTTGGTTATCTTCTGACTTCAGGAGAAGCATCCGCTCTATTTTGGGAAAACTCCTTCAAGCCACCCAAGATGTGAAGATCTCATCTCCTCCTATTTCCTCTAGGCTGGGAAAAATATCGAGTATCCCTTCCCAAGAGATCGCCAATCAGGTTCTAGATGCACTCACTGAAGTACAAATGTGCACAACAATCGCACTCAATAACGCTTCTGCGATATCTCTGGCCCAATAAGGTCTCACATTGTTAGATGCCATGGATGGTGAGGCCCGTCACTGGGTGAGAAGTCTTTTGCATTCTTCCACACAAAAGGAGACCCTGCCTCCCTGATGGCTGTTTTATTGGACGCCCTGAACCCCCTTGTGTCCCAATCAGACCATTTATTTAAACTGCTCTTTGCCATGGCCAAAGCTCCTAGTCTGGCTTCTTTGATTTCTACCTTTTGTGAGTTGGCTTCCGTGCCTGGACTATCTATTGACATGCTTCAGGCAGACTTTAGAGCGAGTTTGGATTCAGTCTCCGCTCACCATGTGGTTTAGTCTACCACCCAAGGATCAATAGATAAAATAGGCGTCACTGCAACTACTATCAAAGCTTTTCCTCGCCACATTTCCTCGTATCAGAAAGGGAATTTTATGATAGGATTTCCTAACAAAGATGTAGATGACGTTCCTGACACTAAAATAGTAGTGGACATGGGTTCCAACCCTGCCAGAACTCCCAAGTCCAAGTTAGCGTTCCCAGAATTAACTTTTAACAATTCTGTTCAAGCCCAGATGAAGGAGATGATTCGCCCAGCCTAGTCCTTCCAATTTTCGCCCCAGCTAAGAACACTAACCCTGATCCCGACCCACCTATTGTTTCTTCAGTCGCCCATGAGTCGGTCATATCTCCCAATAAACAGAATTCTGCTTATTTACTTGTACCCATGAGAATTAGTATCTGTTCCCACCATGTCTCCTTTGAAGCTCTGGTGGATACCGGAGCAGCGGGGAACTTCATGAGTGTTGAGTTGACACAACAATTGAAACTAGATATGGATGTGGGCTCCTCAGTAATGGTGGCCTCCTCCGCTTATCAGTCTTCATATATTGTTCACCGCCCGATATAATTCTCAATTTACCAATACAACTTCTGTGATCATCCTTTGGCCATGCCAAACCTGGTGTTCCCGGTGATCTTGGGTGTGGGATGGTGGCGCTGACAACATGTGAGGATTCATTTAGAATCTAATACGTTGTCATTTGTCAATGATGATTTGGAGGGGAGAGTTCCATTTGATCAACACCCTCAAGAAAATCCAGGGAACCAGCTCTATCACCACCCTAATTACTTCCGCGGGCATTCTAGCCGAGTTTCCCAAAAACTTAATGCCATATTGCAGAATTTTTGACATGAAAAAGGCGGATCATTGCCATAACATACTAGGTATGATTGTGGATTTTAAGCAACTGTGGAGTTGGTGAACATCAATTGCCCGTTGTATCCCATACGGTGGAGGAAGAGGTTGCACTCAATACCTGGATGGACGATATGTTAAAAAAAGGCTGGTTGTTTAAAGAAACTTCACCCGTCGCTTCCCCTATCATCTTTTCAAGAAAATCAGATGGATCGCTCCGCCCTTGCATGGATTATGGTCACCTGAACAAAATAAAGTTACAGACCCTTACCCATTGTCCCTGGATTAGACAATCAGTCAGGCAATTGCCAAATCCTGGATGTTCTCAAAACTTGAGCTGGTGAACGCTTTCAACCAGATTTGAGCGATGGAAGGACAAGAATGGCTGACCACAATCCGAATGAGGTGGGGCATTTTTCAATTTTTGCATAATGCCCTTTAGGTTGAAAAATGCTCCTGCTACATTTCAACAAATGATCGACAATGCGTTAGGGGATCTTTGGTTCTCCTGTGCTATTGCTTATATTGATGATATCCTAGTCCATTCCCCAACTCCCGAGCAACATGCTATCAACTTAGAAGCAGTGGTGGTTGCCTTGAATAAAGCAGGCCTGTTCCTCAAAGCTTCCAAGTGCGAGTTTTACAAGGAAGAGGTTACATTTCTCAGAAACTTGGTACTTAAAGAAGGTGTCGCCACCCCCCAGCAAATTAGATGCAATCCAAGGATGGCTAACCCCAACTACACAGAAGCAGCTTCGAAGTTTCTTGGGTACTATCATTTTCTTAAGAAATTTCCCCCCACACTTTCACAGTTGGCCGCCCCACTTCATCCCCTCACAGGGAAAAACGTACTGTTTTGTTGGACCCCCAAATGCCAGCAGGCGTTTGAATTGATTAAGGAAGTGTTCATGTCTCCTCCCATTTTGAAACATGGCGATCCCACCAAACCATATATTGTCGCATGTGATGCTTTATTGGTAGCTGTGAGTGCAGTGCTGCTTCAGGACCATGATGGTTTCAAACATTCGGTCGCTTATTTCTCCCAAAAATTCAATGTTATGGAGCAGTCCTGGGCCATTTATGACAAGGAACTGGCTGCTGTTGCATGGTCATTAACTCATGTGGTGGTACCTGTTGCAGGGTGCTCATCATGAGTTAACAGTTCACACAGATCACCAAGCTCTCTTGTATTTTTGCAAACCCCAAAAATTGGCACACCGGCAAGCCCAAACCTATCAGGACCTGTGCAGCTTCAACTTCAAATATGAATTTGTCAAGGGTGTGCTAAATGTTCTTCCCAATTTCCTGAGCTGTAGTCCCACTCACTGCCCCTCAGAACCTGAGGAAGAGGATCTCGTTACCATGATCCCTGCCACTCAGATTCTGTCAATTGTTCCCACCATTTTTTCCTCTGCCACATTGTCATCTGATGATCCGTTATTGGCCCAGGTGTTAGCCAGTCAAACGGCCTGCCCTGAGGGCGTGGAGTTGATTGAACACTTGACTTACTCGAGTCCCAAACGCTCCCTATATTCTTTAGAAGAAGGTCTCATTTACTTTTTTCTCATGTTTGGGTTCCCCCTCATTCCGCCTGAATGTATTCCATGAACACCATAATCCCCCCGCGGTTGGACACCCCGGTAACAAGAAATGCATTGACTTGATCAAGCGAACCTTTAAATGGGCAGGACTGACCAAAGAGGTTCCAGCTTGGATCGCTGATTGTGTTACTTGTGCTAGGGCCAATTCAGACCGTTCCAAAAAATGGTCTTCTGCACCCTTTACAACAGGCGGAAGGTCCATGGACCTCAGTGTCCATTGATTTCATTTTTGACCTCCCTTCTCTAATGGTTTCACAGCAGTAATGGTAGTGGTAGATCACATTACCAAATTTTCCCTGTTTATTCCTTGTACTTCTGCAATTACATCAGAAGAAACGGCGCATCTATTCGTTTGACATGTGTTCTCAATGTTTGGTCTTCCCCAGGAAGTCATTAGTGACAGGGGTACTCAGTTTACCACCCAGTTTTGGAGTGAACTCCTGTCAATCCTTAAGATAATCCCCTGTTGATCCATGGCGTATCACCCCCAGTCCAATGGCCAGACCGAGCGGGTTAACCAAGTTCTTGTACAGTACCTGCATTGTTATGCTGTAGCAGCGCAGGATACCTGGGCCGATGACCTCCCTCTTGCCCAATTCACATACAATAATGGGACTCATGCTTCCACGGGTTTTCGCCATATGAAGCAACGTTGGGTTATAACCCATCGTTCTCAGTCAGAGTATGCTTGTGACCAGAAGTGCAAGCTGCCGCGGATCATGCTGCCCATACTTGATCAACCCAAGCTTTAATGCAGGAACACCTCATTAAAGCCATCAACAACTATAAGCAATTTGCAGATTGCAAGTGCCTTCTGGGTCATGACTTTATGGTGGGTTCTTACGTTATGCTCAATACTCGCCATTTGTGAATCCAAACCCCTTCCCACAAATTTGCCAGCAAACGTTCAGGTCCCCACTTAGTGGAGGAGGTATTGGGTAATGGGGCGTTATGTCTGAAGCTTCCCGCGCATTGGAAGCAACACCCAGTTTTCCATGTATCCCAGCTGTCACCTTTTAAGGGTGTACTTCATATGGACCCAGAACCAATCATCGTCAATAATGAGGAGGAAGCTGAAGTGGAGGCCATCCTGGCATCTCAGAAGTCGCGACAATCAGTCCAATATCTTGTGGCCTGGAAAGGATATCCAGCTTACAAAAACAGTTGGGTCAAAGCGCGTGATTGTGCGAATTGTGACCTGGTTGACGCTTTCCACACATCCCACCCTGAGGCTCCCCGCCTGCTTCAGAAGGTCGCGTCAATTTTGGCTATCAAGTTACCCAAAGCACTTAAGAACGTGGCTCTGGTGCAGTTTCCCGGTGGGGGGGCCATTCCTTTGGAAAAAGGAAAGGGTAATGTAAGTCTCAGGGAGTGTCCTTTGGCTCTCATTTGAGGTATCTTTCTGTTTAAAAATAAGAAAACACCAAAGAGGATGGCAGTACCCCTCATCACCCAGGGCGATCTCGCCCACGTAGTTGATGAGTGATGGGTGACAGCCTGTCCACTTCAGATCCCACCCCTGATTCCCTCACTCACCTCAGCAGAACTGTTGCGGGGAATTAGTGAAATCTATGCAAAGATTATTGAACTGAAATTGGTCAGATCTAATTTGGGTGGCAATTGGGCTGATGGCCAAAATTTGAATGGCTGTAAAAGTATGAATAATGAGATATCAGCTGGATCTCCCGATGGTTCCAATTTGACCCTTAAATCAGTAGAACAAATATCAGGTGCCATTGACAAGAGTTCAAAGCCTTCTTATAGTAATTCAGGCGTTGTGCCCAATGGGCTACTATTGACTGAACAAATGGTTAAATGACTGAGCGCGGGCAGGTTGGTCATCCTGAACCCATTCCCAACCAAATGGTCCCATCCCTATATGGGATGGCCTTAGGGGATTCCCATTGCTCGTCAGGACAAATGCCATTGTGCTAACCATCAGAAACATAATCAACCCCTGGTCCAGATGTTTGAGGTCAAACTGACAGAGACTCAGACCGCCACCAAATTTTGCGATGTCAGTTCCCAAAGAATAAACCCCCCACTACCATTTAATTTGCTGGTTAGGCTGAATTTGTGGATCCCGATCACATCATATCACTACCCAATTGACCACTATTTAATCAGTTGCAAGGCACTGAGAAGATTGTTAGTCGATTTTCTTACTTTATTTCCCCAATAAAATTTTATTAAAACCCCAAATTTTTATCTCTTTCCTTTCAACCATATTCCACATGGCATTTCTCTGGTGGTCTGCCACCGCACTCTGAGTGGGCTTTACCAATTATCTTGGTTACCATGGTTCCCTCTATTGCCAATTGGGATCAACAAGTTTGAAGTTTTTTGGCTCTACAACCCTGTTCTCATGACCTTCCGGCAGCAATATACAGGGATCTTATGGCCCTATGTCCGCCAACTACAAGAGAAAATTCGCCTCTCTACCACCCCTGACAAAATGGTTTTAACAACCAAGAATCTCGCAGAAACTATCCCAGTAGTTTCTACCCCTGTTTCTAGAACCCCTAGGTCTGAAGTCTATTTAGTGTGGTTTGCCATCAGGATACTCCTAACCCAGACATTCCGCCACCATTTTGTGGTCTCCTATTTCCCAGCTCCATATCAAGTCATACAGTCGGCAATGCCTCTGGCATTCTGGCTTGCTTTCTGGATGCTTACACATCCCGATTTGCAGGATGGTCTAAACTTCTTCTGCCGTTTCCATGACAACATCTCACTGCACTCCATGCCTTGAGGTTGGTTGGATCTTGGGTTCAAAAAAAACAAGCAGTGGTTGAGGTTACAAAAGTGAGAGTGGTGGTGGACCTCCCAGATGGTCAATGGGTAGTCAACATGAAGTGCACTCATTAGACTAAATAAAATAAAATTTGTTACATTTGACTTCCTACCTACAACACTTAAGCACTGTGCTGGAGCACCACCTAATGGATGGGCTCAAAGCATATGGGGAAATTTAATCCTTTAAGCTTAAGCACCTTAAGCTCATGCCAGACCTGTGCACAGGCAAAGCATTTGATGTACTCACCCCATCCACAGGGGTCGCAGAATTTGACCCAAATTCTCCACACCGCTTTTGTGTTAGTTATTAGGCAAGAATCCCACCCATTCCATGTCATAGATAGCGCGCCTCCAATCTGTACCTTTTGTCGCACTTTTGGCCACATGGTTCATACCTGCCCTGCCAAGGAGGGCATTACCAAAACAAAATCATCACAGATGCAATGAGCTGTGATGATGCCCATTATGAACCAGCTATAAACACTGACGCCGCCTTCCTGTGGGGCATGCAGGGGTGCTACATTCAAGTCAAACCTGTGTCCCTGCAGGAGCGTAAGAAGGCCAAGCAGTCCCACAAAGAAGTGTCTAAGGCAGTGGCCTCAGCTGAATCCATGATTTCACCTGCCCAGCTCCAGGAGGACATCAAGTCATTCACTTTGGAGCAGCTCGCAAATCCATCCACCAATCAGATTAGCCATTCAGCTTGGAAGACCCAATGGGTCAGTCAGATATGCCTGACCAATGTTACCAAGCCTCACAGAAAACTATTCCACCCACCACTTTCCCTGCCAATTTTTTTGCAGACCTGCGATAGGGCACTGCAGGCACACAGCAATGTGAAGTCTCGCAAAAAAAGCTGGAAAAAAGTCCAACAAATTAAACCTGCATCCAAAGTAACATTTTCCATAAAGAAACATATGATGGCCCAGAGATAAGGTCACGTACCACTACCATGGAGAAAATGGCAAAGGGATACAAAGGGGGCTTTTTTCCCTCGCACCTAAAGTGCAATAGGGGGTGCCTTCATAATAGGGACGTTAAACATCGCTGGACTCCAGGCCTCGCCGTCCTGGGCTAGAAAACTGAGTTTTTTAAAAATAATTTACCTGTGGACATTCTGGCCATTCAGGAAACCCACTGTCCATATGGTGCAAAGGACACGCGGGCAACCATGCTCCTCCCTTCCCTTTCTTTTTGTTCACCACAAAGTGGGGTTCTTATACAAGCGACCCATAATTTTTAAATTTTTTTATAACTACATACCTTGATGGCCATGTCCTTATTGTGTCTTTTTCATGGGATGACAAAGTGCATGCTGAAATCAATGTATACGCTCTAGCTTGTGCATGAGCTCATTGGGAATTCTTCTTGGGTGTAACTTCCCTCCCACTTCCCCTGACCCTTTTGTGGTGAGCGATATGAACTGCTGGACCAGCCTAGACACCGACTGCTGGCCTTTGGCGCCTACCCCCCACAGGGGAACATAGAACTTCACGTTCACAAGGCCACTTTGGGGCTGTTTGATACCCTGCCTCAACATACACCGCTGCTCCCAAACATGTCACATCCCCATATGTACAACGGTCAGCTGAGGTCAATGTCCTGCATTGACCTTATTCTTGCACTGTTGAAGTTTCATTCTCAGGTTGCACACTTTATGATGGTGAAACTCGATTTTATCCAACCACAGGTTGGTATTGATACTTTTATCTTTGTCATACCCAGTGGCACAGGCGCCAATGTGGTGCAAACTCTGCCCAGCCAAGATCACGTTGCCCAGGTTTTCTTATGGGTGGACACCAAAACCTCAGCTCCAGAGTTTACCACACCATTATGTGCAGACCCACTTTCAACCTGGTCAAAATCTTAAGCTAACATCATCCACCAGGCCCGCCACATCTCATCACGTCACTCTTGGGCTGCCTCAGCGGTCATTTTTTTGCATACTTGCAGAAGTGGACCACCTGGAATCTAAAGTCCCTGCTGCAGGCTACAGTCCAGCTTAGGGTTGAAAGTGGGCAGAAGTGTCCGCTCACTCAACGCACTGTAAGGCAACACAAAAATCATATTTGTGTGAAGTATAAGGAAAAGAATATAGTGTTGATGACATGTGCTCTGCTTACTTTTTACAAAAAATTTTCACACCATGACAGAGCTTAGCCTGCACACAGGTGAGTCAGTCAGACCAACCCATCGCAGATACTCCAGCTGAAGTGACAATCAAATTTTGAAATTATTACTCCAAATTGTATCTCTTTGATCCATTCAAATTGGCCTAGGTTGCTGATTTTCTCAAAAGCGCACATATCAGGACCATTTCCTGTCATCTGGAGTTGATGAATTTAATTCTTAGGGACAAACTCTGGTCCACAGTTTTGTGGTGCACCGTACAGGAAATGCCCAGGTCCAGATGGGATCTCTTATGAGTTATAAAAGAAATAAATTACTTATTTCTCCTCCTTGCTGCTTGCCTCAATGAATCATTGTTTGCTTGAAACGCGCCTCCTCCCTGGGGGCCAAGAGGCTTCCACAATAATGTTGTATAAGAAAGGGAATAAGCTGGACTTAGCCAATTGGCGCCCCATTTACTTACTAACACTGACACTTAAACTTTTTACTAAAATCATGGCCACCCGCATAGGGGAAGTTGCCTCTGCTCTCATTTTCCCTGAGCAATTTGGTTTCATTCCCAAGAGGTCTATTTGGGACAACATACATGATGTAGCCAACGTCTGCCAATCCACAGCTAATGGAGAACTTGTTTCTTTAGACCAGCAGAAGGCTTATGATAGAGTCATCTGGGATTACCTCAAAGCCTGCCTCCACAAGTTCCACCTCCCCCATCAGTTCATTAATTGGGTGATGTTGCTCATGGAATTTGACACAATGGCTATGCGTGGCCCTGGCTTCCTAACGATGTAGTTCGCCCTCAAAGGGGACTCCGCCAAGGGGACCTTTTGAGCCCACTCTTATATAACTTCAGCCTTGACCCACTTTTGCGCAACGTAATTGCCTGCCTTACTGGTTTCCACGTGCAAGGCCAAGAACCAGTCAAGATGTTGGCGTTTGCTGATGATTGTGTGGTTGGGGTGTCTAAAAACCATGATGCACGCGCGTTTGAGGCTACTATCCAGGTTACTCCAGTGTAATTAATGCTGCAATTAACGCCTCCAAAACCGAAATCATTCTCCTTGGTCAGTTCTAAGCCTGCAGGTCACCAGTGCGCCATTTCCTACCTGCTTCAGCGTTAGCTCACGGGTTCACTTGCCCCAACCACCCTAATCCGCCCCGATTTTGCTCCCTTTCATGCCAAGACCCACTACTGGTCCAGTACGCCATTTGGGGATGTGGCTGGAGGCGGGAGGGTACGTCTCAATGGTGATGGAGCACCATATCCCGGACAATGTTACAAAACGCGTAGCTTCCCTCAGAGACCGCCAAACTTCCCTCACAGGCAGGTTAGTGCTAGCCAACTCTATGCTCCTATCTAAAGTTTGGTTTGGGGCCCAAGCTATCGCTTTTTCCCCATCTTTCTTCACCTCAATATATGCCCTACTGCAAGGGTGGCTTTGGTTAGGCCGCCCACCGCCAGTACACCAGGATGTCATGTTTGGCCCTAGCCATAGTGGTGGTATGGGCCTGCTCAACTTTGAGGCTCACGCCGCCAAAATACTTGGCACCTGGATCGCTGCAGCCACCAACCCTACACTCTCAGCCCAGCACTGGTCATGCGCAGCATGCTACAACTTCTCATGCACCCTAGGCCTCAGCAATCATACCCATCCCCATTCTCTGTTAAAATATCTTGCCTCACACCCTTCTGCTTTGTGCCCGCATGGGATATCACCCCACTTCAAAAGAATTTTCCTCTCCAAGCGGAGCGCTGAGTGGAGGTTATGCATCAGTGGGCACACTTCCCAGAGGAGTTGACCTACTCCTAGCTTCACACAGGAAGTACAAGGCCAAGCCATTCTGAACAATGTGATCCCAATGAGGTCCCCTATCATGGCCAGGGTGGATTATCTGGACATGTTGGACATTCCCTACTCCCTAGATACCCAGAAAGCAATATGGAAGTATGCCCATCACCCTCTTCTGCAGCGCATGTTTGTTCCCATGTGCGGCGCTGCTTGAAACGGGTATACTGTACTGCTGAGCGCTCCAATGCGTTGCACTCATCATGTGTTGTGTGTGACCAGTAGGGGGTTTTGGTTCACCATCTGGAAGAGTGCCCTCTGTCAAAAGCGATCTGGCATGAGGTTCAACGTCTCTTTTGCCAGGATCAAACACAGCCCTTCAGCCTATCTAAGGACATCTTCGCCTTGTCCTTGAATTCCCCTGTCCCACCTTCCCTCTAAGCCTTAGTGGTTGCAATTGCTATGTGGACTATCCACACGGTTGTCTTGGATGCCATCTCAGGCTCTACCCCCACCCTCCAGGAAGATGTACGCCGATTCCAGTTGTACCTCATGGACCACTTTCAAGAATGATTGTTTGGGCACCTTCCATCTTATTGCCATCAGTTGGTCTCATCCTGGTTTCCAGTTTGGTCCATCGCTTCAGACACTTTCCTTCATACATGCTCAATAGTGGCGCAGGCCTCTACTCACCATACCCCCCTTTCTTTACTTGGCGTTCCCGCTGGCAACAGGAGATAGCTTTAGCTTCTCTGGGGTACCTCTTGCTAATATTAGTTCTTTTAGTTTACATTCCAGAAGTGTCCATCTCCTGGTTGGCCTTCCCCAAATAAAATTTAAATTTACATCTCCCATTATCTATGACACTTAGAGGCTATTAGAGGATATGAGAGAGTTAAGATAGGCAGAGGGGAACTCAATTTAGATAAATGACAATTTGACTATCAAAACTCTCAAAAAAGTTCGTCACCTTGATAGGGCTGTAATTTAAAGTTAGGTCAACAATAGGGATGATGAATCCATGAGGCACTAACTTGAGGCATTTGATCCAATCATTTTTTGAAAATATTACTACAACCTTTACCAGGCTTCTTGGTAGGTGATTGGATATTAAAACATTTTCATCCTTTGTACCCCCTTCAGGTCTATAAAAGGGAGGTGTTTTTCTTAGGCAGAATCACTAGATCTAAGTTAGTGCTTGGGAAGACTTCAATGTCAGTTTGCCTATTCTTTAGGGGTCTGGCGTAACTGCATTAACAATATATATATAAGTTATTCATCTGGAGGTTTGTAGTAGAAATTTAACCAAATTTAAATGATTCTGCTAGGAGTTGACCTGGTGATTTTTAAAAATAAACATTTTTTACAAATACATTCTTCTGACTTAGTCAAACATCCAATCGTCTGACATGGATAGTGAGTTTTTTATAAAGCTTCTACATATCATAATGTTTCCTTTGATACTAAGATACCTGCTTCAATTAATACTAAAATTTATCTGACTAAACACATTAATTCTTCTCACCTTGGATTATGATTTTAGATGTAAGGCTTAGGTAAGGTACTGTTTGCCAATAACTTGTCATATTTATAAAACAGTCTTTTGATACATTACCAGGCTAATATGAATTCCAAATCTAACAAGATAAACAATTTTAAAAAACACAACTACCTGGCCAAAACAAGACAAAATTTAACATGACAAGGTACTTTACAAAATATGTCACTTGTATCATACTCTGGTCAAGGGCAATTAATTGAAATATTACACATAACAACCATTATCTCAGCAGAAAATCTCAATTTAAACCAAGTATATATGATAATAGTTTTTATAACATAAAGCCCATATCACTCATGAATTACAAATCTACACAAAAGGTGGTTCTCCATGCCTGGACCAAACCTTGCAGTTGTGGTAGCAGTAATACTCATTAGACAAGCTCCTCCTCTGCCATTTGTCAAGAATCTTTTGAATTAAGTTTTTTAACAGCAATTTTTGTTAATAATGACTTATATTTCAGATGTTAAGTACTGATTTTAAAGACAAGGTTTCTTAAAATATTAATGACGCAATGATATCAGCTTATTAGGGTTTTATCACCCCACCATAATCAGTTGCTGTTGCTTTATGCCAATAAACTGAGCAAAGATTATTTATAATATATGACTATGTTAATTGCTTGTTGTTTAAACTATACTTAAAGATTACAAGCAAAAGCTCTTGGTGAGGTATATCAGTTAACTACAGTTTCATATTTGCTCATTTTGTATGATGTAACTAGCCTCCTTTATCCCCGTGAAGTTATCAAAATTAAATGTTATGGGTCTTGGATGACTAAAATTAAGTGCTTAATAAATCAATAAAACATGGTATTAAAACCCAGAAATTTCATGTGTATTAGACTCCCTAAGGAAAAAAATAAATATTTGGTTCTAAGTATCAAATTCCCAATTATATGGTAAAATCCAAAAGACTTCATATTTATTGCTTAAAAAATGTACATAAGTCCTTTATGTTCATAGAATTTATTAAGGTATTTAGGTAAAAAACATAAACTCCAGACTTTAGATTAATTGTTTTTATTATGCTCCTTTTTAGATACAATGCCATTTTTTGATTTTTAATTAGTTGCTAAGTATCTCTTAACCAGAAGCTGGAACCTATGAGATATTGGGTTTGTCTTTTTAAATGAAGCTCTATATTATTGTGTCTACTACATGATAATCCAGATTATAGCTGCAAGCTCAAATATTTCTAGATCTAGTCTGTATCTCAAAATTGTTAGGGAAGTTTTTAAACTAATGTAATTATTAACTAGAAAGGTCACATAAGCAACCTGCAACCTAAAAGGACGTGGGTGCTGTACAAGCAAACATACCAATTTATTAAATATAAACATTTACGCTGTCAAATACAATGACTAAGATATGGAAAAAAAGGTCTCTCTTTTAATCTAACGAAAAATGAAGGTAGTGTTGCACAAACAAGGGTTTTTAAGTGGATAAAAGCATATAAATGGGTATAGAATTTTAGCCAAAAATAAATATTTATGTGAAGTGATAGTTTTTGTTAATATTGCTAGATCATGCAGTAATTGCTTAAAATCACAAGATTGAAGCCAAATATTTGATAAAAACTTTATCTTTTTTGACCCCAATGATACACTCATAAAATAAAACTATTGTCATTGTCAATTTTGGGGGAATAAATCCAGAAAACATTGTATTAATTTATTAATGTTCACTTTCTTGTTCCATAAGATATGTATTAAACTCCTCTCTTTCTTGTGCAAAAGATTCAGAAGTTCCCTCTTCTTTTCTTTTCAATTTGAATGCAAATCTCTGCATTCCTCACTTAGGAGGCTCTTAAAAAATTTTATTTTTAGATAAAGGTATTGTTTATCTAGTTTTTGATAAATCATGGGTATTTGAATTTAACTTTAAAATATATAGTAAATTCAGGATTATGTAAATTATAATAGTATAAATTAACTTAATTGCTGATTTTAGAATCAGTTAGTGTCCAATCATACTAAATTATCTATGGCTACAATTATATACATTCAGCTTTAGTGACACCAAAAAGGTCAACACATTATTAAAGAAAATTTTAGATTTGCAGCTTTACGTGTGTTACTGTAACACATCATATCTAGGAGTAAGATGTTGTTAGGTATAATATGTCTGTTATATCTGGCGAAATAAAGTGAATTTTATCTAAAATCAGTATTTTTAGAAATTCTGTTAAAAAGAAAAATTGTTTAGTTTCTTCAAGGTCTTATATCAGATGACCAAAGTGTTGCCTATGCCATCTATCCTTTCTTAAAGTCTTATAAACCATTATAAAATATTTATAGACCCTTGTATGCGTATTAAAAACCTATATGAGTTATCCTGAAGCTTTTTTATTGCTTTTATTATAAAAATGGGCCACTATACCTTTATATTACTGGTTTTTGTTGAGAAATTAGAGTTTAACTGTTTAAAAACCATATATCTATTTGGCTTAGGATGACCAGGGGCAGACATCACCAAAGCAAAAGAGAAAATTAGACTTAAAAACTAAAATGGTTGAAATGAGATGAATGGATTACTCAAAATGCTAAAAAATAAAATAATTCAGCCAAGTCTTAAATCATTTAACTTCTAGCTGACCATGGATGAGGGTGAGGGGTTGAGAGGCTAAATTTTCATTTGGTGTGTACAAGGTACTGCATAATGCTGAGAGAATGGCGCGGGAGCATCACTAGAATGGGGGTGAGTTTTCATAGTGGGTATTACAACTTGATTTCTGCTATTAGAAGGGTGGTGACATATTTGTATAAGGCTTTCCAGATTCAAGGTGGGTTTTGGGAAGTGTGGCAAAGTTGGTAATATTGTTGCAGGTGATGCGGGTCTTCAAACCAATATTTTGACTACCACAACTTTTTGAACCATTTTACTGGCAATCTGCTGGAAGTGGCGGTATTTTTTGTGTATGTGGTGCATGGTGGTAAGAGGACAAGAGGGGACATTCCCTCATCCAATAATGTGACTGATTTTAGATAGCCTTTGGAGGGGTGACACTCAGGTTAGGCAACTGCCTCTTTGATGAACTTGTGGTCATTTTGTAATGGTCAGCATTAGGGTGAGGTGCATAATGACAGGGGTGTATCAGGGCTTCATACTTTGAATTGAATTGCATCTTGAGGTCAGGAGCCTCAATAAAATTAGGAAAAGGATTATTTAACTTTATTAACTTCATTTAAGTAACCCTAGGGATTTTTGTTGAAGATGAGTGAGTTATCAGCATATAGTTGGTCTGAGGTGGATATCTGTGTAGAAATTTTTGGAATTTACTATGTTCCAATAAGGCCCCTGCCTGGATGGAGGACAAGAGGAGTCCTGTTAAGAGGGATCCTGATTGGTTGATGCAGAGGCAGGTGCAGTTACTTCTTTGGAGGGTGAGGAGGAAAGATAGTACCTAATTAAAGAAAATTGTTGCGCTGACAAGGGCTATCATGAGAGGGGTCATGTAAAGCTCCTTAATGAATTCTGCCCTCTTCCTTACCATATTTCCCCCATCCTCATTGCCTAGCGGTTTGCATATTAAAACCTTAAGCTCATATCCAGAGAAAACCCATAGTTACACCACTAAAAGGACACTTTTTAATTTTAAGTAAGTTCACCGATAATGATACCCTCCTTCCCAAATTTATCTCCCATTACCAAATCCTGAAATACCAAAAATCCTTTTTATCTAAGTTTTGAGGTACTCTCCTAAGATTTTTCCATGCGTTTTACTTTTCCATTTACCAATTCTAGCTCTCATTTTGTTATATTCTTGCAAATATTCACTTTTCAATTTTTCCTTGTTGCATATTAAATGACGGCCACCTTAGGTGGGGCGTATCTAATCTAGAAGGTTTTCAAAATTTTAAATATCATGATTAGGAAGCAACCAATTATGGCACGCCACATCACGTTTCCAACCAAAATTCTTGCACTGATTTTGCAATTCTGACCCTTCCCAAGCACAAATTTGAGAATATGCTAAAACTGGAAAGTTACCACTGGTAATGAGTATTAAAAGAAATGCACAGCTGCCCACTTAAGCATAATTCTCTTTAATAGGCTAGCTTTCTCACAAGTGAAGGCATTAGCTTTTATTTGCTTTCCTTATTTCCCTGTTTTTTATAAACCTTTACCACTCAAAAGTTGTTTAGTTTGGCTTTTTTTCATCATTTTAACTATCTAGCACACTGTGGAAATCATGCTCCCGCTAAGATGGCTTATCCCTCATTGTATAGATAGTTTAGTACCACCATTTTACTAGTTGCTTGTTGCCTCAGGTGGTTCTATGGCGACTGTGCAGTGTTCACCAACGCAAACTTGGACTCCCCTGGTCCTAACATGTCAGGTTTATGAGAAGTGGCTCAGGAGATGGAGGGTAGCACCATATCAAGTGGTCCAGGTCAAAACAGTTGGGGAAGATGGTGCGTTTTTCATCCACTTGGGCCAGAAAGGATGGTCAGGGGCAGAAGGGACAATGGCGCAAGGGGGATCACTAGGACAATCTTGGTTGAGATATGGTTATTTTTGAAAAGGCGCAAGGGTCCACTAGTTAGGTAGCTACATTGGAAGCCATGAATTGAAAATGAGGTTGCAGCCATAAGCTAACAAGTCAGCAATCATCTCCTTGTGTAAAAATTAGGGGGAAGTGGGTGGAGAGGACTGTTAGATTTTGATGTTTGACTTGGATAGTAAACCCTTTAAGACAACCAATGCTGATAGACTACCCCATTGATGGATCCCTTGATCTTTCCAAGTTTATCAGCATAATCTTATAGATTATATCATCACAAAAACACCAAAATTAGACTGCCATCCTTCTTGATAGTTGTGCTAAAATAGCTATGAGATAATATATACCTGGTTAAGTGGTCACTTGGGTGCAAAGTGGTCCCATGGCATAAACTAAACTGCACATCCTACATTAGTCGCTAATAGTTCTGCATTAAGGTGTAATTTTTGCTTAATTCATGAAATTGATTTAGTAAGCATTTACCATGGATAACCCAAATAGGGCGTACCTAGTGCTATGAGAAGCCTGCCAAATTCCCAATTTGGGATACATCATATTTATTATTCATTTATCTTTTTTGTCAGACAATTATAAGTCTGATTGTGTACGTCAGAAAATTGACTGTGGGCTCTTGTAGTTGGCAGGCCAACCAGTATAGACTGGTCAGCCCTTTCCATTTTGCCTTAAGCGATGGGGCCAGCAGCACCAGCTGACCCCTTGGCATGTCACACGCACCATTTGTGGATCCACTAGCCTAAACTCAACCAAAAAATAAATTATAAACATAAATCAAAAGGTAGATTAGGTATAAGAGTTATTTATTGAAAGGGAAGCGCCAGGTATTTATACTATTTACAAAAGGGCTACTAAGCCCACTGCCAACCTATTGGCTTTCCATTAAACCTTTCAGCCAACCATTCTTCTCAGCCTTCTGCTGTGCTACTCTTTCCCTGGAGTCAATCCCATTTCCCCATCCTTATGATGTCAAGCTATTAGGTTTGGCTCATCCTCAGCCTTGAGTTGCCAGTAAGCCATATAAATTACTATATAAATAAATATAAAATATTAATTTGACTTAACTATAATGCACCAGAAAAAAGCTTCAGTTGCTTGGGTAACTTGGGACATCTCAGCTTCATACTGATGGCACATTTTGACTCTTCTAGTTAATATTTTGGAAATCACTTTTCTTAGGCAATAGTTGATTTAATTAAAGATGAGACGTTGGAAACAGCCTTAGCTGCCTCAAACTTGTAATTATTGGATTCCACCAACATCAAATAACTAGTACAATCGAGCACCCTTGGCATAAGTCGCTGGTACTCCAATGTATGCAGCGAGATCATAGTTGGATGATTAATGGCAAATACAATAGCTTTCTACCAGAAATTCCCACAACGGTCCATGAATGGCTGTTGGCGTCAAACACAGATTCTGCGAACATATACTAAATATAACTAATTGGATCATCCTTGACTATTAGTTGCTAGTGATCCTTATACTAATTTGGGGCCACCAATTGATCCCACTTAAGTTTAACTTCCCAAAATGGTGGAATACTAATTTTGGCTCAACCCAATTGGGAGAAACTAACCAGCAATCATATCAAATACCACGAAATTTAATCAATGAGCCATTCCGTTGGGATTGGTAATTTTATCCCAAATAATGATAAATTAATTGAGGATTTTTATCTGGGTAAAATTCTGGTAGTGTGGTAAGAGTGGATCAGTTCAATGTAAGGATGAAAATAAGGATGAAATTGGCCAAAAGACCCTGGCTGATTCTTAGTGGAACCCTTTGAATTGAAAAATAAATTTATTAGTAATACACAGCCAAAACCACAAGTTTGTGTTGTCAAATTTCCCAAATTGGCAGCCAACTCTGGGGAGTCCATTGGAGACTCCTCCCAGACCACATCTAATTTAGTACAATCTACTCTACAGAGACTGGCCTCTTTTATAGGGTCAGAAGGGGTCCAGTAAGGTGAAAACATTTTACCGCCTTCTGATTGGACTGAATTCATATAATCCCTTGCTCATGGGTTCATCTTCCTGGTTTTTACTTCCCCATCAGCCCTCACATTGAAGTGAGGCGAGTCTCTTTTTTTAGCACTAGTTGGTCCCAACCTAATGGGAAAATACACCAATCTAAGAGATGTGAGTCTCAATTGATCTGATAGGTCAAATCTCAATATTCCCTAATTCGGATTTCACTAAGCAATCCAAACTTTGAGCCTCAATATCTTAAATACTAATTATCAACTTATTAAGAGGATTCTCTTTTACTCCACGCGGCTACTAATAAACCCTATAAAAATCAATTTTTTTAGTATTTATTGGTATTTTTATTTTCATATAAGTGGTGAGAACAGAACCCCTACATTATATTGTTGGAATTGAGGTAACAAGCACTAGCGAGCATCTTCAACGCCAAAAATCCAACAAGTGGTGCTCACTACAGGAGAGCCTGTACACTACAAAACGTTAAAAAATGGAAGCTGTTGGGGGTGGTAACCCTTCTAGCCTTACCTCTGACATTATCCCTAGGCTATCAATTATGGAACAACAGCTAGTCAGTGCTTTGTCTCGCCTTAAATGGATCAAGCAGCACCAATCTCACGCCATGTTATAAAACCCCTCTCATGACAAGTTCACACCTGTTGAGGACAGTAATTCCTCCTTCCTTTATGTTTATGAATCTGCGATGGAAGGAGCAACTTACCATCCAAAAATATAGTACATTCTCCCCTGCTTGAATTGCATAGCTCAAGAAAGAATGGTACCACCATGGTCAACCTCAGCACTTGGGCATAGTTAAGCAAGCGCTTCTTGAAGAATTTTGTTCCAAGCAGAGTTTTAAAAGGCAAAAACAGGCTTTTATGTACCTTAGTCTTCAAGAGGAGAATCAATAACCTCTTTTGTTGAGCGCTTTTATAATAAAGCTCAAACTCTGTTGCTTGACCAAATGGTCCCTCTTAATAATGCTATTGCATCTATATTGGCTGGCATGACATCCCATCCTTCCTTGGCGATGAATTTCTCCTCCATAAAGCGCATTTTCAATAATGTATGAGATATCAAGGAGGCTTTGCTAGCGGTGGCTGAGATCTATGAACTTGACCCCTACACAAGGATCTTTGAGGCAAGCATCTACGCCAACCAATTTAGCCTCTACTATAGCTGTTTCCCTCTGGAAACCTGCTCCTGCGGAATTGCCATCACAAACTTCTTCTTCCCATGAAGATAATCAGATGGTAATGGCTGTGACAGGGCATCGCTCCACTTCATCTCCAGTTCAAAAAACTCAGTTGGTGAAAGCAGTCGCCTCCTTTCCTTGCCCATCTTTTTCTCCAAAGCGGCCTTTCCCATTAGTTTCAAAGCCTGCTCCTAAGCCTAAACCCCTTTCTCAGGTGCCAATCGCCCTCACTAACAATGGGTTAAATGACCAGGTCACCAAAGGTAAACCACCTGCTTCGCAGAAGCTCACTGCCACTAATCAACCCAAGACTGATATAACTATAGCAGACAGATCTATAAATCTATCTCCCTCAACCTCTCACACAGCTAACTCTAGTCTGCAACCTGTCTCCATGAGGCAGCACAAACCCCCTACTATAAAGGTCGAAAATCGAGCTGTAACAAATTTAACACCTCCCTCAAAAATTAATATGGTGGATGAGCAACCCCAGAACCTATCCTGCCCTAAGGGAAGCCATGAACCTACCTCACCCTCTATGGGCTCTCTTAAATGCATCAGTAACCCCTCTGATGATGAATCTGAAGGGGTGGCGAAGATATGGTCATTATGTTATTGGAACCCCAGGTGAAGTAGAGTTGCCTAGCTGATTGAACCTAGAGAGTGGACTGGGAAAAGATCCCCCGCCAAACTAATCTCTGATAAGTGTTGAGGGGCCTTGAGATTAATGACACTTTCTTTGACGCTGACCAGCCCATTGCCACATTTATCCAATATACTCAGTGTGTTTATATCCTGAAGTCTATCTAGGAGAAATACCATGAAACTGCCAAACAACTTGGCTCTACTTTCCTTCTAAAGGAGGTCCTCGCTCTTCCCCCCACCTTGGTTGGTACTTTAACTAAAGTGGAGTTCATTGTTAATGAAGTAAAGGTTAGGGCTATCCTCAACATTGGGTCCCCTGTGAACGTTGTGTCAACCAAGCTCATTAGAAAATTAAGCTGGCCCCTGAACTTGACTACACTTAAGAGTTTGGAACTGCGGGCCCAAACAATATTCACGCCATCAGGGCGTACTCTCCTCTGCCCATTCGTTTTAAAAAGCCTCTCTTGTCAGCTCCAGCAGTGGCCTTGACCAATAAATACCTACAATCTGCTCATTTGAACACAGTATATGCTTGAATATGAAGGTGTTATTAACGTAAATCAGGAGTATCTCTCCTTGATTAACTATGAGGTTACTCTGATTTTGACTAATGATGAGCTTAATAAAAAGGATTATGTTTGCACAGTTAAGTATCCCTCTTCCGCTTTATCCTTACATAACACCACAGCAGGCTGGCATACAAAATTGTTGCCTCAATCAGTGGACGCCCTGGAGGGTATCCTTTTAATGCTTCTAAAGAGGTGGTCATTAAAGGCTGGTGAAGAAAAATGGTTGACGCAAAAATTACTATGAAAATCCCAAACAACTGCCTACTGCACCTCATTAGCATTGTCAGAGTTAGTATTTTAGTGCCCAGAGTATTGCCAGGCGTGTTAAACCCGCCTATCATCTCCTATTAACCTCCTGCTAGGGAATCTCTCCAAGAAGGAAATGGTAGTAAAAAAGCATCAGGAGATCGTAAGAGGCCTGCTGATACCCATTGAGGAAATTAAGCAAGTCCACTGTATTGGGTCTATGGCTGATATGGGCTTACCGCCGACCAATCTTTATGTACCCTACCTACTGTTCATATCTATGATAAGCTAACCCTAGCTGAGCTGGATAAAGTCCACTCCCTGCTTGAGGCCTACAGTGACATTTTCTCCAAATCTGATAATGCTATGGGCACATATAGGGGTAGACTCATACTATTAATGTTTAGGATGCTAAACCCATTTTCTCCAAAGCCTACCAAAAATCCAAAGTTGAGGAGCTACAAATGCGGACTGAGCTCAAACACCTGATGGACGCTGGGTTGCTAGTGCCTTCCCAAAACCTTGGTCATCTCTGCTTCCGTGATAAAGAAGAAAAATGGAGGTCATTTGGTAGTGATGGACTACCACAAATTAAAGAACATTACAAAGAAAGATAGTTATACTCTCCCTTGTATTGATGATGCTCTGGCCCAACACTCTGGGTCTAAATTCTTCTCAGCCATGGACTTGGCTAGCGGTTATTGGAAAATGGACCTTTCTCCATAAGACCAGGAGAAATGTGCTCTTATCTGCAGTGAGGGTCTTTTCCAACCTACCCAACTACCATAAGGGTTGTGTAATGTACCCGCCACTTTCAACAGGCGATGGATCACATTCTCCAGGATCTTAAGCTGAGCTGTGTGATTATCTATCTTGATGACATCAAGTCTTCTCCAAAACTTTCAATGAGAACCTCACACATCTAAAGGAAGTGTTCCAACGCTTGTGGGCATTTAATATCAAACTTAAGCCCTCCAAATGCACGTTCTTCCAGAAGAAACTGGATTTTCTCAGACACGCCATCTCACAAGATGGAATACAACCACTACAAGATAAAGTCAAAGCAATATCCAAGGTGCCTACGTCAAAAACCCTTCACGAGATCCAGGTATTCTTGGGCATGATGGGTTACTATCATCAGTTTACTCCAAAATTCTCCCAGCTCAGCGAGACTCTTGTTCACCTCTTGGATAAAAACTCTTTTTCATTGAAATGCTGAACAAAAGGCCACGTTTGAGACTCCAAAGGAGCTATTACAAAAAAGGCTAATACTTCGCCATCCTGACTACGGCAAGCCCTTCATGTAGTTCACAGATGCCACTGACTACGCTGTTGGAGCTATCTTGGCTCAATTGGATGAGCATGGGGTCAATCAATGTCTTACTTTAGCAAAATGCTTTCAAAAACTGAGCGCAAATTACAGTGTCACTGAGAAAGAGTGCTTGGCTGTCCTTCTCAGTGTCAAAACTACCGCACATTACTATATGGGACCCCTTTAAAGTGATCACAGACCACGCCTCTCAAAATTGGTTGCAGAATATGAAGGCCCCACGGGGCGGTTTGCTCTCTGGGCTCTGAAGCTCCAGCATTATGATATGACTATTTAGTATTGGGAAGGAACGCTCCATGTGAATGTAGATGGGTTAATGTAGCTTCCCGTTCTTCACTTAGACAAAGAGTAAAGCCAAGAAGTTACATGACATCTTAATGTGTGGGCTGATGAAGATGAACCAGTACAAAGATTGCTAGCTTGAAACTCTGCAACACCAAGGTGGAAAGTGGGAATTTATAAGAGAAAATAGGAGTAAATTGGTGCCCTATCTTAAGCCATCTGAGCGAGTACCTGTTATCATTGAGTCACACACTATCATGGGCCACGGTGGATTCTGAAAAGCATAGGAGTGGATTAAAGAGTATAGTACTGGTAAGGCATTATGGAGACCATAGTTGAAGTCCTGGATGCCTCTATGACCTGTAAAAAGCACTCCAGCTATAGGACCTGGTATCAGTATAAACAAACTACGCACCAACAACCCTTCCACACCATAAGTTTGGAAGTTGTAGGTCCTCTTTCTCAGACTACAGGTGGCAATTGCTATATCTTGGTTGGAATTAATCATTTCACCAAATAGGTTGAAGCTGTTGTTCTCCCCGCTCAGACTGCTAAAGCCACAGCCACCTTCTTACATCAGCAAATATTCACCTGGAATAGGTGCCCAGGTCCTCCTATGTGACAATGGTAAAAAATTTACCTCCCAAGTGGTGAAGTTCCTCGCCACATCCATGAGATCTCAACAACTCTTCTCAGCCCCTATAACCTTTCAACAAATGGTGCTGTAGAAAGAGTTAATTAAACCCTGGTCTCGATATTAGGTAAAATGGCCACGTCAGACCCTCTCCACTGTGATCTTTACTTACCCAGTACCCTCATGGCTTACCATATTAGCTACAATCACATTTTCAAGATGTTCCCTTTCTGTGTGTTATATGGACAAGAACCTGGGGTGCCAGCATTATTAGGTAAGGATATTTTCTCTGACAGGACTGAACCTGAGAAGGCCATGAAAAAGTTGCCCCAACACATCATCCAATTACAATCAGAGGCAATGACTAATTTAGCAAAGACTGTTCCAAAGAAGGTTAAGCTGCAAATGAGCTTGGAGCCCCTCTTTTTTCATTCCAATAATTTGACTTAGTACTGTATTACTCAACAAATACAATTAAAGAAGTGAGAAGCTTGGTTCTATCTGGGGTGGCCTATTTGTAATCACTTATAAGCGAGGTGATTAGTACTCTGTCAAATCCCTCGTTACTAGATTTACTGTGAACTGTGTCCATGGCCAGTCTTGCACTTTTACTCTTCCTTAACACTCTTGAAGGGGTAATGTTGGACAATTAAAAGTCCAAATGTGTAGTAAGAATGGGTCAGTTCTTTGTAAGAATAGAAATAAGGCAAAATCAGCCAAAAGACCCTGGCCAATTCTTAGTGGAGCCCTTTGAATTGGGACAATAAATTTATTAATAATAATATGGAGCCAAATACCACGAGTTTGGGTGGTCAAATTGCCCCAAATTGTCAGCCAAATCTGGGGAGTCCATCGGTGGCTCCTCCACAGACCACATCTAATTTAGTACAATCTACCACGCGGAGGCCAGCCCCTTTTATAGGATTAGAAGGGGCCCAGAAAAGTGAAAATATTTTCCTGTCTTCTTATTGGACTGAATTCATAAAATCCCTTCCTCATGGGTTCATCCTCCTGGTGTTACTTCCCCATCAGCCTTCACATTAAAGTGAGGTGTCTCAACCAATCTGATAGGTTGAATCTTAATATTTTCTAATTTAGATTTTACTAGAAATCTAAACTAAGACCTCAATATCTTAAATACTAATTATTGGCATATTAAGAGGGTTCTCTTTTACCCCCACGTGGCTACTAATAAAATATATAAAAATCAACCTTTTTAGTATTTATTAGTATTTTGTTATTTTCTCATTAGTTTTGAGAACAGAACTCTTAAATTACATTGTTGGATTTAAGATAACAAGCACCAAAGAGCATCTATAACGCCAAAGATCCAGCATTTTTATCCCCATTTTTGCTACTTGTCAAATTATGATGTAGCTCTAATTAAGAAAAATTTAGGGAGAATTTGCATCCTAAATCATCATAGTGTGAGAGTAAAATTGCCATCAATTTGGGATGAAACATTTATTATTTTAGTAACTTTGTGGGCTGAATTGACTTGGAAGTATTTCATTATTATTGCCATAACCATCAGAGGATAGTCATACTATGAATGAATTCATATAATGGATAAGTCTGAACAGGAGATATCTGAGAGGTATATAATACTGGCGCCAGACCAATTAATAAAGCGTCCATATCTATTAATCATTAATAACAACTGTGTTATAGTTAATTAATTACCATTATCCATCTGTCATATGTCTTTTGTTCTTATCTGCTGTCTATCATCTATATTAGATAATTGTGTGTTTATACTTCCTGAAGAAGTACAAATTATATCATCTGTAAAAGTATTCCAATTTTAAGGAGTAATTCTCTATTTTTATTATAAATACAGAATGTCTAATATTTGTTGTAGCTATTGGACTTAAGAATAGTGAGTGTACCGAGTTACTTGGTTTTTGTTGAAGATTATCAGAAAATTTACTTCCCAATGTCAAGCAGGAGTTTTAATTATAAGCAATTATATATCCTCAATTCCCTTGTTAAGTCAATTTAGCTTACACCATTGGCCAAAAAATTCAACAAAGGCCAGTGAAATGAACCACAAGAGCGGTGTCATCAGGCAACCAGATACAAATGATTGAAAGGGACTAAACTGTTATACCAAAGGAATGTTAGCTGTAACTGCAGCATCAGATTCACTCATTAAGCTAAGGTCAAAAATTTTATTAAAGGGGTGTGTAAATGATGTCGCCAGGCAACATAACCACCTGGGATAGTTTGATTATTGTTTTATCATTATAATCTAACTATTTATCATATTCAGCCCAAAGGCTGAATAACATATTACCTTTGGGGAAACAGAGGGGATTTGAAGCACTGCCTGAGATTATTTGATATGAAGAGTTAAGTCCTTAGGTAGGCAAAGCGATCTAAAGGTTTGGGGCTAGAAGAGCAAGCCCATGAACGCTTTGGCAGTGGCCAAAAATACTAGGAGTTGCTCTGCTGCTTCACTATAGTCAACAAATATAGAGCTTTTTAACATAGGGGTATTAGATAGTATTGATGATGTGTAAAGCTGTATTTATTAGATTTAAACTGATATTTGACCAAAAAGTGGATAAATTGAGAGAGAATGATTGATGACATTATTGAAAATGATGAATATATGCATTACAAAATTACACCTCTGGCTTGTTTAAAGGAAAGTAAATGAAAAGCATAGGGGTTTTATATAAGGAGTATATTATATTTAATATTATCAGAAATACTAATCCCTGGGTAAACTATTAGTTAATCCATTTTCAAGTGTACAAGTTTTTAAATTTTATATCTGAATGCCTATAATATAGTAAGGCCCAAGGAGAGTCAGAATTGTGATGGCATCTTTCACCCAAAGCGGGATATTTATTTCATAGAATGCTAAACGAGATAAAAATTATCAGGAAAGGTTTTGGGCAGTCAGTTGTCAATACACTTAAAGAATTTCATTAATCTGTTTAGTGGCTTATTTTAATGATATACATTTACGTTCACCTAAGCCCTAAAAAATATAAGAAAGACTTTGTTGCTGAGGAAATGGCTCTACAGAAAGTAAATTTTTTAAGGTGCTATTTAGATATAAATATTAAGATAGTAACAATTCTGGGTTATCCTATACTGATAAATGTTTATGCAGCTACACACTATATTATTAACATTGTCATGTCCTAAGTCGTCCACACAATAACAATCGTATATTCTTGATTTTTATTTCAGAAGAATAAATAGAAATTTACTAGCAACTTCTATTGACTCACTCTAAAGTAAAAATCTCCCTTAGTTTGGATGATCAAGATTTTCATAAAGATTGTAAAAATAAAAGAAATTGTTATTTTCACTTGTGTTCTTTACATAAAGCTAATAGAAAACCATCTACTTTATCTTATAAAAGGTCATTGATGGACGTTAGAGTTTTTACAAGAGCATAAAGTTAGTATCATACAGCGGCGTATTTATTAAGAAAACTTTGATAGTACAAGGTTATTCTGGTTTATATCAGGAACTGACAGCATCCACATGAAATAGAGCACTTTCATTGCCTCTTATAGCAGCTAAACATCTATTAACGGTGATGAATATCATAAGTCCCTACTTTATTAATAGCACAGAAAATATTTTCATATGCAGGCATAAACGCACACTAACTTATTTATAATTGTTTCTATAGCTTTGTTGAAACACTTATCATAGGCTCTAGATTAGATAGTATGATTCCATTGTCTAAAACTAGATAATATACAAAAGGCTTAAATATTTACAGTGATACTCAACGGGAGATTCCTGTGTTAAAATATGTTATGAATATAAGAATAATATCAGAAATCCTTCCGTTGCTCAATTTTGTCTTTGAGGGCAACAAAAACTTATTTAAGCTAAATTTACGCTTATGATAAATGCAAAAAACATTTTAACTTTATACCTCTACTGAAATACAACATTTAATAAGTATGGTTACCAATTTAATGCGTGGGATAATCATTAATTACATTGCAGTCCACCCAAGATAGCTACCCAGGGAAAGTTAGTATACTGGGTTCAGTTAACCTTTGAGTAGATTGGATTGTCATAGATGTTCCAGATTGAATATTAAATTGCTTAATCAGTGTGCAACATTTTTAAAATTTAAGTTAAATGCCGGTATATTCTACAGCAAGCAAATGGTCTTCCCTGGGTTAATATAAAATTTTGTGTTATTACCATTTAAAAAAAATTATAATAGGGACCTCTACCGCTGCCTCCCCGAGTTCGATTCCGGTACTGGAACTTTGGGTAGGGGACAATTATGACTGTGTTGCGTTGCGCACCAATGCCCCGAACCGAGATAGCGAATAGCAAAGGCGGTCCATGGAGTTCCTGGCCTATCATACGCCGCGCATGGAGGTTTTCCGGATTTTATCCTCCTTTCCCATTAATTCGAATTCCCTTCATCATTTATCGGTGCGGTATCGTCCCCAGGTCGGCCCACCTCGAATAAAATAAAAATAAAAAATATTATGATTTTGTAATGGTATTAGATTGTTATAAAAAACAACTAATGTTAACATCATACTTAGTATCTATCAAGATCATTATAATGGTTAAAAATTTATGGCATATATTTACCATTAAATGATTATATATGGTTGAGTATTGAGATTTTTAGTTAACTTTCAAAAAATAAAGCTTTATGCTCCATTCCAAATATTGGTCCAAGAAGGGCTTCAGAATACTATACAAAATCATATGGATAAACATATTAAGTTAACCAACTTTGAAATGTACTTTTACTGTTATGCCACTATTTATTAGGATTTTTAGGCATTAAGTTGTTTTAAATTAGCATGCATACATACCTCTAAGAATTACCTAGAAGGCCTAAGAACTTTATTAAGGAAAGTGTAAAGACCTTTAGTCAGCAAGGGGATAACAAATTTTTGGTTATGCGAAAGAGGCTGCAACAAGAACCAAAGTCATAAAGTATCTAGAATATGAAGGAAATAAATATTGATGATGATGCTAATATTATAATTAGAAACCTTAAATATGATTATAAGTAGCCAGTAACCACAATATTGAGAGCACTTACATAATTAATAAAATAGTTTGGATGACATCAATCAATATTCTTTTTTTCAGCACTAGGTGGTCCCAACCTAAAGGGGGATACACCTATCTATCAATCAATATTCTTGGGTTTTTAAGGGTTTTCATAATTTTGGTTATTCAGAATAGCAATTTAGCATACATGTGGAAAAGAGCTAGATTTTAAAATCTTCTATAAAAGGTTAAATCATCAAGGATGATGAGACGCACTATTATCAGCTTAAGTTGATATAACCAAAAAGATTCATTAAACTTACTGAGATGCGCTCTCCCTAGTGTATAGAAATCAGGGAATACAGAAGGTAGATTAAAATTTTTATACTGAAATTAGATAGCAACAGAAGACAAACAGAGATAAAATTTTTTTACAATTTTTCATATATGCGCCCAAAGTTTCAGTAAACCACTAATAAAACATGGTAGATTTATGAGGATGGTTAATCTTCACAAGTGAGACAAGTAAAAATATCAACTAAATAGATAAATTTAAAAAATGGGAGAATTGCACTGACTGGTTCAGCTTTATATCATTATCTAACTTAACTAACGTCTGACAGCATTACTGCCAATGATTCTTATGCCATTGCCATCTTTCAGTAGCTGAAATGCTAAAGAGATACCTGGATTTATCATGGATACATAAGCAACCATGAAAAAATCCTTAGAACACAAGGTACCACCATATTGATAATATGGGGTATGGAAAGGTGTCTAGATTATGTTAGGAAGGAGGTTGCCTGTGGTTGGATTCTTGGTATACATTAGCTAATCCAAGGGGTTCTTTCATATCTTTGCTGATCATAACCAAAGCAATAGATAACTGAGAGATAACTGCCACTAGCATCAATAAAAAAGGTTGTAACTCTTTAATACCTTAGTAAGTAGACATTGGGATGTGAAAAATTTTAATTCTTTATTTAAAAATTGAATAAAAGGAGTTGTTTATATTATAACTAGAAGATGAAATACTAACGTCCTACCATTAGCAGGATGTTGTGTTTATTAAGGTATTTTTTTATTTATAAAAGATAGCAGTATCAGGAACCACATCACATGGCAACTACCACAATCTCTCTTTTTGATTAAACTTCACACCATTCTTTAATTTTAAAAAAGCAAAATGATGATATTATATTGGGTCATCTAGTACTAAAAAAATGATGATATTATACATCGATGAATCCCCCCCTCAGGTTGGGACCATCTAGTACTAAAAAATGATGATATTATGGAAGGAAGTAGATCTTTCTTTCACTTCAATATCAAAATCAAAGCAATATTTGGATTTTTTAAAAAAAAACAACCACTTGATTGAGCCAAAGCTTACTGATCTCGATGCAATTGACACCTGCTGCCCCAGCTTGGGGTGGTGGTGCGCTGCCATCTGGCATCTTACAGCCACCGATGAATCGCGCCCAGGATGGCTCTGCTAGCCCTCCCAACGCTACCAGGCATTATGTCCCCCCTTGGGATCTGGCCCACCACCTTGCAAGCTCTCAGGAGGTGCTCTGTAGCCCTTTGGTGCTCCCACAGCGCAATTTGTATTCTGGCCTCCAGGCCAAATATGGGAATCTTTTCCCATATGCAAGCACAGCCATCATTGAGATGACCACGGTGGTTTTCATACCCATCAGCTTTATCAACTTTCTCCCCTTTAAGGGGTACTTTGACCTTGGCTTCCATTTGGAAGCCAATGCAACGGCAGCAGCCAAGCTGCAATTGATTTACAAAAAAATTCTGCCCCCACTGTTCGCACCTAGCTCCCAGATGAAGCCACTTTGGTGGTCCAGTTTGCCAGGTTGCCCTCTTTCCTTTCCCCCAAACACCTCCGCCATAAGCTCATGGAGGGTTTGGCCATTTACGGCGCAGACCCCATGTTGCAGTTTGTGGTTTCCAATGGGACAGATCAGTTGGCAGGGCCTCACGCCTTTGCAATGATCTGCCCATTTCATTGCGACTTTCACCTTGCAATTCCCCCCACTGTGATCAGATCCGCCCCTGATCACCAATTCTGGGCATGCGTTGAAAATGGCCATGCCATTTGCCCCTTGTGCTTTGAGCTTGACCACTCAAAGTGCAAGTTCTCCACAGTTGCCACATCCACCACATCTGCTGCTCAGGGCTCAGGCACCACCCTGGCGGCTGCCTCACCACAATTTTTTGAATGAGGGTCGATCCTCACACCCCCAACGTCAGGGAATTCTGGCGCTGCTTCAAAAGCAGCATCCAATCAAAATTTAAAAAAATTAAACTTTTTGAAAATTTGACCAGATTACAGAATCTTGAGTAAATGGCTGAACCAGTTTCAGCTGAGCTGCCATGGTCAACATCATATGGCCAATCAGCTCAGGCCACAGCCCCAATTCCTGTGGCTGGCCCAGTGCTGGCCAAATCCAATCCATTCAAGGCTCTCAAATGGATTAAGGAGGACAGATTGCCATGCCACGTGAAACCTGATTTTGCTTTGGAGGAGTTCTTTGTTGGCCCTTCTGAATCACATTCCCACCGTTTTCATCCAAAAACAGTTTTCCCATTTATAAAAATATCAATGATATGGCAGTTGCAGTTGAAGCTGCCCCAGCCAACATCCTCCTACACCAGCAACTCCATGGGGCAATGGAACCCCTTGTTAAAGTATCCTTATCCCTAATTTTCCTCATGATTTTGAGGAAGATGTGAAGTACAAAATTGAGGAGCTCGCTTTTGTTGCAAGTCGTGCTTGCATTGACACAGCAAAACTTTGTTTTTTGACCCCAATTATCACCAAACCCAACGGCGCATCAAGTCATTTACTTGTGTGCTGGCTCTCATCAATTTTGCTGAACATCAAATTGCTCAATACATTGAGGCGATGGACATCACCGGCCTCATTAACAAAGAAAACCCCCAACTATACCTCCTTATGCCTCATGTCGCTGATGCTCCCACCCCAATGCTATCCGCCATGGTCTGCCAGCTAAAGCGGGTGCTGGACAAAAGCTTCCACAAAGCCTCCTCACCATCTGATATGGCTTCCTAGGCTGATAGCCTAGGGGCTGCAATAGGATTTTTAATTTATGATAATCCCTTTGTTTGGCCCATTTGCAAACAAAGATGTGTGGCGGCTCCCCCTTTTGGGTTGGTAACCACTAGTACTAAAAATATGATGGAAGGAATTCCCCAAATCTTCATCACCTTCTTATATGGCTTCCTAGGCTGTTAGCTGAGGTGCCATATTAGGTTTTTTTATTTCTAATAATCCCTTTGTTTGGCCCATTTGCAAATAAAGATGCATGGAGGCTCCCCCTTTTGGGTTGGATACCACTAGTGCTAAAAAAGATATGATAAAAGGAATTAAATGATGTTTCATAATAGCTAGAGCAGCATATAATCTAACATGGCATTTAGTACCCCCTTAGCTTGTGGTTAAATATACAACTTCACAAGATGTTATAGTTGTATATGGAAAAGTATTGCTAAGTTTTAGCGCACAATTGCCAGTGTTTTTTAATATAACATTATGTAAGATTTGAACATTAGTTTTCTCTTTGATGACGGCAGAAAAGGTTAATTCAATTTCCAGCTGTTTGATTCATTTTTAAACAAAATTTTTAGTAAACGCTTTTTTGTAACAATTTCTCACTTGCATTCATTTTGGGTATCAATTCTTTTTCAAGTGATGAGGATCAAGGTTGAGCCATTATTTGGAAGAAGGAATAGTATTTTACCACAACCTAGAAAATTACCTCTTCCTCTGATTATCTCTGCATGATTTTATGCTCATAGTGGTCTACTGACTTAGAGGTAGTGATGTGTTTTGGGTTGGGTTGGTCATAAGGTGGGATGAGTCAAACAGGGAGGTGCGGAGGCCACCCATCTTTCATCCAGGGTGAGCCCTATTTCATCAATCTTGGCAAAGCACAAAGCTCTAGGGTTATTTCCCTTTTATCCTAAAGGAGTGCAAAGTGCTGTCTATCTTGATAGCGGCTGCTGAGGACATTGGTTCATCTTTTATGCAAAATTCCTTGAAATCCACATCAAATTGTTGGCGCACCAGCGCAGTTATTTCCTTGGTGGTAGACTTTGATTAATTAACCAGTCGCTGTATTAGCGCTAGAAAAAAATATCTCAACTATTTAGGCATAATGCTACCTGTTCCCAAATTAGCCATTCACACACAAATATATAATTATAAAATGGAGTCATAGTGGACACTCCAAACAATTTACTAATTTCCATTTAGACCACTTTGTTCTATACTAGCGGGTGAGTGACTTATCTAGGTTTGAATACTCATAAAAGTTGTATATGATAGCTGTTGAAGTAGCAATTAGAATATTATGGAATTTGGCTAGTAGTTAGTTCATCTAATTGTTCAGTCAGCCAATTTTCAACATTCCCTCCTTTAGTAAATTATAGGTGTCCAGCCGTGAATATTCTGAGATTTATTCTGAAAGATTATGAGGAAATTAATTGCAGGTGCACCACAGGAGTTGGAAATAAGAAAAGTGTCACATGTTTTGGCCAAAGGCGATTTTTTGGGACTGTCAAGATGAATGCACCGACAGCAAATGTGGCATCAGGAAGTGAAATCATGGGGTGAGGAGGATTATGTTTTAATATATTTGTCATATATGATAAATAAATATGTCTGTTTTTATAGCAATAAATACTAATTGTAACTTTACTTTTTACTTTTTTGAATAAAGTTCCAATTTCTAGCATATGTTAAAAAAGATCATTTTCTAAAAAGTTGAAGTCCATTCCTAGTATGAATATGCCACTTGTGATCATATCTATTAGGAAGGTCATGTATACTCTCTTTGGAGACTATTCATTGGTGGTGGTCATGGTTCATCTGAGGGGTCTCATTATAAATGTTTCACTTCACAGCTTGCCTCCTTGAATGCTGCTTCTTCTGATTGCACACGTGTTGCTATTTTATACCAGTCATTGTTGAGAATGCTGTTCAACAGATCATATAGTGATTGTTCAGGCTTATCGCGTAGTTCCTTTACATTTTTATATGGCTATTGTGGTTAAGTCAGTGGAAGGGCGTTTATCATCTGCATAGTCTTAATCTAATGATCATTAGATGATGGCTTTTGTATTTTGCGATGGTCCTCCAAGTAATTGAACTCTCAATTGCAAGTGGATAAATACTGCATTTGCATTGCTAGTTGTCATATAATATAGCGTACCATCTGATAGAGGAGCTGAGTTTTTCAAAAAGAAGCTTGTCACGTTTGTGTGAGGCTGGCGCTGTTGCAATAGTGGGGATAAAGAGCCCTCCTCTACTATGCACATTTTTTTCAAATTCATTGGCAGTTGGTTGCACCACGTGAACTCTTTTCTTCTCAGATCTGTCTATTATGTAGTGAACTCTTTGTGTGAAAAATTGGAAAGCTATATGTTGTAATTTGAGTTGACCAAATTTCCAACCTATTGGTCAATTAATAATTCAACGATTAGTTATATTAGTATAGGCTTGCCAACAGTCACTGATTTGAAAAATTATTATTGGGAATCATCTCTGATGATAATGAGCAGAATTTGATGTTGGAAAATCCCCCAATAGTCAAAATACTGAAGTAAATAATTTAATATCTCAGCAGCAGTCGCCAACTGATGAGATTATCGTCAGGAATCATCCCCAATGATATTCAGTATGAATTTGATGAGGGAACAACACCCAATAATCAAATTTTTGGGAATTGTTCAGAGAAAATAGATGGGTTGTCACTGAGAACTACCTAAGTGTTCTAACGCCAGTGGTAAATGATAGAATCGTTATTGGCCAACACAATTGGTTTTGAGTTTCTAACACAATAAATTGGTCGCCAAACAGCTGAGGATATTGAATCCTTATAAAATCATGTCAATACTACCCAACAAGATTTAATGCCTAACACTTGAGGATCAACCCAGCATATGAGAGCAAATAATTCCCAGCAGACAGATGAAAAGTTGTGTGTCAATTTTTACTATAAACCCCCCCCAAATATTCCCTAGTAAAATTAGATCAAAACCTAATAATAACTAAGTTGTTTTACATTGGTTGTTTAATATTACTCTTAAGACAAGAGTGTAAGGATAAGATATCCTTAGGTTGTTATCAATTCTCCTCTTGGCTTTGTAAGAAGAGAATAGGGAAAGTGTTCCCTACCAGTATCAGAATATCTTCAAGACGAAGAAGCACCAGTCTAGTGTTGAACAATTCACTCAGCGTGGCTTTTTGCATTCAATAATAGTCTTCATACTATTACCACAGTTTATATATTTTTGAACAATCAATGCAAGTATTCAAGAATCTGTGCAGTTGAAGTCAGGCGCAGAAGCGAGCAGCCATCTAGAAGTCCAGATTTTAACAATTGGAGCTCACTACATGGGGAAGTTGAGTTGTAAAAAACCAATTTAAACCACAATGTCATATAAGGATGAGCTTCAGAAGCTCTGGATGGACTTATAGGCCACCAATCAGAATATGAATAGCTCAGCATCCCAAGACGATATTTTTTTAGTACTAGATGATCTCAAGACGATATTAATACATTGGAGGAACGTGTAATCAAGGTGAAAGAGATGCTCAAACTTGTTGAAACAATGAATAATGACCTGTGTGGAAAAATTGCCTCTTTGAAGTGGAAAATGTCATGGTCACATGATATCATAGTGGGGACTAACCCCAAGGATAAGTCTGGGTGCCAGGAGGCCCAGAAGGTGAAATTACAGGCCCTCCCTGACCTTAGGCATACCCTAGACCAATGATGGGTACAGAAAAAATATGCCTAGGTCTGTACTAGTGGGGTGCCAAATGCCCAGCCCCTTATGTTGGTCCAGGCATTAAAACGGATGATCTATTGAATTAATGCAGATGGTTTTATTCAGTTCATCGATGAACAGGGTTTCAAAACCTATTCCATTGACAAATCAATGTGTTTGAGTCAAATCCAACTTCAATTGATCACTTTAGTGATTTTGGTTTTGGTATATTTGACCAATTTGGATGGTAGCATTGGCCTATTGGTAAGTCAGTGCTTCGCCCACTGCAGAAAACCACTTATTCCCCCGATATTATTTAATTTTGTTTCCCATGACCAACACTCCTTGTTGGTTGGCTTCCCAATAAAATTTACCCCGTTTTCCCATTTTATTAAAATGCTATTCCAAATGATCCTGTGCGTGGAACCTTTAAGGAGGTCTTGCTCTACCTTAACAACCATATTTTATATACTGTTAGGCTTTCACTTAGTGTACCTTTGGTTCGCCCAGGTTCCCTCCAACCTGGTACATTTACCTTTTCTTCCTTAGTGCACAGCGTCATTTTTAGTTGGATTTTAACTTTAATAATCACTAAATTTTGCTTGAGTTATTATTGTCCCAGCACCCTCTGCTGGGAAAAGGTGACTACTATTCTAACAGCTGGTTTCCTTGCGTTGGCTCTGTGCACCAACTACCACCACGCTGGAAACAGTAGAGTTACAGACACTCTCCTTACAATAGTCGACCAACCACTTAAAATTATGTGCATGAACTTTTTCTGTGTGGAAATTTTCCAAAGTGGAACCAGTGGCCGCCTGCTGTGGGATTCAGCTGTCATTAGCCGCACTGCTGTTTCCTCTTTTCACTGAAGGTTGGAACAACTTGGCTTTATTATGGTTGCCTCCAACTGGAAAGTATCCACCCTTTGTGCTTATACCTGGTGGATATGGACGCTTCATGGTCCAAAAGTTGTGATTCCCCAACTTTCCACCAAAGTTATTGAGTTCAAAATTGGATAAATGAGTTTTCTGTCACCAGTGCATTTAGACCATACTGGCGGAATTGGCGCAGATGACCTGGGGTTGTTGGACTTGGATAACGTTGTGCCTTCCGTTGCAGTTGGGGAAAGAGGGTCTTTCACATCTAAAAACGCGTCTTATGAAGAAAATATTATCCAAACCTCTGAGCTGTTTATTAGCTCTTATGGTTTGGATGAAAACCCTATTCCAATATACCAAATAACCCCTGAGAACCATCGTTTGACCCCTACCATGATCTGGGGCACTCACAAAGTGGAGAAAAAACTTCGTTTTAAATATGATAAAGTTTATGCACCTGCAGAAGGCATGGTGGGGTATATGGCCTCAGTAGTAAGAGTGGACAACTATCCCTCCCCTTCTATGATCCCAAAACACACCATGTTGATGTGCTAATGCCAGAGGATGAGTTTGCTGGGGATGTTCTGGCGTTGTCTGCTATTAATCAAGACCATTCAGGGTTTTTTCTACTGTATGCTAACCTTTCATCCCCATTAGGGAAATTCAGCACAACTATTTTGGTGGATACTGGCGCCTCTAATAACTCTATGGACCAATGCCTGGGCGACTACCTGGAGTTGAGTTACTTGCCAGGTGATGTGGTTAAGGGAGGGCGTCCCAAGGTATTCCCACTCTGAATATTAGGGGGACAGTGGACTATCAGGTTGGCAAGTACCACTTGTCTGATCACTTCAAGGCAATCAAAAGCCTCCTGTTCCCTATCATTTTGAGTGTGGAGTGGTGGCGTGAGTTTGACTTTAAAACCAACTTGAAGGAGAATACCCTATCCCTTACATTAAAGAATGGTCACACATTAGTTATTCCTTTGGCTGAGGATAACGCCCAGGGCAAATTGCCCCATTGGCCCCACCTTCACCCTTATAGCCTTTCCCTTTGCTGAAGCCTTCAGAGGTATTCCTATACCCTCATTCTTGGAGGGTTTGGAATCCTCTTTAGATGCAGAATCTGCCAATGCACTCCCTGAACACTCCAAGTTCGATTGTGACTTCAAGCTCATGGTGGATCTGGTGCATATATCCTCCCCCATTTACCCATTGACTGTCTGGGAGGAAGAGGCGTTGGATGTGTGGGTGAAGGAACAGTTAGCCAAAGGTGCGATTTTTCAGCGTACCTCCCCTGTATGCTCCCAACTTCTCTTTGTGGAGAAGTCTGGTGGTACTCTACGCCCATGTGTGGACTACAGGAACCTTAACAACGTCACTGTACCAGACCTCCATCCCATCCCTATAGATTCGCAGATTGCGCGCTATGTGTAGAAGGCGAAGGTCTTTTCCAAGCTGGATTGCCTCAATGCGTTCAATCATATCCGGATAAAGAAGGGCCAGATGTCATTAACTGTCTTCCACACCAGAAAAGGAATATTCCAGTTTCGGGTCATGCCCTTTGGGCTTTAGAATGCCCCTCCTATCTTTCAACGCCGCATTGCTGCAGTGTTGGGGGACTTGTTAGGGGTATGAGCGGTTGCCTACATGGACGACATTCTGGTGTTTTCCCCTGATCAGGAGTCTCATGCAGTACACCTTTGGCAAATGGTGGAGCAGTTAAAAGCAGTCAGCCTTACGCTGAAGGTAAGAAAGTGTGAAATTTTTCAAGTTTCAGGTCACTTTTCTGGGCAGCGTCGTGTTTGACCAAAGACATATGATAACTCCAGACAAAGAGAAGGAAATTCTTGAGTGGCCAACCCCTACTTTCGTAAAAGAATTGAGGAGCTTTCTGGGGACATGTACTTTCCTTAAGAAGTTCATGACAAACCTTTCTGAGGTGGCAGCGCCCTTGTATAGGGCTAATGATGAAAAAGTGCTTCAATGGTCCCCCTTTTTGGAGGATGCTTTTCAAGCTGTGAAGTGCACGCTGTTGTCCACGTCCATCCTTCACCATGTTGACTCTTTTAAAGAGCTCATTGTGTCTACTGATGACTCCAACTTTGCCATAGCGGCTGCCTTGTTACAAGTAGGTGAAGATGGAATAGAGCATCCTGTGGGATCTTTTCCAAGAAAAAGTCTCTGTCTGAGTTGAATTACGCCATTTATGACAAGGAGTTACCAGTGGTGGAGGTGCTGACATATTGGCATCACCACTTGCATGGATCTACCCAACCATTCTGCATACGTACAGATCACTGTGCCTTGCTGTACTACCGTGCCCCTCATGTCCTAACCCCACGGCAGACCCATTGGCATGAGACCCTTGCCAAATTTGTCTTTTCTTACAAGTTCACCAAGGGCAAGGAGAATGGTTTGCCGGATGCTTTAAGCCGCAACCCTGCTTTAGCTCCTGATCTTAAGGAGATAGAAGTCCACAGCACACAGGTTATGATTCCTCCAGATGAGTTCTGTCTCAACTTCCCTCTCCCCTGGCCAACGGGCCAGCGCTTGCACCTCTAGAAAATGCTGAGGAATAAGGTATGTTCAGAAATGTTGTCCTTTCTTAGCCGCTGTTAGCCAAATATACTATGATACTTGCTAAGAGTGCCGTAAATCAAGAGGACCTATACAGGGGTTATCATGTAAAGGAAGAGATGGTGTGGTTTCAGGTGCGCCTTTGGGTATCTGCTGGACTACTGCGCTTAGAAATCATCTGGGACCATCATGATGGAATCACCATTGATCATCCTGTGAAAGCAAGGACCTTGAAGTTGATATGTCACACCTAAAATTGGAAGGGCTTGCCTGCTCAGGTGAGGCGGTATTGTAAGGAGTGCCTGGTATGCAACCAGATGAAACCCAATCGTCAACCTTTAGCGGGGTTGTTGGTACCAGTTCAAAAGGCTGATGGGCCCTGGACTTCCCTCTTGGTTGATTTCATTGTGGAACTACCTGTCTCTGATGGTTATGATGCCATCATGATGGTGGTGGACCAGTTTAAAAAGTTCGCTACTTCATTTCTTGCAGAACTACAATAACTGCAGCTGAGATGGGCAGGCTATTCGTTACGCATGTGTTTGCGCTCCATGGAGTTCCCCAAGAGATTATCAGTGACTGGGGACCCCAATTTACCTCCATCTTTTGGGAAGAGTAGTGTAAGACTCTTTAGATACGCCCTTGCCATTCAACTGCTTATCATCCCCAATCATATGGGCAGACTGAACGAGTGAACCAGTGCTTGGAACTGTTCCTGCGGTGTTACACCGCTGCAGATCATTCAGATTGGGCTTCTCACCTTCTTATGGCACAATTTAGTTACAACAACACGTTGCATTCCTCGATCAGTTGTTCCCCATTTTTCGCCAGCCATGGCTTTAACCCCACCTTTAACATGGAGCCCAGCTGTGGGTCTAAGGTTGAAGCGGTGGTGGAATTTGCCAAGACAATCGGGAAGGTCTACCAGGGGGTTTCCACAAGCTTGGAGGCGGAAATGAAAGTGTATAAAGAGAACGCTGATGGTAAGAGAATGGTGGGTCCTGCTTACAAAGAAGGGGATCTTGTGATGCTTGATGCTCATAACATCCCTGTCAAGCAGCCATGCAAGAAGCTGGTACCAAAGAGGATTGGCCCCTACCGCGTTGTTAGAAAGGTGGGCCATGCCTCATACCAGCTAGATCTCCCCCTTCATTTCAGATCCTCTCTATGTTTCATGAGAGCAAACTGACTTTGTTTGAGGGCCCCCCATCAGTGACTCCTGAGGCCTATCTCGTGGATGGGGTGCCAAAGTGGGAGGTGTAAGAAATAGTTGCCTCCCGCCGCGTTAAAAGAAGGCTTGAGTAACTGGTATCCTGGAAGGGCTTTGACGCTGCAGAGAACAGTTGGGTTTCAGTGCGCAACTGAGCGCATGCCCAAGATCTGATTGAAGCCTTCCACCATAATTTACCCCAGGCTGCTGGATCTCAACCTAAACTGACCGTTGCCGCCTTGAAGTTGGACCCTGCCCCCAAGAACTTTTCCCTTGCGCAAACCCCTGGAGGGGGGTTGAGCCCTGTCAGGAGGAGAGGATAATTTCATGGTCACATGACATGATAGTGGGGACCAACCCCAAGGATAAGGCTGGGCGCCAGGAGGCCCAGAAGGTGAAATTACAGGCCCTCCTGAATTTAGGCATACCCTAGACCAACGCTGGGTAGGGGCAAAATATGCCTAGGTTGGTACTAGTGGGGTGCCAAATGCCCATCCCCTTACGTTGGTCCAGGCATTAAAATGGATGGTCTATCAAATTAATGTGGACAGTTCCATTCTGTTCATCGAGGAACGGAGTTTTGAAACCCATTTCATTTACAAAACAACGCGTTTGGGTCAAATCCAACTTCAATCAATCAATTAAGTGAAGTTGTTTTCAGCATATTTAAGAAATTCAGATAGTAGCATTGGCCTATTGGTGGGTTGGTGCTTGGGCCCACTGCAGCAAACCCCTTATTCCCCCAATGTTGTTTAATTTTGTTTCCCATGACCAACACTCCTTGTTGATCGACTTCCCAATAAGATTTATCCCAGTTTCCCATTTTATTAAAATGCTATAGCAAACGATCCTGTATGCTGACCCCTTCGAGGAGGTCTTGTGCTACCTTAACAATCACATTTTATATACAATCAGGCTTTCACCTAGTGCACCGTTGGTTCGCCCAGGTTCCTCTAACCTGTTACGTTTACCTTTTCTTCCTTAGTGCAACACGTCATTTTTGGTTAAATTTTAACTTTAATAATCACTTGCTTTTGCTTGAGTTATTGTCCCAGCACCCTCTGCTGGGCAATGGTGGCTATTATTCTAACGGCTGGTTTCCTTGCGTTGGCTCTGTGCACTGAGCACCACCACGCTGGAAACAGGAGAGTTACAGACACTCTCCTTACAGAAAAAGGGTGAACATATTAAGGAAGTTTTATTCCAAAAGACCAAGTGTAAAGCGGACCAAGAATTCATCCAGCGGTTATATGAGGATATAGAGAAAATGATGAAGCATATTGAGGTGTTGGAAAATCACAAATGTGATTTTGCGCAATTTGAGGCAAATGTGGATGACAAAAATGCATGTGAAACTCCAATCAGGAAGACCTCTCTGCCCCAAAAATATGCCTAAATCTTTTGCTGGTGTGTTAAAAATGACTCCCAAAGCCACTCCTATTGCTACTCGAGTTGTTTGGCAAGAATTTTCTGAGTGGAGCAACTGAGAATTTTCAAAATACACTGAAATCGCCCACCCATCACAAGGGTAACGCCCCGGCGTTTTTCCGCCTCTTTGAGATGACCATGTTTGGATATGCAAACTGTCAGAAAGTGGTGATCGTAATGAACTGTCTTGTCACTGATTTTTAGAATCTGGTGCTGAACCACCTCAATGGGGACAACTTGTCATACGCTGAAGCAAAAGCAATGATCATACTGGAGTTTGGAGGTCCTACTCGGATGGTGAATCACAAACAGGGTTCATGGGTATACAGTTTTGCAAGGACAAGACCCTGGATAGTTTTTCCAACTGGTTTTACTAAGAATCCCAGATCTTGGCTGGGGCGAATGTGCTGATTAACTTTGATGCATGCATAACCATGCAGATGGAACTTCAGCCCTACTGAGAACTGCATCAGATTATGGTGTCAGCACTAGTTACTCAAACAATGACCTTGCAGTTGGTGGAACATCTGAAGATGCTTAAAGCCACGTTTGATGCTCACAATCGCCCTTTTAAAGTAATTTAAATAGAGTCTCAAATTATTGGCAAATTCGCTGAACCATCTAAAGAATCTGAGAGTCAAACTGTGACAGAAAGTAAACTCAAAGTTAAAAAATGAGTAGACAATTGTCAATCCGCTGTTTCCAGTGTAAGAACCTGGCCATGTAATTGTCCAGTGTCAGGACAAAAAGCCAAAGGATCAGATCAATCTCATTCAGACCAAAGAAATTGATGCAAATTTGGGAAAAGGATCAGCATTCAATATTAGGGACGTTCTAGTACTGCTGATAAACCTGTCCCTCCTGATATAATGAATGATGAAATCAATATCTCTGACCTATTTGTGGACAATGACTCACCAGATCTGCTCCATCAGGTGGTTAACATGTATGTTAATATGAAAACTAAATCAAATTAAAGGGATTGACTCCAAAGTTGTTAAGGAGGTTGCTCAACCTTAAGTATGGTATTTACCAGAGAAAATCATATCTGCTAAGAGCCCTGAAGACTTAATTAAAACGAAGTAGGATGAGGCAAACGCTTCTTTACCTATCAGCGCAATCAAGGAGTCATTCCCTGATCTATCTGCTCAAATAATTCACAAACTTGATTCAGCGAATAAGGCCGCTATCCATAAGTAAATACTTAATTGTAGTACTTATAGTGTACCTATGTTGATATTCTAGTCAATATGATAAGAGTATGAGCAATAATTGATAGTGGAGGCTGATCAACATCGTTTCCACCAAATTAGTGATATGTATCAAGATCTCACCAGAATTGGAGCATTGAAAAGAGTATGGAACAGCTGGACCAGATATTACCATCTCATGTGGAGCCTACAGAGCAAAACCACTTTTGATTGGATAGCTGATGGTGTCAGCTCCTTCCATAGTGCTGGCCAATCAAAATTATGATATACTTATCAGGAATAGTTTTTGAGGAAGTATGGGGTAAAATGTGATTTTGATGAAAATACTCTGACGATATTGGGGCAAACGTTGCCTTTGATGTACCAGTGTAAGGGAGAGATTCCAATGACATAGAGGAATAACTTTGTTAACTTAATTTAGAGTGACTTTATCATACCCATTTACTATAATTTAGTTGGACAAAAACAGAAAGCAATGCCAATGGAAATTATGGAGGAACATGAAATATTTTTAATGAAGAACACAATAAACACTATTCCGCTGGGAGCATAAATCATAGTTAACACAAGGGTAAACAATGGAACTTTCAAAACAGTTATATGGGGAAATTGTCAATCCATAGAAAAACCAAGTATTGAACCGTGGGTGGCACTGGGTATCTTAATGACAGGCCATGGAGAAACACGAGTAATCTTAGCCAATCTGGGGGAGAAGCTGATGAAAATTAAAAAAGAATAAGATCATTGCATTTCTACACTTACTCTCAATGGCAGAACTTAGTGCCTTTCATGAATTTGGATCATTTTCTTAATGGGATTGCCAGCGGAAACTGCCAAAAGTGTCAATGTATTAATGAATTGTGAGAAACTATCTGATCTGACTGAGAATCAGCAAGAGGATGTGCTCCAATTTTTAAAAAATATTGGGAGATATTCGCTCAGGATGATCATGACTTGGGATGTTCAAAAAAGCGCACTCCACAAAGTTGATACTGGGAATATCCACAGATAAGGATGAGACCTGTTTGAAGGTCAAGAGAAGCATAAGAAGAGGTCAGTGATTGAATCAGCAAGTTAATGGAAATTTGGTTACTTGTTCCGTCATTAAGCCCATGGGTGAGTCCAATCCTTTTGGTAAAAAAGAAGGACGGATCAAATTGTGTAGTGATCAACTATCGCTGACTAAATAATATCACTAAGAAAGACTTCTATCCGCTGCCTTGAATCAATGACATGCTTGATCACCTAAAGGCAAAATACTTTTTTGCCATGGACCTTATTTTGGGTTATTTGCAAATTGATTTGTTAAAAGAAGATCAAAAAGTGCAATAATTACCATGCAAGGACTATAACAGCCAACAAGAATGCCCCAAGGGTTATGCAACGCGCTGACAACTTTTTCAGAATGCTATGGATTCAATACTAAGTGACTTAAGCTATCCTATAAGCTAGTATACTTTGACGATATCAATTTATTTATCAGGACCTTTTCTGATCACTTGTAGCGTCTGGAGAAATTTTTAAGCGGCTGACAACGACATTTCTGAAATTAAGTTGATAAAATACCATTTTTTCAAAAAAGAGTTCAAATAATTAAGATTTTTCATAAACTCATATGTATTACATCCGCAACCCATGAAAATAGTAGCTATTGAGTGGATGTCAATCCTGAAATTGTTTGGGACATATACGTCTTTTTGAGGATGGTCAGATACTAGTATCAATTCATCATAGACTTTGCTGGAATTGGTGAGCCTTTATACCACCTACTCAAGAATCCAAAGAAAGGGATTTCTAAGGAATAATGAGGCACAGAAGTCGTTTACTAAATTTTTAAAAATATCTCATGAGCAGCCCAGTGTTAAAATACTCAATTTTAATTGGAATTTTATAATCCAAGAGGATGCCTAGTTAATGGCAATTGGAGCCGTCCTAAGTCAATTGGATGACAACAGGGACGAACATCCAGTAGCATACATGAGCAGAACCCTGTCATCAGCGGAAAAAATTATACTTTGACAAAGATAGAGTGCCAAGTGGTAATACATCCTTGTAAACAGTTTGAGCCTAAATATATGGGATTCACTTTAAAGTCATAACCAACCGCTCCTCTCTTCACTGGCTTCATAATCTGAAGAAACCAGAGGTCCAATTGGAACACTGGGCTTTAAAGCTGCAAGCATACCATTTTGAAATTATTCACAGGGCTGGAGAGGTACATGAGAATGCTGAAGGATTGTCTCAATTACCAGTTTTTCATGTAATGTATCTTCAGGCTGATGCACTATTTCAGTAGATGATCAAAGGAGATATCAGGGATGGACCCCCAGAAATTTGAAACACACTATGAAAGGCAATGGAAAATACCAAATTTAAGTATAATCAAGTATACAAAAAAAATAAAAGGAAAACGAGTTTTTTTTCTATGCCATCAGAATGAGCAGAAATCATCCAGGCCGCTCATAAGGTCATTGGCCATGGTTGCCTAAAGAAAACAGTGGCTCATATTCGCCAGTATTATTACTGAGAATTGATCAACTATGATGTCGCGGATTACCAGCCTGTTGTTTGGAGTGCCAACTTCAAAAGCCGCACAAGAACGTCATGGGGTATCAGCTATTACGCGCTGGCTTTGCATGTCACACGGTGTCCATAGACATTATGAGACCATTGAGTGTCAGCACTTGAGGTTTGAAGTATATACTTGTCACAATAGACCATCTAACTCAATGGTTCAAAATGAAAGCCCTCAGTACTGTTGATGCAATGAGTATGGTGAAGTTCATAATTGACCAAGTGATCTTTTGGCACAGATGGCCCAAGTTATCCTCATTGACAACAGAACCAATGTTATTTCATATGTGATTCCCAGAATAAAATGAATTAATAGGATTATGCGGTGTTGTATCTGTCCCCTAGTGTCCAGAAATGAACGTACTGATGGAAAAAGTTAACGTAACTCTAACCTCAATACTATTAAAGTTGATCATAGGGAAAACATCCGCTTGGGGAGCATATAAGTTCAGTCACATTCACTTATAATATCAGTTACCATTAAGCGACAGAGAAAACGCCATTTAATTTTTTTATATGGGTGGAAAGCCGCATTGCCACCAATATTGCATTCAGAAGTGGGGCCATCTTTGGGGATGAGTGCTGAATTTTATCTATCCCAACTGGCCAATATCATGATTTAATAATAATCACAGGCATTCAATTTGACAATGAAAAGAACAATCAACACAAAGAAAGCGGATAATCGTAATTGGGCCTACGTTGAAAGAATACCATGTGGGAGATAGGGTAGCTTATTGTGATACCCATGGGTTTGGAAGGAAAAATAGGTGGACGCCTTATGGATGGGACTGTTCAAAATTATTGCCAATCCAGAAAATGATGCCTATACAATTAAAAATATTGAAGATGGTCGCATAGTCAATAGCGTCCATGCAAAATACTTAAAGTATTGTACTTAAGGGGAAAATAAAGGTATATAGAGAAAGAAAAGAGATAAGAAAATAAAAAGATGCATAAAAAATAAAAAAAAACTAAAAATATATATACTAAATATCATTTTTTATGCTTCAACCAGTGATTCATCTGGCAATATCCCACCTACTGAGTGTGGAGGAAGGGAAAGACAGTAATGGGCATGAGTCCCAAGCAGTTGACAGGGTCAGGACAGACTGAAACTTGATCCTCCAGAATAGTCTCTATCAACAAGATGTAAAAGCTTTTCCTGGGGTTTGCACAGGCGGACCAGTTTTTACTCTTGGCAATGATGTGGAGATGGGAATGGCACAGAATGATGTCACGGGAACCTCACTTAAGAGAGTTGGCAGCGGGTAGAAACCAAGAATAAGAAGTTGTTAATCTGATCAGAGCATATGGCATTGAGTGCGGACAGAGGTAAACTCTGCTGAGGTCATTGAGATATGATATCTGAATATGAGCATAAGCTGAGGCGGCTTCCATCCACAAAGGTTTGATCTTCCACTGGATAGTCTGGTCAAGAGGAGGTATATGTTGGAATTTCAGTTGACCACATTATCCAACCTATTGAACAATTATTGAATTCAATGATTAGTTACAATCTTATAGTCTTGGAAATGGTCAATGACTTGAGAGATTATTATCAAGAGTCATTCTCAATGATAATGAGCATAAATTTGATGAGGGAACAACACCCAATAGTCGAATTATTGCAATAAATAATCTAATATCTACGCAGCAGTTACTGACTGATGAGATTATTTTCAGTAATCATCCCTGATGATATTCAGTGTAAATTCTTATGAAGGAACAACACCCAATACTTGAATTATTGGGGATAGTTCAGAGCAAATGGATGGGCTGTCACTGCAAACTACCTAAGTGTTCTAACGCCAGTGGCTAATGGTAGAATCGTCATTGGCCAACACAATTGGTTTTGAGTTCCTAAAACAATAAATTGGTCAATAAACAGCTGAGGATTATGAAGCCAAAGAAAATCAAGTCAACAATACCTGATGAGATATAGTGCCTAACATTTGAGGGTCAATCCAGCATAGGTGAGCAAATATTTTTCAGCGGACAGCTGAAAAATTGTGTGTCAATTTTTACTGTAAAAACTCACAAATATCCCTAATAGAAATTATACCGAAACTTGATAAAAACTAAGTTGCTTTGCATTGGTTGTTTAACATTACTCTTAAGACAAGAGTGCAAGGATAAGATATCCTTAGGTTGTTGTTATTAAGTCTCCTCTTGGCTTTGCAAGAAGAGAATAGGGAAAGTGTTCCCTACCAGTACCAGAATATCTTTAAGATGAAGAAGCACCGGTCTAGCGTTGGACAATTCACTCAGCGTGGGTTTTGGGCAATCAACTATAATAATCTTCATTTAATTATTGCCCCAGTTTATATATTTTACAACAATCAACTCAGATATTTAAGAATTTGTGCAGTTGAAGTCAAGGCTCAGAAGCGAGCAGCCATCTAGCAGCCCAGATTTTAACACCATATGGGCACACGCCTTTTAACGATATTTGCATTTCCCACTTTGGGGCATGTGGATGCGTTATGTCAAGTTCTGATGGTAGCTTAGCGCATTGATGGAAAAAATATTTCCATTACGTGTTGGGGCCTGAAAATAGTGACAAATCTCTGAAGGTAGTTTACCATTTAGATTAGGGAAAGTCCCTTGTAGAATGGGCGCCATTGTTTAAAGATCAACTGGTATATCTTTATGGCGAAGGTCTCTTCTTTCTCCCAGTCATCTTCAAATAAAAAGGCAGCCCTCTTTTTTACATGAACCTCTTGATTGAAATACTCAAAAAACTTTGGCAAAGGTCTCATAGCGTTGGGAACTGATGTTAAGGAAGTCATCATTTTTATATTAAATCTTCTTAGTCCCTTTAAAGTGTCTCAGAGCATCTCGTTTGACCTCCTAATAAAAAATTAAGCCATAATCCAAGTAAAGATTAGCTTGATCAGCACTTTTTGTGCCATGAGTAGAATTAAAAGCTTTTATTTATATTTGACTGACATCCCTTCCATGGTATGCTAAAACCGTTTGTAAATCCATATATGTTTCATCCCAGTTAAAGATGAGGAAGCTGGTCATCATAAACGCGTTCATCCCCTTCAGGCTGCATGATCTTGGCACAGTTGGTTGCATCTCTGGCTTTGGAATTGTTAGCCAATGCAAGGAGAGTTGTTAAGCGTGAAGTTCTCTTTTCACTAGGGGCTTGTGTGCAGGCATTGCTGAATGTGTGAGATTTGTGGTAAGCATATATGGATCATCCTAGATAATACAAGTTCTTCATCACTGTAACTGGTGATAATGATGGCTTCTTGTTCCTTGATACTCTGAAGGGCAAAAATTCTCACAGACGGTTCTTCCAAGTTTATTTAACAGAACCAGATATCCTTTATTTGCACTTCAGTTCATATGCTTTATGATATGTGCTTTGGATGTGGTTTTTCTTAATTTTTATTACCTTTTGATAAGGTAACCACTTTATTGATCAACCAATTGTTTGTGAAGAAAATTTAATTCTGACATTGGTCACTATTTTCACCATGCAAGATAGAAAATTATTATTTAATTTTAGTTTGGTTTTTTATTTCATAAGATACAATGGTAAGGTCTCCTAAATAATATTAAGTTGGTATTATTATAACAACTGTTCATAATTACAAGTTTCTTCATAAATTTGGATGAGTTCAACAACAACAAAATCCACAAGTTCAGTAGGGCGACAAATAACCAATTGGAGTTGATCTCTGAAAGGATTATGGGAAGGATCACTTCCATGGTTGTGGAAGCCCACCATTGTCCAGGTAGATCAAGAGACAATAAGGATGTTAATTAGTGGCCCCCTGTAGTGAGCACCACTGTTGAAAATCTGCCATATATGCAACCAAATGTTCTCTGGCCACTTATAACAAGATAGCAATGTGAGTATTGCTATCCTTCACAATTGAGGACCACTAAAATATCAGTTATGGAAAGGCATACATTATTTAAAGGATGAGATTCTTTACCTGGTCCAGTTACAGGATTATTGTCTAACTTACATAATCCTTGTCATCTTTTCTGCTGACGCTATTTATACCATCACCATCCCTCCTGCGGGATCTACATAAATTTACATCAAAATTCCATTAGTGTACCAGTGTCTTTATTCATTTAGGGTTGGACCTAGACCATCCAAAAATTTCTGTACTGGTAATTAGTATATATAAAACATATTAGCTATTTGACCATAATTTTGGCTCCTAATCCCAACTTGTCTAACAGCATATATATTGATTACAGATTTTATTCATATTGGACACACCAAACAAAATCATCAATTTTCCAATTTGGCCATTTTTTGCTACACTGTTGGGTGAGTAATCTATCTAGGTTGATTTATTATATAAGTTATAGAACCTCAATGGTATGGCAGCAATAAGCTAATCTCTGAAATCATATAGTAGTTGGTTAAGTTTATTGTTTGGTCAATCATTTCCTTAGCTTAAAAAGATTCATGTAAAGTATGAAATATTTGTCGTGCTTCTACCTGATGCGCTCACAGGTGCTATAAATGAGGGAGCCTGACTTAGTAATGGATTGTAAGAGGCTACAGTCAGCCAGCAGGACAGGGGCATCATAAGACTTGGCGATTGGATGAGACTTTGTTCATTAGAAAATATAAGAACTTAGACAAAATTAAGATACATGATATTCCGCTGAAAAAAGTGCTTTATTTAAAATAAGTAGTATTATTTATAGTACCGTTGAAAGTAAAAGAAACTTATGATTCATTGGGAATTGCAAAGAGTGCTTCATCAATCATTATTGTTTCCCATGTGGTTTGTCCATCATTTGTCCCACCTGGAAGCTCAGCTGAGCTCTTGTTTTTATGCTGATAGTATCATAGCATAAGTTAAATTGGTATTAACCTCAAGTAGGAGCTCCTCAAATAGTCCTGGTATAGAGGTATAACTTGCTAGATTCCAGAATGAACAGTTGATGAAGATATTGGGATCTTTGGACCACCAATGATGAGGTCACGTAATTGTGGCCTTGAAATTAGGAAAAAAATTAAGAATAAAAATACAAGACTTAATATCCAAATTTAACTTAACTAAAGTAATTCCATAAATTCAAAATACAACCTGATGATGTGAGATTGAGCCTTAATTTGGGGCTTATTGGGATATTTAATATCTTAAGGTCAAAACCCTCATAATAGAATATTTTATCTTCTCCTGGTAAAAGGCTTCTTTCTTACATAGGGAAAATCCTGACAAACATTTCCAATAAAAAAAACTATGAAAATATAAGTATTTACAATCACTCTTTTGGAAAGTAGGAAGTGGTCTAGAAACGTATCATGAGGCTTTTTTTCATATTAGTGGTTTGGTTGTGTGATTTAATATATATGAACCTAATCCTTTTTACATAAAGACAAGTTGAAAATGTGTTTAAATTTATGCAAAAATTTAGTATAGCATTAATGATAATTTTAACCTTTTTATATAAAGAAATTAGTCTTCATCGAAATTTGCTACTTGTAAAAGACCTTAAATAGCACTTTCTTTTTTATAAGCTTTTATGTTGAGAACTTCATCTAACTATTCTGTACTTGATGCTCTGGGAAGAATAATGGAGCATAAATATGACTTCAGAAAAAGAATCAGAAGAGTCTCAAACTCATGGCATGTGTAAGCTATCTTATAGTATATTTATGCTTTACTAAAAAAGGGGGTTAGCAGGTGATAGACCTTTTTTAGAATGTAAAGAAATTAAAAAGGCGATAGGAAGCGTTGTTTATGGTGGTTCTAGTACAGAGCAACCTCCATAATCACAAAATGAACTTAATATCATCATCAGCAGAGTTGGACAATGATATTCATGATAAGTTTGGGATCAGAAAGAAAAAACGTCTTAGCACCTATGTTATATATCTTTAGAAAATGACAAATAAGGCGATGGAAGATCCATTGACTGAAGCTAAGAATTAAAAGGAACTTGGATGTAATATCTTTTCACATATGTGGTACCCACCATTCATAGCTCTGCGATGCATTTGGGTGTAGAGAGATTGGTTGAATCATTATTCATTATAGAAGAACCAAAAGCTGCATCCTTTTAATGTCCAAATGACCTCTCTAAAAGATCACTTCATTGAGCATGATGGTATCCATAAGATTGTCCTCACTTTATCATATTTGGACTATAGAAATAAGAGCTATTTTAGTTTTGGAATAAATAATCCCTTTTGTCCAGCAATTAGACTGGATAAATTATTAAAATTTTCTTTGGAGATTAAAAATCAGAGATAATTCTACTAAAAGAGTAACTTTAACTACATAACATGCAGTTACTTTTCACATTAATATACTAGTATAAATGTGGCCAAATGATAAGTTGGTGACATACTTAAATCATAAGCACCTTTATATTTGAAACAATCACACAATAAAATGAAGTTTTTGTAATGTTATTTAAAGAAGGATATTGTGAAAGCATAAGCACTATTTATTAAACGTTAAATTGAGAAGGCTTAAGATCAAAAGTAAGTTAAAGTGTGGTTTACATGTTATTGCAACTTAATGTCAGAGATATCAGTGGCCTAATATCAGTTAAAGGATATTAGGAACTTTTAGCCTAGGGCAACCATGTTTCTATGAACTACTTAAATGTTCAGAAAACTAGTCAAGAAAGCCTCAAAGATTCTAAGAGACTATGGATAAGCTATCTTATTAGTTACATTAAGTGGCTGAAAGTAAGCCTAAGCTATATGATACTTAATAAAAGATTCAAAAAAGAAATTTATGGGATCAGAATTGTTGTAACAAACATAGGGAATTTAGAAAATTATGATTGTGCTCTCACAATTAATAACATGGGCTTAGTTAAAGTAATAAGGGTGTAAGGATGGCAGCGCTAATTATAATATTAAATATTGGCTATTACTTTCAGCTTTGAAAAAATCTAACTTTTGTGCAGTAGGAGTAAAAAGTTGAATTGCATAAATGTTTCAAAGTGTCAGTTGGAAAAGATTATGTGATACACTGAGAAAAGCTGCCACTTAATTCAATTCATAAGATAAGAAAATTTTTTCAGTTAAATTGCGCATCTCGCTCAGTAATTTCAGAATCTTAGTCTAAAAAATTAAAACCTGATGAAATTGGGGTAGGGATAAGAAACCAGAATTAGTTTATAGGTAATTGTCTTTTATAAAAATATATCTTATCATATTTGATCTATTTAAAAATATTGTATGTAATAAATTGCTCTAGAAGGTGAGCCTATCATATAAAAATTTTTTATAAGCATTATTGACAATATGGAAGTTTAGTTGTAGGCTTTATAAATGAAAATTTTGACTCTTCTAACATTCGAATTGTTGGGCAATTTGGTAAAGTAGTGGTTAAGAGAAAATTTCTTTCAGTTATATTTTCTTTATCAGAAAAAAGCAGGAAAATGCTTTGCCTTTTGTTTTAAGCCTTGCATCTTTAGGGACTGGAACTCCCTTAGCCCAATTTAGAATAAAAATTCATGCACTTACTGTTTCAGAATACAATGTTCAGTATACTAGAGAGGTGGTGCACATCGTGCAGAGAATAGCAATGACAATTGGCTAATACAAGCCAAGACAAGAAAGTACTGCTACAATCAATTCAGCTCTTTTAAGGCTAGGATAACAGACATCCTTGGATGTAGATGTAATAATAGCGAGATTTATTAAGTAGCACTTCTGCGTTCATTGTTTTAGGGTTGTCAGGATATCAGTTAGGAATATAATATGTTGGGGTAGGTATATATAAATATTTTTTGATCATATATGCTTGATACTTATATATATTAGTTACTGAGTTAGAAAATAGAATTTATTCAATGAAATTTTCATTGTTTAACGCTTTTTATAGATCACAAAGTTTAATAATGGAATTTCTTTAATATAAATTTTTTTCATTTTCTGGACTTACTCAGGCTTATTTGATTTTGTGGAGTGATACTCTTCTTTATAGCTTCTAAGATTACTGCTTAAAATGCTATTAAAAATTAGAAGTAGTTGACTCAATTACTTTTCAACTAGTTTTTTGTATACAATTTTGACTCTAAAAACCACAACATAATTTCTATGTTTAACAGATAATTTCAAAAACTCAGGAGTCTCACTCATATCAAGATTTGCCCTGACATTGTCAGGCATTCGCCCTTTATTGGATGAAGCCTCTTTTAGGGGTCATGACTCGCCAATATGTAATTATTTGTCAAATGCCAAATTAGGCACCCCCATTGACTTGGGCTGAGCCAATCTGAAGTGTTGAAGATTAACCCCAATAAAAAATATTTATTTTAAATTTATATTAACTAATAGACTCAAATTGTCACCAGCTAATTTGGCCAATTATGTCAAGACTAATATATTAATATAGCAAATAATCACGGCATAATACCACTTTGATGCTGAAATCCAATCATATACATATTTAGGGATTTACCAGCAACTTACGCCAAGGATAATCCTCTTGCCGTCATTATACCAAGGTTACCACTAGTAAGAGTGAGTGATGATGCTGCCACCGCTTATATTTAACTACCTAAATCTATCAGAGATTATTTTTAATATAAATTTAATTTTCTGATTACTGGAAATTAAAAGCTGAAAAGAATTAATCTCTTTTATATTATTAGGATATATAGATTATTATTAGTATTCTTTTGGAAATTGATGCTGAGATTTTCCTTAATCTATGCAATCATCACCTATTATCTTAACTCCTGCCTTTTATTAATCCTTTCCCTATCTCACTTTTATCCTTTGAGTTCTTATAAATACTCAAGGTTCTATGATAATAAGGATACATTTTACTATAGCTAATTTGAGGTTCCTATACTAAATCTTTTCTCCAACAATGGTCAAGGTTGGTGAGCTTAGGGGAAATTTGGCCCCCTCTCTCTTAGTCAGGGCGATGGACTGAGCATCCTGCACCTGCCTCACTATTGGGATTCTATGGCAGCACCATGTGAGCAACCTAAGTGGCCAGAAATCCTGAAATTGGTTCTCACTACAGGGGGCCCCTGTGTACCCTGAGTTTTCTGCCTTTGCATTATAGAAGGGATTCTCTTTCTTATGCTGGGTTAAGTTCCTAAGAAGTGATACAAAATTTGTTAGTCTCATACCTCCATGATGCACCAGAACTGCTGAAACTAGAATGTTGGTTAAATTTCAACGTTCTGTGGCCCCACCACAGTTTCTAGAAATGATGCCTGCTCCCTCGCTGAGTCCCCAGCGTGCTCTTTCCAGGGTCACTTCCCAATGCCAGCTGTCAATGCTGATGGCCTTTCTAGTACCATTCCCCAATGATGGCATCTGCTGCCAATGATCCTCTTAATAGACTGGGCATTCACTTGCTCCGCCTATGCCTCAACCTCTGCAGTCCATCCTGATCCTGCCTCTCTCCCCTGCCAACTCTGAAGGAGGTGATATGGAACTTTTTCCATTAAAGGTTTATTTAGTTAAACGGTGTCATATTGCCACTGGTTTTTCTTCAGCCACAAAATTCAATCACTTTCCATGCACCAAACTGTCATCAGCAAGTCAGGTGACATGAGATTTAGATTCTCCAAAATCCTGCCCTATAAATTTGTGCAAGTAAGAATTCTGAAATCAGAATTTGAGCTAATTGGTATTGGCTGCCAATTTCTTTGCTTGATTTTAATTTTTATATCATTATTGTTAAAATTATCAGCCATTTGTTGGTTCCTCATTGAATTGAGTTGAGCCAGTTTGACAATTTTACAATTTATTTTTCTATTAAATGGAGTAAAGCTAGCTTGAAATTTCTCTTTTGCTTTAACATTAAAATTTATGCCAATTTGAATTAAAAAAATACAAAAAATTGCTTCTTGATTGAGCCAAAACTTACAAATGTCAATGCTTTTGACGCCTGCTGCCCCAGCTTGATGGTGGTGCACCACCATTTGAAATATTTCAGCTGCTGCAGAAGTGTACCTGTGCTGTCTCTATTAGCCCCCTAACACTACTGGGCGTTGAAGCCCCCTTGAGACTTGGCCCACCATCTCTCAAGTTCTCAGGCTGTGCTCTGGAGCCCTTTGGTGCTCCCATGGAGCAATTTGCATTTTGGCCTCCAGGTCAAATATGGGAACCTATATACCGTATGCAAGCATGGCCATCAAGATGGCCACAGTGGTGTTTAAGCCCACTGGCTTCATAGATTTCCACCCCTTTAAGGGGTATTTTGACCTCAGTTTCTGATTTAGGCTGATTAAATGGCAGCATCCAAGCTGCCGTTAATTTTAAAAATATTCCCTTCCTACCACTTGCACCCAGCTCCCAGATGAGGCCACTTTGGTGGTCCAGTTCGCAGGGTTGCCCTCCCACCTTTCCCCCAAATGCCTCTACCATGAGCTCACAGAGGTTTTGGACATTTATGGTGCAGACCCTGTGCTGAAATTTGTGGTTCTGAATGGAGAATATCATTTGGCAGGGCCGCACCTCTTTGCAATGATTTTCCTATTACATTGCAACACTCATTTTTGACTCACATTGTATGGTGATCAGATCCACCCCTGATCACCCATTCTGGGCACACATCAAGAACAGCTGTGTCATTTGCCCCTTGTGCTTTGAGCTTGATCACTCAAAGTGCAAGTGCCCTATGGCTTCTGCCTCCACTACTTCTGCTGCTTCCCCCTCTGGCATCAGCTCAGCTGCTGCCATGCTCAATTTTTTAATTGGGGCTCAATTCTCCCACCCCTAACCTCAGCAAATTCTAGCATGGCTTCTAAAGCTGCATCCAATCAAAATATTAAAATTTTAAAAACTTGGTCAATTTTTATGGCAAACTGAGCCAATGGCTGAAACAGTTTTTATCTGAGCTGCTGTGGTCAACAGTTCACAGCCAATAAGCTCTGACCACTGCCCCAATTCTGGTGGCTGGCCTAGTGCTGGCCAAGTCCAATCCATTTTGGCTCTTGAATGGATTGATGAAGACAAATGGCCGTACCATGTTAAGCTGGACTTCACTTTGATGAATTTTTCGTTGATCCTCTCAAATTGCAGCCCCGCCATTTTTACCTAAAAAATGAGTATCCAATATAAAAATACTAATAAAATGGCAGTTGAAGCTGCGGCTGCTGGTAACACCTTACTCCGCCATCAACTCTATGGGGTGATAGACCCCTGGTTGAGGGCATTCCTATCCCAAATTTCCTACATGATTTTGAGGAGGACGCAAAGTATGATATTGAGGAGCTCGCTTTTGTTGCAAGTCGTGCTTGCATTGACACACAAAACTTTGTTTTTTGACCCCAATTATCCTGAAACCCACCAGCGCATCAAGTCATTCACTAGTGTGCCTTCTCTCATCACTTTCTCTGAGCATCAACTTGCTCAATATATTAAGGCAATGGACACTGAAAGCCTCATTAATGAAGAAAACCCTCAACTATGTCTCCTTATGCCACATGCCACAGATGCCACCACTCCTATGCTATCTGCCATGGTCTGCCAGCTAAAGCGGGCGCCAGAAAAAAGTTTCCCCCAAGCTTCCTCGCCATCTGATATGGCTTCCTAGGCTGATAACTTAGGGGCCATATTAAGAATTTTTTATTTCTAATAATCTCTTTATTTGGCTCATTTGCAAATAAAGATGCGTGGTGGCTCTCCCTTTTTGGGTTGGGCACCATTAGTGCTAAAAAAGAGTAAAGCTAGCTTGATGATTAACAAATATGAGTGCAATTGCCCCTTGGCTTCAGCCTCAACCGCTTCCACTGCTCCTCCTTCAGGAGTCAGTCTGGCTGCTGCCTCACCCAAATTTTTTGAGTGGAGCACGATCAACCTGCCCCCAACCTCAGCTAATTCTGGTGCTAGTTTCAAATAGCAGCCAATCAAAATTTAATTATTTTTAAAATACATCAGAATTACACAATCCTGAGCTGATGGCAGACAGTTTCAGCTGAGCTGCCATGGTCAACTGTTTGAAGCCAATCAGGTTCTTCCCCTTCACCAACTCTGGTGGCTGGCCCAGCATTAGCCAATTTAAATCCATTCAAAGCGCTTGAATGGATTGATGATACAGATCGGCCTTATAATGTTAAGCCCAATTTTGCCTTAGAGGACTGTTTTGTAAATCCTCCCGATTTGCATCCCCACCATTTTATATCTAAAAAATGACTTCCCTAAATATAAAAACATCAATAAAATGACTGTAGAACCATCTGCTTCATTCAACACTCTCCTCCTCCAACATTTCATGGGGCGATGGAACTACTTGTTGATGGTATTCCCATTATAAATTTCCCCTGTGATTTTGATGAGAATGCAAAATATGAAATTGAGGAGCTCGCCTTTGGACAAGCTGCACATGAATCAACTTGGCAGAAACTTCTCTTACTGACCCCAATTATACCCAAACCCACCAGCGCATTAAGTCTTTCACTTTAGTGCTGACTCTTATCACTTTTACTGAGCATCAACTTGCTTAATATGTTGACTCAATGGACACTGTTGGCCTCATTAACGAAAAAAACCACAATTATATCTCCTTAAACCACATATCACTGATGCCCCAACCCCTATGCACTCCACCATGGTCTGCCAGCTAAAGTGGGCGCTGGACAAAAGTTTCCTTAAAGCTTCCTCCCCTTATGAAATGGCTTCCTAGTCTGTTAACTTAAAGGCTATATTTTGAATTTTTTATCCCTAATATTCCTTTATTTGGCTTATTTGCAAGTAAATTGCATGGCGGATCCCTTTTTTGGGTTGGGCACCACTAGTGCTAAAAAATGATTAACAAATATGATGAAACACCCTAAATTGAACTCCCCATTTTATTGGGCTGAGCTATTTTTCCTTGTCAGCTGTCTCTTAATATTCTGGGGCCATCCCTGATATTTTTCTAAAAATACTAGCAATCAATGCTGACAATCTTTAAGTAGGCCAAGCATACAGTTGCCCCACTGCCTATGTACTTGCTGGCCACCACTTCCAAAGACCCCTGTACTGACGCTCGACCCCAAGCTGAGGCTTAAAGGGGGTTGTGTCAGACATTCGTCCTTTATGGGTGAAGCCTCTTCTAGGGGTCATGGCTCGCCAATATTCAATTATTGGCAAATGCCAAATTAGGCTCCCCATTGACTTGGGTTGAGCCAATAAAAGGTGTCAGGGATCAACCCCAATAAAAAATATTTATTTATTAATTAGTATTAACTAATGGACTCAAATTGACACCGGCAACTTAGGCCAAGGATGTCAAAGAATTAATTTTTCATTATAACTAATGATCATGGCCAAATACAACTTTGAAGCTGAAATAAATCATATACATATTTAGGGATTTACCAGCAACTTACGCCAAGGATTATCCTCTTGCTGGCATAATGCTGGAGTTCCTTCTAGTAAGAGCAAGTGATGATGTTGCTGAACTTATATCAACTGATCTAAATCTATCAGGTATTATCCCAATATTAAATTAAGTCTTCTGATTACTGTGACTAAAAGCTAAGGATAATCAATCTCTTTTATATTATTAGGATGTAGAACCATATCTTTTTTCAGAGTTCGATGCATCATTACCACCTAAGAAATATATCCCCAAACCCACTGCTACCCCATTTTTCAGTGACCATCAACTTGCTGAAGCCGCGGTGGCCTCTCCTGAGAGCCGCCATCTCCATGAAGCTGTGGCACAATCTGTTGTTATATTTGAAGAAGGGCTACATCCACTCCATTACCCTGTTGATTTCCCTGCGGTTGCAAAGGAGGAAATTGAACAATTAAGGCAACCGCCTTCTCTGCTTTCACACAAGTTGTTGCACTGGCAGAATTCTCCCCCACTACGCGCATCACCAGAGCCAATATAGCCAAATTTTCTCAGCTTTCTGATGCACGCATACAAGCTGAACACCATGTTGCCAAACTCCTAGAGGCTATGCTCCAGGACCAGCTTGTTAGCAATGAACTTAACCTTTCCATTTTTCCTCAACCCGCATCCTGCGAATGCCCCAACCCCTTTGCTCTCAGCTTTTGCCCATCTCTTCAATAATGAAGAGAAAATTGATAAGCTGTCTGAAACTCCCTCCCTCTCCCCTCCGCCATGGTGGGATAAGCGGTCCATAACTGCTACACCTGGTTAACTTGGTTTTCCCTTTTGTTTTGGTGTTCCGCCACTCACTTAGGGCTTTTGGTTTGTGTTGTTTTTTGGTCAATTTTGTATCAGTACTGTCCATCCCCTGGTCGGCTTACCTAGAATAAAGAAAAAATTTGGATATATTATTAGGATGTAAGAATTATTATTAGTATTCTATCAGCAATTGATGCGGAGATTTTCCTTAAGCTAGGCATTTATATTCTAGTATCTTAGCTCTTACCTTTAATAAATCTTTTCTTTATCTCACTTTTAGCCATCAAGTTCTTATAAATACTCAAGGCTCTATGATAATAAAAGATATATTATATTAAGCCTAAATTAAGGTCCTTATAATAAATCTCTTCTCCAAAAAGTTTCAAGGCTGGTGAGCTTAGGGAGAACTTTGGCCCCCTCTCTCTTGGACAGGGCGATAAACTGAGCATCCCACACCTGCCTCACTGTTGTGATTCTCAGCCCTATGTAAGCAACCTAATTGGACAAAGTACTAACAGACATACAGGATCCTCTTTGATAAAAAGTAAGATAAATATTATTTAACTAGATGTTATACTGCCTCATTTCTGATATTAAAATAACCTGTTACCCTTAATAATATAGTGAAAATACTTTAAATTATCGAAGAAGATCTCAGAATAAGTTTTTGGTATCACTCAAGCTCTCTGAAGACTGGACTCTTACTATTTAAAAAGGTAGAGAAGGCTTATAAAAAACACAAGCTTTTAGAGTCCAACTACTTGGATACATAATGCAAACATGAAATTTTTTAGCTCTAGTGGTGCTCAATCAAAAAGGGGGAGCCACCATGCATCTTTATTTGCAAATGAGCCAAACAAAGGGATTATTTTATTTTATTTATTTGAGGCAAGCTGATTGGGGGACAGACATTACTGAAATAGAGAAAGAAAGTATCGACATGAAACCTGAGCAGGGTCAACTCTGTCATAGAAAGTTTTTACCTCCAGATCAGGACTCAGATTTTTCTGGTACTGTCATGGGTAAGGTTTTCGTGTTATTATACCTACTAACCGCCAATAGTTTCCTTTGGCTGGCACCCTGATCGATGTGCAAAGGGCGGGAATCGAACCCGCAACTTTTCAGGTTGGTAGCTGTATGCCCTACCGACTCGCCTTCCACCCCCTCAAACAAAAGGAAATATTGGAAATAAAAAAATCGTAGTATGGCACCTCAGCATTTTTAACTTTTTCTTTCTGGTTGACATCAATTTTGAGCGATTTATATTAAGCCAAGTCAATTTTTCACCACCACCTCACCACACCAATCTTCAAACTTATGTCCTCAGATCCACCACCTGCTGCCCCAGTATGGGGCAGTGGTGATCCACCTGCTAGCGTTTACTGCTCAGCAGGCAAACATGTGCGGACTGGCTCATCCAGTCCACCAAATGCATCTGACCGCTATGTCCCTCCAAGGGACTTAGCACTCCACCTTGCATGAGCCCACCCAACCTGCCCCACCCCCTAGCCCTACCCTGATCTAATATTTGCTTTTGCCTCCACGTCAAGTTCAGACATCTCTTCCCATATGCTGACAATGCAATAATTGAGCTGGCAATGGCCACCTTTGTTCTAGAAGGGTTTATCAACTTCTGCCCTTACAAGGCTATTTAGATATTTAATTACCCACCAAAGAAGATGCAGATGCTGCAGCAGCTACGCCATTACTTTATAAGAATACCCCATTACAACCACACAAACACGCCTCCCAGATGATACCACACTTATGGCAACTTTTGCAAACCTCCCCTCACACCTTCCCCTCAAACACTTTAGGAGGAGTTGATATCAGGGTTGTTCACATACAGAGAAAACCCTATACTCCAATTCATTGTCACAAGTGGTGCTGAACACCTCACGGCAACTTGGGAAATGGCCACCAGTACCCCCCACCAGCTAAACATGGCCCAGCACATCCCACTGTGAGCCTATGTCCCATCCGCACCCAACCATTTCTTTTGGGCCCACACTGAAAACAATTTCACAATTTGCCCCCCTCTGCTATGAATTGGACCACACTAAAAAGGTATGTCAATATAATTCACACTCTGCAAACAAAGCCAACACCACCCATGAGGCCACACCAACAGTGTTCAAGTGGGTATTTTGGCTGCCCCCACCCCCACAGGCCATGTGCTCAAATCAGAAGTAAAATCTAGCACCTCAAACCCAAGCTGGCCAATGCACACCCATGCCAACCAATCAGGTGCAGGCTTAGACCACTGCTCAATCTAGAAAATCTCCCGCCCCAAAACCTACCAAACTAAAATCACCTACCAACATAATTTTCTGAATCAACCAAAATCCCTGAAACTATTAGAGGAAGTGACCAAATCGGGGGAAATCGTCACATCTCCAAGTTATCAATTGATTTAACACCTTATCTGAATTCAGAATTTGATACCCCAGCCCCAACCAACCAATATGTACCCCACCCCAAAACCTTTTACCAAATTGACCACAACCTTGCCGTGGTCATGGTAGCCACACCTAATAACCCCCATTTTTGCATACTGTGTTCAAACTCTAACGTGGAATTTAAAAAAGAGCTTTTTCCCTTGTTCTCCTCTGATTTTCCTCTTACTGCATAAGAGGAAATCCAACGCCTCTATGAAACTGCCACCACCGCTGTCAAGCATGTTGCTGAACTGGAAGAATTTTCCCCATCCACACATGTCACCAGAGAAAACATTGCAAAATTAGCTCAACTTCCCAATGCCCACATTCAGAGCAAACACCACGGTGTCAAACTCATAGAAGCTTTAATCCAAGCTCAAATCATTGATCTCAACAACTATCTACTCCATCTTGACCCTCATCCCGCGGATTCCCCAACCCCCTAACTCTCAGCATTGCTCCGCCTCTACAATGCAGAGCTTGATGATGACCTCCTGATCCCCACTCCCACTCCCCCATGATGGGATAAGCAGCTCACCGCTATGCCACCTGGTAGGCAATTTTCTCGTTTTGTTTTGTGACTTGCTGCCCAAAAAGGGCGGTCAAATCTTTTTTTATTTTTAGTTGGATTAGTTTTGAGTTTCAGTTTTGGTATTGTCCGTCCCCTGGTCAGCTTGCCTCAGTTAAATAAAAATATAGCACCTCAGCTAACAGCCTAGGAAGACATATCAGAAGGTGAGGAAGCTTTAGGAAACTTTTGTCCAGCGCCTGCTTTAGCTGGCGGACCATAGCAGACAGCATTGGGGTGGGAGCATCAGCAACATGTGGCATAAGGAGGTATAATTGTGGGTTTTCTTCATTAATGAGGCCATCAGTGTCCAATGCCTCAACGTATTGAGCAAGTTGATAATCAGCAAAAGCGATGAGAGCAGTCACACAAGTAAATGACTTGATGCGCTGGCAGGTTTCAGGATTTGCAAACAAGATATTCAAGTTCAATAATATTATCAATCTATGTTGATTTTAAATTACTTTAGAACAAAATAGAGAAAACTTAAAGGTTGCCTTTTAGGTCTTGCACTCCTTGTACTATCAGTTTTTCTTCTAATAAAAACATACAACTAAATTGTGATCGCACTGTCACATATGAGGCCATGAGGGCAACAGTGGATTATTACTAAACTGCAAGAATGGGCATAGTTTAATTGAAAAATGGCGGAGTTACAAGTGAAATACTCACCAAAAATGGAATTGGACAACCCCCTTTTATAAATCTAGTCAACCTAAGATTTTTGTCAAAAACACAGTATGACTTCACTTAAAATAAATTTTATACCTGATTCCCAAGATGATGTTTAATAAAGTTAGAAAAAGTTACTAAAATTGTATCTAAATTCAACCCTCTCTGTACTTTTAGGGGGACAAAATAATTTGCAATTCCATGATGATGTGATGACCCAACCAATTTAACCCTATGAGAATATTTAGCCTCCCATCAAGTAATTACCAAAGATACCAAACAACCAGTTTCAATAATTTTATGACACCTTATGCAAGGCACATTAAAGTGATACCATTAAAAAATTGGAATGGTAATAGCATATTACTAAATTGGGTAACAAAGCAATAACCCAAGGCTAAGCTACAGCCCACAAACCAGAAGTGAGGACTGAAGAAAGGGCCCCAGCCATCCAGGGTCAGGGGTAATCACTCCAAGAAGGAGCTCACAGATACAAGAATTAAATCAAATGGACGAAGCAGCCAAAATTGCTTCAGACGCTGCCTCACTAGGGGATCCTGTGACCCTATTATAAATACTTAAATCACAATTTATTCTCGATTATCATTCATCTTAGATTTCACCAGAAGTAAAAGGAAACTTCACTACATCTATAATAAAAACCTCAACACAGAACTTCAGTTTATACTTCTTAGTTCACTTATATTGGTTTAAGTAATATAATCAGCAGTAACCAGTCTGGAATTAGCTATTGAGAAGAACATAGTAACATCTTGAGATCTGCGCTGTTTCAACAAGCCACTCATTACATGGTTATCTTGGATCTGAGCTGCCAAGAGAGAGGTTGTATTGGACTCTGTTGTGTCTCAAGGGTCAACATAAAAAGAACATTTCAGAGAGTGTCAATAAGAGTTTTGCCATGGGTGTAAGCAGTTTAACTCGGAGATCAATGCCACAACAGGTAGCATCAGTGAAGAATTCATTCAATGAGGATGATCATTCCCTTACCAACAGTTGTCTGTATCTAATATGTGTATAACAGATCCCCTGAGCATCGAGTTGGCCTCACAAGTTAAGCGAGCTGAGGTTGAAAAGCTTACCGTGGTGCTCACTACAGGGGTGTCATCATCAGACCAGAGTGAAGATCATAAGATTCCTCATGAGCAGTTAGATGATGCGGATATGGAAGCTTATCACATGAAAGATTCCTCTGATCTCTTGGCAAGGGAGGAGGACACTGTCCATTTAATACTCCACACCCTTGAACTAGAGATATCTGATATTTTCTACCAGCTTGAGCGTTAAGGAGATCACTATAAGAGCATGAATTGTCTTTATTCTGATTGTGAGAGGACATTCATCATTTGAAGCTTGAATATGCCTTTAAGTATTTATGGGATCAGATTTTATTCCTTGAGAAAGAGAATGGAGTAAAGATCTGAACTCTGAACAATTATGGAGACCGCTTAGAACAGCTCAATAATCTGCTATCTGATTAAACTAGAGTATAGATAAGTTGAAGGCTAAACTGTGTAATGTATCAGAACCTACTTTTATTTGACCAGTTACTAAATTAGAGACGCTTTTATTAGCCACTCAACTGAATGCCACGCAACCGCTCATGATGCTTGCTGACCTCAATGAAGAAAATCCTAATTATAGACCTTGATTAAAGACCATGTACATACCTGTAGAAGGAATAATTTCTGGTTTCATCCAGATGTACGAGAACAGAATGGATGGCGCTGACAACTGCCAAATCCTTGCCACGTGCAAGGATGTATGAGTTGAAAAACTAAAGAAATTTTAGTGTGAGCCTGCAACCTGGACTAACTCAGATCAAAGTAAAGAGTATCTTTCTCCTAAAGTTTGGTAGTGAACAATATTTTTAAAACATGAAACAAAGCTTTCTACTTATGAAAATGGGCAAAAATGAGTTGTAGTGAAATACAACTCTTGCTACTATCTCAAAGCTCAACAGTTATGGACAGAGGGAACTATGAATTTTTCCTAAATCAAAAACAGTTCTGCTAAGTTCATTGAAAATACATCTCGCTTGAAGATGCATATGACTTTTATAGTCAAAAGTGCGATGTCCCTAAAGGCTCTTGAAGCATTACTTGATATACAGGGGACATATAAAATAGAGTATAAGGCAACAGGAACGCCCCTTGACAGATTTAAAAGGAAGTCTATAGCTCTAAAGACAAGGGCAATAAACCAAGATAAAAAGTCCAAAACTGCTAGAGCGCTTGCCCCGTTAAAAACTAGCTTGAAATAAGTGTCAACAACCTGTGCACTTATATTGATCTTGTCCACTAATCGCCATCAAAAAAGAAGGACACACCTAAAGAGAATACCACCTATATCTTAGACTGGATGAATCTGCATACTGAAGATGAAGACGATCACAAAAACGAGGATTTAAAAAATTCATGATACCACGTTTTATGGGCACCTAGCGTGGTGGTTGTGCCTGCTAGGTTAAGAGCCAATGGAATGGACAGAAAAAAAAACTGAGCAAAACCTAACTGGCTCAAATGATCCAACCTACCCAGATTATCAATTTAGTTGAAGAAGGAAAGCAGCTTTTGTGCATCTCTCAAAAATTTAGAGCTTGATAATGAGAACGTAGTCAAGACCACTCTCACCGCCTTAGGTTTTTGCTTAACTCTGGGGATTTTAAACTTGGGGCATCAAAAGGGTAATCTGTTGCACAGATCTGACAATAACCAGCTTGGCTCAAACTTCCTGAGAGTACTTTAAACTTGACACTCACATGCCAACTTTGCGTCTTCTTTACAATTAATCCTGTGTACGTTGAAATCTTCCTTTGACCCAACGGAGCTTACCTCAACCTCTTTCCTTGCAAGCCTAACCTTACAAGGAGCCTTTTCAAAACGAGTGTCTTGAACTGTAGTGTACTCAAGACTGGTTACTTGCAGTCACTACCTTTTTTTTTTAGTACTAGATGGTCAGTCACTACCTTTCACTTGGTTAAAGTGAAAAACCAAATAAAGGGAAAACTTAAGATTCTGTGAGATAGACTATTTAAAATAAAACTTAGTATTTTTATACTAAATACTAAAAAATCGGGATGTAAAAATAATAAATTGATTGATAAATTATATAGTGGATTGTGAAAATATTAATCTTCTTAAGGAACTTCAAAGAAGTGTCTTATTTAATTGATTTCTCTCTTGGGCACTCATTTTCTCAAGGTCCTGAATTTGTGCACTGCGTCAGTGTGTGGTGCCTATGGCATCAGGGTCATCAGCTCTGTGGCTCCTGTGCACTTCAGTGGAGTCCAAATTTTATTACCATTGGTGGACTTAATTTCCTAGTTGCATGATGGCACCTTTTTCTTTCATCTTGATTGTTTTCCTTTTTGATGTTACTCAAGCAACTATTTCCTTTTTTGGATCATATCTCATTTAAGTTTTTCATTGCTGGTTTGCGTCTCTTTGATGATTGGATCATTTGTCATTTTATCCATGATATTATTGCTATCTCCACTTTTGTGGCCAATTTGATTTTCAATATTACCATTTTTGGAGCTAGAGACATTTCATGTTAATGATTCTTGTGCTCCAATCAGAATTTCCTCAATTCTACCAGAGGTTGAGGATTTACCAATTTTGCGGTGTGCAAAATATGTGACATCACCCCTTCCAAGACAAGACTGAGGGTAGGATCTGAGGTGTATTACGTGGACTCTTTTGAGCACAATATTGGTGGCATCATCTCAGATGGAGTATTCATGGCCTCTCTTGGCCAGTATAGTCAATGGTCCAGTCCAAATGGCTTGAAGCTTCTGAGGCTGGCTTATGCAGACGTGGTAAAACAATAATTTTATCGTTGACTCCTAATTCTGGCAGTTTGGCACGTCTCTGACTGTCTTTCTGCCCTTTTGGAATACTGTGCTCAATGCTTTTTCCTGCTTACAGTTGTATATGTATAAGTTCATCAGCCAAATATTGCTGATAGTTCCCAAAAGGTAAGTTTTTGCGATCCATGGCAACTATTGGAGCCAACAGGGTAGGTAAGGCGGCTTCTCTCCCATATAGCGCCTTAAAAAGAGACATTCTAATGACCCTGTGGTGGCTAAGTCAGTAAGCAAACAGTGCAGATGGTAAGAGAATATCCACTTCTATTTGAAGTTAACTGCTATCTTCCTGAGGCTCCTGGCTAATATCTCATTTACTTGTTCCACACTTCCGTTTGATGATGGTGTATAGGGGGTAGTGAACAACTGTTTCACCCCTACCAAGTTCATAAGTTTTCTCACTACTTCAGAAATAAAATTCTTCTCATTATCTGATAGAAAGATCTGGGGACAACTGTGTCTTGTGATAATTTTGATTATAAGGAAATGGGAGGTGGTCACTGCAGTGTATGTCTTGATCGCCGCTGCCTCAATCCACTTTGTGAAGTGTTCAATTGCTACTATAAAAAACTTGTTCCAACTTGAGTCATTTGGTAGTGGTCCTACCACATTAATAGATACATTATGAAAAGGTGCAGATGGTGAGATTGTTGTAAACTCAACCTTTTTTCCAACGGTCTAAAGCTTGCACATGGTACACATATCTTCAAGGCTTGGTGCACCTCGTCAGTCATAGCCTCCCAATAGAATCGGTCCCTGAGATAGGTCAGGGTCTTCTGAAGCCTTCCATGTTCCATGTGTTTGTGTGCCTCCATCACTACTTCCATTAAATCGTTAGGTTACATGTATGGATACTGTTTTCCCTTAATACACTTTTGGAGTATCCATCTACTCTTTGTGTGTCCTTTTAAAATCTACTTAAAACTGACTTGACTAATTAATTTTCTTTTTCCCATTCCTCTTCAGGTAATCCAATTAGGTCATAAAGTCGATTGCTCTTGTGCACATGCAAATGGAACACAGGCAATCTTGAGAGACCATCTGCATTCAGGTGTTTGATTCCAGCCCTGTGTATAATTTCAAAGTCATTTCATTGAAGCTGAACGGCCCATCTGGCTAGTCTCCCATCAGGATCCTTCACGCTCCTGAGCTATCATAAGGATGCATGGTCTGTTATGACTTTGAAGTGAACTCCATATAGGTATGACCAGAAATGCTTCACTGCTCTAATCAATGCCAGACATTCACGCTCTGCAACAGTGTAGTTTCTTTCCGCTATGGTAAAGACCTTGGAATAATATTTGATGGTTTGTTCAATCCCCTCCTCATCTAGTTGTGCTAGTATTTCACTGAGTCCTACATCACTGGCATCAGTGTATAGGTATTAGGTCTTGTTGAAATCTGGGTATTTTAGGATTGACGCCTCTACCAACTTCTTCTTCAGGTCCTTGAAGTCTTGGTCTTGCTCTAGTCGCCAAACAAACTTAGAGTCCTTATTCAGTAGGTACATCAAGGGAGTAGCCAAGTCTGCAAACTGCAGGATGAACTGTCTGTAGTAACTGATCATGCCCAGGAACACCTGGACATCCCTCATACTCTTTGGACGCCCCATTTCAGTTATTTTCTTCACCTTTCCTTGTTGAGGTCAATTCCTATGCACTGATCATATGTCCCAAGAGCTCAAGTTTCTTCTTGAGATAAGTGCACTTGCTCCATTTTATATTAAGTTTCGATTCTCTCAACCATATGAACACCTCTCAAAGGTGCTCAATATGCTCTCTGAAAGTTCTACTGAATACAGTTATTGTCCAGATAGATTATGACACTCGTCATCTTCAGTTCTTTAAATATTCAGTCCATGGTTCATTGAAAGATTGCCGTGGTATTTCTCAGCCCTTGCGGCATTCAGGTTGGTTAAAACAATCCTTGGCTGCTGATCAAGGTGCACTTTTCCTGGTCTTTGGGCGACAGTTCCATCTGCCAGTACCCACTGGACAGGTCAATTGCTGAAAAATACTTGAACCGCCCAACCGTTTCAAGGCGTTGTCAATTCTCAGGAAAGGATAAGAATCATTTTTCATAATTTCATTCATGCGATGGTAGTCCATGACCACCCTAAGTGAGCCATCTTTCTTGCGCACCAACAGGAGTGGTAATGCCCATGGACTCTTCAAGGACCTCAACAAGCTAGCATCTTTAAGTTGTTGAAGCTCATTAGTGATGACCTCCTCTTCCATTTTTTATCAGTTGTATGGCTTCAATTTGAAGCGTAAAGCTGACTCTGTATCCATACGGTGTATCTCTCCTTTACACAGACCATAATCGTTTGGTCATTGGCTGAAAATATTCTCAAACTCTTCCAGTAAGTCATTCAACTCTTTCCATTTTTCCTCTTTCACGTCAACAAGTCCCAATTTGTCTAATCCTCCAACAGTGTGTACCAACTCAATGGTAGCGCAATTAGTTAGTTTCACGCATGCCAAAACTTGTCCTTTCTCAATTTTGATAGGTTGAAGAGCTATGTTCCCCAAGAGGATAGTCACTTCACCTTAGTGACTAGAAACAAAGAATTCAGGCAGCACTCACAGCTCCAGTTTGCTTACTCCTTCTTGGGTGTATATTTTGAGTACAGTGCTCTGAGGGATCTTCACACTTATGGCGGTGTGCATAACTCTTTGTTCTCCTGGTCAAATAGCCATTGCCTCATTTGCACTCAAGGGTAGTCCATCTTTGGCGCACACTGAGGAAGGTAATTGCTTCACACCTTTTTCATGAAGTATGCAGTGCACCGGGTATATTGATTGCTCAGTTTCAACCAGACATGTCCGCTACTTCCTTGATTTCAGTTCTTTATCCTTAAACAAGGGGCATCTGGTAGTTTAGCGACTCACGGTGCTGCTAACAAAGTCAATCTTTGCTCCAAACTCCAATAAAAAGGGTGTGTCAATAAGGAAATCATAGTGGTCGTTGTCCAAGACCATGGCAGGGTCATTGAGTACCATGCGTCCAAAGCGTAAGGGTAAGGCAGAGTAAGCTTCTAATACATGCGTGCTGTCATGTCCTGCTGTTTGATATCTCACATGGTTTTGATGTCCAGCATGAATTTCAGCTTCTTCATCAATTTCAAGGACATGATATTAACTGGGGCACCAGTATTAAGGACTGCCAGTACACGTACACGCTGTATCACAACTTTCACTTTGGTTTCACTCTTCTCAAATGGATTTTCAGTTAACAGCACCTCGTCAGATGACTTTTTGAATTCCTCTAATTGCTTGGGTGTATTGGATGTCAATTCAGCATGCAGTGTAGTAGTCTTCTTGATATTCTTGAAGGTGTCTGATGCAAGCTGTTCGCCTTCCTCCAGACTATTGACTACTTAAGTGGGCTTCATTGCTTGAGCTAGGTATGTAGAGTTCAATCCCTCACTGGTGGATCCATGTACCTGTAATCATGCAGGTACATATACAGTATTGGGGGCTATTAAGACATGGTAACTAGCATCCATCAAGTCTTCATCTTGGTGAGCGTGCTCTCCTTCCACGTGTAGGTTCACCTAATTTAAGGTTCCAGGGGTTTTCTCTTTTGGTAAAGGGGTTTTTTCTTCATCACTTTTCTTTGGACAAGATCGTCAATAGTGACCAGGCTTGTGACATTTATGGCATGTGAACTCCTCATGCTGATATTGTGAAACTGTTTTGAAGATTTTTTCTTTTTGGCTTGCCACCCTTTTCCGGTGTAATGTACACCACTTTTCTGACTCTGCGTGTTGGTTAAGTCATTGGTTTGTTTTCACTCTTATAAGCTCCTTACACATCAAGTAAAGCTTCCTTGATCGCCTTGAAAGAATCCAGCCATTTTGACTGTAAGCGTCATGTGCATCCTGAGGGCTGTGTGTGCTTTCAAGGAACTGAGTATGACAGTCCTCGCGGTAGGTAAGTCTAAGGTCCCTGTTTTGTATAGTTGTTTCGCTTGAAGGTAGTATTGAGTGGCAAAGTTTGTGACTGTCTCCATCTTGCCCATTTTCATTAATAAGAACTCTTGCTTCATATTCTCAACATCCTATGCGCTATCAAATTCTGATAACATGATTTCCTTGAATTTGGTCCAGGTCAAACTAGGGCGTAAACTAGCACTGAGTATCTCCTTCACTTTGCGGCTCCTGCAGCCTTGGACATGACGAGCCTTCTGCTTGTCACTAGCGCCGTCCATGATGTTCTCTTACATTTTTAAAAATTCAGCTACTGTTCCCTCACCAGGAGTGAACATGGTTTTGAAATAGGGTTTAAAGTTCTGATCTTCCTCTACTGCAGCGCTTTGCTGATGTCATGGAGATGTTGCTCCCTGTGAAGATAACACTAGCATTTCCAAACGTGAGGTTTCTAGCGAAGAGCTTAAAGCAGGCTGTGGTTTTGCTTGAAGTTGATCCTTAATTTCCTCCATGTTTCAATCAATGTCAGCTATAACAGTCACACGGGGTCTAAACGTTCACCATACTCATTCAATGCTTGTACATTAATTCCATTTTCTGATTAAAAATGTTGGACGAGTTCCTCGAGTTCCTTTAGATTAGTTCAACTCTTCTAGCCACTGGTATGTGCCCTAACACTGGGGTAATAGCCACTTGAGCCCGTCAAGCGGTGTCTGAAATCCAATCTAGATACAACCTCAACTCCACTACTTCTTTTTCCAATGCTTGCAGCATTGCCTTGATCATCTCTTTTTCATTTGGGGATAGGCTTCCTGCTTCTTCTTCACCATGGCATCCTACATGGTCTCAATACAAGGTATTTCCGTTTGCTTTGAACTCTCTCTTCTTAACTTTTTGGTTGGCGTCACCCCTGTAGTGAGCACCAGTCTCACCGTCTTGGGTTCTGCTCGCTTAACTCTAGGGATTTTGAACTTGGGGCGTCAAAAGGGTAATCTGTTGCACAGATCTGACAATAATCATCTTGGCTCAAACTTCCTGATAGTGCTGTAAACTTGACACACACATGCCAACTGTGCGTCTTCTTTACAATTAATCCTGTGTACATCGAAATCTTCCTTTGACCCAACGGATCTTATCTCAACCTCTTTCCTTGCAAGACTAACCTTACAAGGAGCCTTTTCAAAACGAGTGTCTTGAACTGTAGTGTACTCAAGACTGGTTACTTGCAGTCACTACTTTTCACTTGGTTAAAGTGAAAAACCAAATAAAGGGAAAACTTAAGATTCTGTGAGATAGACTATTTATTTAAAATAAAACTTAGTATTTTTATACTAAATACTAAAAAATCGGGATGTAAAAATAATAAATTATATAGTGGATTGGGAAAATATTAATCTTCTTAAGGAACTTCAATGAAGTATCTTATTTAATTGATTTCTCTCTTGGGCACTCATTTTCTCAGGATCTTGAATTTGTGCACTGCGGCGGTGTGTGGAGCCCATGGCATCAGGGTCATCAGCTCTGTGGCTCCTTTGCACTTCAGTGGAGTCCAAATTTTCATTACCATCGGTGGACTTAATTTTCTAGTTGCTTGATGGCACCGTTTTATTTTTCATTTCAATTAATTTCCTTTTCAACTTTACTCAAATAACTTTTTCTTTTTGGGAGCATATCTTATTTAAGTTTTGTCATTGCTGGTTCATATCTCTTTGATGATTGGATTATTTGTCATTTTTTCCACGATATTATTGCTATCTCCACTTTTGTGGCCAATTTTAGTTTGTAATATTACCATTTTGGAGCTAGACTCATTTCATGTTAATAAATATTCACACTTCAATTGGAATTTCCTCAATTCTAGCAAAGGTCAAAAATTTTCTTAATTTTGAAGCATGCTGAATATGCAACAACCACAATTAGGGATGACGATCTGAGACAATTTGAAGAATTTACTGAAGTTCTAACCACTGGAAACACTTTTGGTGAGAATATGACAGAATTGGAAGTAATGATCAAACTAAAGTTTGCATCATGGCTGTACTGGACATGGGCTCCATTTGACATAATGTCATTTAAGCTCATAAAGAGGCTGAAGTTTATGCTGATATCAACTAAAACATGAAGTAATAAATTTTGGACCTGACGTCACCTGCAATTTAGGAGCCTACTCAGCGTCACCCTTAAGCTTTGGGCACATGGTTTTCAAAGCGCTAGCAGTGGTTTTGGATAAAATCATTACAACTCAATAGTTGGGATGCAATTTTTTCTTGATTTTGGAGCGAGTATTGACTTCATCACCAGCACTATGAGTCTCTTTAGCTATTGATACCCGCTGGTGTTTAAGGATTAGAACATTAAACTGCGGAAGCAATGGATATGTTTAATGAAGATGAAGCAATTGATTTACCCATTCACTACACCCTTACATAGAAGGTTTTGAAGCAGCTACCCTCCACAGTTAGCGTTGAAGAAGGGCTTCCACTGAACGCTAGCGAAACCATAAAGATATGATCTGGTTATCAATGCCAATTGACTCAGTTGAACAGCGTAAAGGTGCTACTAGATATTGTATTGAAAAATTTAGAGTTTTAGCAGAATCATTAAACAAAAACCAAGAATTTTATCTGAAATCTATGATACCAACTACTCAGGGGAATTGACCAGTGTCTTAGGAAATATCACAACTAAATCATTTAGATTCAAGAAAGTACAGAGATTTGAACGGTTCCAACTGACTAGTTGTAATGATATTGATTCAGTGCACGCCATAAGGACTTTGACAAAATCAGGTTTGAGAATGTGACCTCCAAACAGTCAAAGGAGCTGTACAAGCGATTGGACAAATTTAAGGACATCTTTAACACTGTACCTATAAATATGGACTATGCATGGAAGAGATCCACAAAGTGGATACTGAGTCTTCTATACCATTTAAATCAAAGCCCTATCACCTCTCAAAAGCTGAAGATGCTGTAGTCACTCAAGAACTGAATCAATTAGCTGAAGAAGTACTAATCATACTGTCTAAGAGTCAATGGGCTTTACTGATACTACTAGTATACAAAAAGGATGGAACTAATTGTGTATATATGGACTACCACTGCTTGCATGAGATAACTAAGAAAGATTCTTGCCCGCTCCCAAGTATAGATGTTGCTCTTAAATTCCTGGTCAGATTGAATTGTTTCTTAGCGATGGATCTGGCCAACGAAACTGGCAGATGGAGCTCTCAATGAAATGCTAGTAAAAGTGTACCCTGATCAGTGGTCAGGGGTTGTTTGAGTTAATGAGGATGCCTTGGGGCTTTGCAATGCCCCTGCCACCTTCCAACATCTGATATGTTGCATTTTTGGAGATCTCATTTTGATCAATATGTTGATTTATCTTGACAAAATTACCATGTTCATATGGAGCTTTCAAGAGCATCTTTAACACCTCCAAAAAGTCCTTACCCAGATGTGAACATCTAATTTGAAGTTAAAACAAAGCAAGTGTACTTTCTAAAGAGGCAACTAAAATTCCTTGGGCATAAGATCAGCCCCAACAGAATCAAACTTCAGGATGTAAAGGTCAAAGAAATTATGGCAATGGAGCTACCCAAGACATGAGAATTATCCAAATGCTCTCCAGATGGTGGGATATTAACAGCATTTTGTCCACCTTTTTGTTGACTTTGATACACACCTCACTTACCTGCTAACAAAGGAAACAAAGTTTGGGTGGGGCCTGGAGCAGAAGCAGGCCTTTAGAAAGTTAAAGTATGATTGGTAAAGGCGCCAATATTGGCCTACCCGGGTTTTAATAAGGCTTTTTACCTCTACACTGACGTGAGTGACGTTGGGCTTGGTGCAATACTAGCCCAACGGGGCAAAGAAGGTGTGGACCATCAATCAAGTATTATTCAAAGGTGTTTAGAAAAGCTGAGAGGAATTACAATGTCGCAGATAGAGTGCATAGCAGTGATCTTAACACTCAAGAACTTCTGACCTTACCTGTACAGGGTAAACTTTAAAGTTGTGACATATTGCATGTCAAACTTATGGTTGCATAATAAGAAGGATATCAATGAATGATTTACAGATGGGAAGTTCTGCTCTAGGGATATGATTTGAGATCATCCATTAAGCAGTGGTCAAATGCCTCAATGCTGATAGGCTATTGTAATTTCAAGTGTTCCAAATACAAGTGCCAGGTAGCAATTGACTATATAAATTAATTGGGTTACCAGACAAAGCATGACATGACAAAACAGATGAAGTGAAGATCGTCCTGAAAAGATTCTTCAAAGACATCTGAAGTGTTAATGGAAACTACATGTGAAACTTTTAAATAGATGGTACCCATACAAAAGAACCAACGACTGGATGGAACTAGTGATGCAAGCGCACACGCATGTCAGCCATGGGTAATTTTATTATACATTGGTCTACCTGAATGAGCAGTTCTACTGGGAGTCTATTTCTGATAAAGCTCACCAGGTTCTAGAAGTTAGTATACCTTATGCAAATTCTATTCACTTAAAGTAATTCTTTGATTTTGCATCAAATCCACCTACAGCCTCATTAAGCAAAGTGTCTTTCAATGTAGTGGGTTACTTCCAACTGCATCCAGTGAATCTAAGTTCATACTTGTAGCTATTGACCACTTTACTAAGTAGGTCAAAGCCTCTGGCGGTCAAGACATATACTGCAAACACAACTGCTCAATTCCTTTTACAATAAAGTTATAACCAGACATGGATTCCCCAAGTCTTGCTTATAGATAATGAGAAAATTTTCATATCAGATGTTTTGAGAAAGCTATCAGACTTAGTTGGTAGGAAAAAACAATTCACCACACCCTCACCCCATTTTCATATTGTAGCATTAAGCTAGTAAATGGAACCTTAGGTGGGGTACTGAAAAAGATGGCCCTCAACTATAAATTGAAATAGGATCAGTAGCTTCCCTCAACGCTGTTAACTTACAGGCTTATCCACTACCAGGTGATTGAGATATCCCCTTTCAAGGCCCTGTATGGTTGAGAAGCATCACTGACAGCCCTGATAGCGCTGATCATTACTTCAGACTGGAAGAACCTGCCACCTGAAAGCTATCATAAAGAGCTAGCGGATGAACTTATTAGTATACAATTGTAGAATTCAAACAACATTGAGGTGACAATACCTTAGATCCAGCTATAAAATAAGTGATATACTAGGCTACCAGATTCCACCCTAGGAAATAAAGTGCTGTTTTATTACTTTTGAGTGAGTACAGCCAGAGAAGCTGCAGGCCATCTAGATTAGGCCTGTGACTGCCTTTGTAAAGAGAGGAGCCAATACTTAATCTAAGATGATGATACTAACTTGGTATTTAATAGAGTATACTCATGGAACTTAAGATCTTTTCCTTTAGTCTCATCTTTGGAGGGAAAGTGCTGAAGTTGAGGCTGCAAGGGCACCAATGGATCATTCCTCAACCACCGGAATGAACAGAATTCAATCCCAAAATAGCAAACTTGTGGGCAACCTCCCCACTGAAGATGGAAATGCAACCCCATTTTATAGTTTCAATTGACTTAAGAAATTTTTCAATTGCTCAGGATGATGTCATGCAAAATAATTTGATACCTGATGCTAAGAAGATTTTTTATTGAGGATGATGAAGCCACCAAAATTAATCATGAATTTTGACCCCCTTTTATACCTTTGTAGGGGGACTAATAATTTTCAATTCTCTGATAGTGGTGTGGTGACCCAACTGAATTACCCTGTTGAGAACAATTGAGCTCTCATCTGAATATTACCAAAATAGCAAACACTAAATCTCAAAAATTGTACAGGAACCTGATGTGAGATACATCAAAGTGTTGCTATAGAAAGAATTGGAAGATGAACAGCATAACATGAAATTAGGTAACAAAGAAATAACCCAAGGCAAAGCTATAGCCCACAGCCCAGAAGTGGGGATGAAGAGGGGGCCCCTGGATATCCAAATCCAGGGGTAATCACTGAAGATTGGAGCTCACAGATACATGAATTAAATCAAATGGACAAAGCAACAAAAGTGGCAATCAGATGGCACCTCACTAAGAGGATCCTGAAACACCTAAATTTGCTACCCTAAATCCAAAATTTATTTCAATTAGCATATATATTATATTTTGAATTTTCACCAGAAGTATAAAAAGCTTTACTTCTGCTTTAATAGAAAACCCATCCACAAAATCTCAGTTTATACTTTTTTGGTTCACTTATATTGATTTTAAGTATCTAAGTACCAGTAACCAGTCTGGGATTAGCTATTGATCAGAATACAGTAACTAGTCTGAGTTCTTTTTTGTTTGAATAAGACACTCATTTATATGGGTATCTTAGAGCTGATATGCCAAGGGAAAGGTTGGATTGGATCCCATAGTGTCCCAAGGGCTAACGTAAAGAGAACATGTCAGAGAGTGCCAACAAGAGTTTCACCATGGGTGCAAGAAGTTTAACTAAGAGAATGATGATACAACAGGTAAAATCAATAGAAAATTAATTTAACTGAGGATGATTATACCCTTCCCAACAGTTGTCTAGTGCCTAATCTGTTTGGAACAGATCCCATGAGAAGCAGTTCTGCCTCACAAATTAAGCAAGCTGAGGTCAGTGAGCTGACTCACATCTTGTCAAAAGACAACATTTCTTATAACCTGGGTAAAGCTTTTGTGTTTAAAACTAAAACGTTTATCTTTATGACCAAGATAGAAAAAATATACCAAACTATATAAGTAAAAATATAGTTTATATTAAAATTATGCATAGTTTTTTTTGATAACATCTTGTTTTTAGGTATTATTTAAAGAAGTATATTTATTTAGTAAAGTTATTTTAAGCTTTTATAATTGACAGAAAGATAACAAGATAAATCACTTGCAAGTCACAATGATAAACTAATAAAGAACTGCTAGTAGCTAAGAAGATTTTGAGTTAGTTCTAAGATTTCTAAGCTATTGGTTTATGTTATACCTTTAATCGTAACTAACACTTACATATTATTTTCCACTAATAAAACAATATATACTTCTCTAGATTATTTATGTGAATTTGTTAATATTTGAAAATAAATGATAGAGGGATAGTTAATGACTTTTATAAGCTGAAAGTAAATATATTTTTTACAAATAATCTAGACTACAAGAAACACTACTTATTATAAAAGTATAACTTTTGTAGTTTTTAATTTATTGGCATCATCTAGTCAAGAAGAGCTAATACTATATAATTAAATTGTACTGCAGTTAGCTACATCACTACTAAGCAGAAATACAGACGTTTGAATCTTAATTGATGTAATCTGAGCTTTTTATAGTGATATAAAACTAAAAGCAATAATTTGGTAATAAACCATCTAGTACTAAAAAAATAATTTGGTAATAAATTACTAGAAGTAATTTATCATGTTATCCTTTCTTTCTTAGCTAAGTTTAAATGGCCCAAGGCAAAGCATACTATCCAATAACAGGTAAATTAAATTAAAACTTTTTCACTATTTACATATTGTTTATATTATGTAAACCATGTCATTTTTAGTGATATTTCAAAGTAATAAGTTTATTTAGTAACTATTTAAGGTTTCTACTAAATTAAAACGATTGAGCCATCTAACACAGCATTCGGCTCTAGTTTTTACAGCAGGTCCCAGCCCGAGGAGAGTTTATAATTTTCTATGCCCTTTTATAAATTGTTAAGGTTGCTGATATTGACAACAGTAAATTAAATTGCCAGGTTTTGGTAAAATGAGGATAAAAAGCATAATGCTAGCCTCACTATAATTACTAATCTCCGATTTAAAGATGGTTGAGCTTTAACAACTATAACAAGATTTGTTCTAATTATAATGGGTTTAAGTATTGTTGAGAAAGAAGCAAGGTCTAAATTGAAGTCAGGCTGTGATCAACAAATAAATAAACCCAGCATGAATTTTATTAAAAACTAAGTATATCTGGAAATAAATTTCATTTTAGTATAATGGCTTACTATATTAGAGGCAACGCTACGCCAAGTTACAAAAGCATGCAAACGATGGGTTGAGCTGTATCAAGTAGGCTTTTGGTAGATGAATATAGGCCGCTTGAATCCAGCACCATTCTGTAGCTTACCTGACTTTAGATTTGCGTCAGGAGTGATGGCGGTTGTCATCAGAAGCTTAAGCCCGAGATGGTTGACAAGGTAAGATTCAAATTTTTCCGGGCGGAATTTAATCTTGGCATAATTGCGCGCAGCGGTTTCGGAAACGGAACTGCGCCGGCTGTACGAATCCCAAGGTTGCGGTTCCAAAACTAATTTACCTCCGGGAGTGAGGATGCGAGTAATCTGGCGGAAAAGCCGTTTAATGGCATCGTCGCCGCCGTTAAGGTGGATCCATTTCGTGATGCTCAGGGCGAGAACGGTGTCTACTTGACCAATCATATCTGAGCAAGCTTCCTTAGCGGTTACATCGACACACTCGAAGCTAACGTTGGAAGGGAAGCCAGTTTTGGTATGAAATGGGATTGCGCCAAAGAGCAGCGGCATGCTGATTGGAAAGTTGGCATCCCTTGAGTCAGAATTCGGGTCAAGAAGTGAAGCTTCAAACTTAAGATGAGACCAAGCTTTTTCAATCAACCCTGGGTCCAAATCGATCCCAAGGATCTTTTTTGGCATGAAATGAAGCGCGATATGTGTCGTAATAAACCCAGAATTGCACCCGATATCGAGTACTTGCTTATTAGTGAACAGCTCCTTATCTAATACATCTAACCGAGGATCATGGTCAAGGCCCTGATTTCGATAAGCATAATAGTTTGTAAAATTACCGAAGATAAATGAACATTTTTGGTTTTTCTTTTTAGTATCAAGTGGTGGCTGACCTTGTACTGCTGTTGCTCTATAATGAGATGAGAGTTTAAATCTCTTCTGCTTGCTTCTAATGGTATTTTGCGTAGAATGAAGTAGATATTTGTTTTTAGTTGGCGTTATTGAGCATTCTGAAACACAAGCTCGCTCTTCAGACACACTATCATTTGAACTCATCGTCAAGATAGCTTACAAGTGAACATGTTAGTCAAAGCATACGTCCAAGCCAAATAGATCAAATAGTTAATAACGTATAAAGCTTAGGGAAGAATAGAATTACATAGTCAAAAAGCACAAGATATATCGTCAAAATGTCTGATTCTAACCGACTAAATAGAACTTTTAGAGCAATACTTCAGTAACGAACTCTTTTAAAAGCCAAAAAAATATTCTGTTTTATTATGAAGACAAAGAAAAACATAAATAAGCAAACAGACTGAAGCTCTCTTCTAAAAAACCAACAGACTTTATGTAAGCACTACAATCAGAATTTAAATTAAGCATTTGGGTCAAGTCATCACTCAACTCAATAAATACAGACCTTTAAAAATATGGACTTTGATATAGATGTCCAGAAACATATCGGTTGACCTAAATGTAAAAATATACGCAAAGTAAAACCAGCTCAAGCTTAAAGATGTCAAATACTAACAGTCCCATATGTATACAACTAGCAGATGATAAAGGTTCTAATATCTAGCCCATACCCAACATATATCAAATGACTCAACTAAGCCAGCTCATTTTGAAAGTTTTCAGTTCAATACCAGTACTACAACATGTGGCTGAAAAATTAGAAGAATCAGCAGCTCACATACCGTGGATAAATGGTTGAATGAAACGAAATCCGAAGTGAATTTCTCACTAGAGAAAGCTATTATTAAAATACAACAATTTGAAATGAGGATGGATATGATAATGTTAGACAGTATTTTTAAGGTATTGGTATGTAACTGCAGCTGTTAATTACGTAAATCAACGTGAAAATTGAGTAATCATCTTGCATAGTACTGGCTTTACTCTTCAGATTCATCATTTTAACTTGATCTTGCTTTCACTAAGGTGGATTAACCATGCCAAATATTGTTTCAAAAGTTGATTATTTTCAGATATTCAAAACAGATGATATACTGTCAAATGAATTAATTATTTCATTCTAATCCACTTGAATAATAATTCCATGTTCATGGAAGATTCCTTTTTATCCTGATTTCAGCTAATTCCCCTAGAATATTCTAGGCACCAAAATATCCCTAGAAACAGGTATAAATACCTGCAGTTCTTATCACAATAAACCATCAGATTCTAAGGCTTAATTTCCTGTTGTGTTTCTTATCTTCCAGTTTTAAGAAATATCTTTCCCTGGGTATTTTAAGTCATAAACATCCAGGATGACTGACAATGACTGCTGAATTAACAATTCTGAAAACCCTGAGAGTTATACTTTACCACCTACCACCAGTTAGGGAATACATCAGAATCTCCTAGTTCCCCAACAAATTGGTGATCCTGCCAGAGAACCTGTGAATGCCTTTCAGAGCCAGGCTGATACCCTGATATTAATGAAACTGTATGCAAGGAAAACTCCAGAGAAATTTAAAAATGGTTCAATAGATAAATAGTTAGAAGTTTATAACTCCTTGGGTGATGACTATGATGTGAGTGACCACCAATGACTCCGTGAGATGCCCAGCCTTCTAACAAGTGTGTCAAGGGGGTGGCATATTACTAACCTCCCATTTGATACCTGGTGTGAATAGCAGGAGCATGCCCATCCCAAGTTTTGGATATCCATCACACTACAAGAGAAGTTCCAGTGCATATGCCTGAAGGATTATAATAAACTTGACCATTTTCTGGATAAATTTGAAGACCAAATTAGATAATGATATCAGTCTAGCAACCAATGCTGTAATAATATAGATTAAAAGTTACTGAAATAGTTTATTGATGCCTTAGAAGAACCATACCTAAATGCTGTCCTGGTTTTCCAACCTTCATGTGCCAACCATTGTCATAGTTAAATGATATTATAGTGGGGGCCAACCCTAAGGATAAGGCTGGGTGACAGGAGGCCCAGAAGATGAAGCTTAAGGCCCTCCTTGACCTCAGGAACATACTAGACCAGCGCTGGGTACAAGCTAAATATGCCCAGGTTGGTACTAGTGAGGTGCCTAACACCCAGCCCCTTATGTCAGCCCAGGCTTTAAAATGAATGGTTTATACAATTAATGAAGATGGTTCAATTCAGTTAGTCAAGGAACAGGGTTTTAAAACCCATTCCATTTACTTCTCACACATTTGGGTCAGATCCAACTTCAATCAATTACTCAAGTGAAGTCAGTTTCAGTGTTTTCTACCAATTCAGATGGTAGTATTTGCCTATTAGCAAATCTGTGCTTGGGACTGCTTTGGCAGACTCCAAATTTCTCTGATGAAGTTTAATTATATTTCCTGTGACCAACATTCCTTGTTGGTTGACTTCTTACAATAAAGTTACCCCATTTTCCCATTTTATTTATGATATCTCAAATGATCCTGTGTATGGACCTCTTTGAGGAGGTCTCACGCTACCTTAACTACCACATTTTATATATAATTAGGCTATCATCTAGTGCACCGTTGGTTTACCCAGGTTCCCTCCAACCTGGAACAATTACCACTTCTCCCTTAGTGCACCACATCATTTTTGGTTAGGTTTTTACCTTAATAATTGCTGGTTTTGCTTGAGTTATTATTTCTCTAGCACCCTCTGCTGGTCAAAAGTGACTTTGATTCTAACGGCTAGTTCCCTGGCATTGGCCCTGTGTACTGAGCACTACCATGCTGAGAACAAAAGAGTTATAGATACTTTCCTTACATTATTCAACCAACCCCAATTCTATATGCATAAAATTTTCCTGGTGGTACTTTTTCAAAGTGGAAATGATGAGCACCAGCTGCGGGTGCAAGCTGTGGTCAGCTGCACCACTGTTTCCTCTTTTTCCTGAAGGTTTGAGCAACTTGGCATTATTATAATTGCCCCAACTGGAAAGTATCCACCCTTATGCTCATTGGGATATGGACGCTTCAATGTCTGAAAGTTGTAATTCTCTGACTTTTCACAAAATTATCAATTTCCATATAGATAAACAAGTTTTCCTTTGACAGTGCATTCAGATGATGCCAGCGGAGTCAATGCAGATGGGCCTGGGGGTATTGGCCTCAGATAACGTTGGGCATTCCATTGCAGTTAAGGGTATAGGGTCGTTTACATCTAAAAACGTGTTTTATGATGATAATCTTATCCAAACCTCAGAGCCATTTCTTAGAATTTATGGCCTGGATGAGAACCCTATTCCAGTATATCAAATAACCCTGAGAACTCTCGTTTGACCTTTACCATGATCTGGGGCACTCAGGAAGCGGAGAAAGAACTTTTTTTAAAATATGATAAAGTATAAGCACCTGCAGAAGGCATGGTGGTGTATGTGGCCTCAGTAGTAAGAGTGGCCAACTATCCCTCCCCCTTTTTTATGCCAAAACATACTCTGATGGCTTGCTTGAGCCACTGTAAGAAATTTTTGGTGAGGTGTTGTCATTGTCTACCTTAAACAAAGACCATTACAGGTATTTTCTACTGACTGCTACCCTCTCCTCACCTTTAGGGAAACTCAGCACCACTATTTTTGTGGATACTGGCGCCTCTGAAAACTTTATGACCAGAGCCTGAGCGACTACCTGGAGTTGAGTTACTTGCCAGGAGATGTGGTTAAGGGAGGAGAGTCCCATGGTATTCACACTCTGAAGATCATTGGGACAGTGGACTATCAGGTTGGCAAGTACCACTTGTCTGATCACTTCATGGCGGTCAAAAACCTCCTGTTCCCTATCATTTTGAGTGTGGAGTGGTGGCGAAAGTTTAAAGTTAAAATCATCCTGAAAGAGAATACCCTATCTCTTACCTTGAAGAATGGTTGCACAATAGTTGTTCCTTTTTGGAAGAGCACACCCAGGGCGAATTGCCCCACTGGCCCCACCTTCACCCTTATAGCCTTGCCCCTTTGCTGAAGCCCTCAGTGGAAGTTCTTATACTATATTGCTTGGAGAGTTTGGAATCCTCTTTTGATGCAGCATCCGCTAACACACTCCCTGAGCACTCTGAGTTCAATTGTGACTTCAAGCTCACTGTGGATCTGGTGCGTATATCTTCCCCCATTTACCCATTGACTGTCCAGGAGGAAGAGGCGTTGGATGTGTAGGTGAAGGAACAGTTAGCCAAAGGTGCAATTTTTCAGCGTACCTCCCCTGTATGCTCTCCACTTCTCTTTGTTGAGAAGTCTGATGGTACTCTGCACCCATGTGTGGACTATGGGAACCTTAACAACTTCACTGTACTAGATCTACATCCCATCCCTTTGGACTCTCAGATTGCGCGCTATGTGGAGAAGGCTAAGGTCTTTTCCAAGCTGGATTGCCTCAATGCGTTCAATCAGATTCAGATTAAAAAGGGTCAAGAGCGGTTAACCGCCTTCCATACCAGAAAAGGGATTTTCTAGTTTCAGGTCATGCCCTTTGGGCTTATGAATGCCCCTGCTATCTTTCAAAGCCGCATTGATGCAGCGTTGGGGGACTTGTTAGGGGTATGCGCAGTTGCCTACATGGATGATATCCTGGTGTTTTTCCCGTGATCAGGAGTCCCATGCAGTACACCTTCGGCAAGTGGTGGAGCGGTTAAAGGAAGCCAGCCTTATGCTGAAGATAAGCAAGTGTGAATTCTTCAAGTACCAGGTCACTTTTCTGGGCAATGTCACGTTTGACCAAGGACACATGATAACTCCAGACAAGGAGAAGGCAATTTGTGAGTGACCTACACCTACTTCATTAAAAGGATTGAGGAGTTTTTTGGGGACGTGTACTTTCCTCAAGAAGTTCACGCCAAACCTTTCTGAGGTGGCAGCGCCCTTGTATAGGGCTAATGGTGAAAAAGTGCTTCAGTGGTCCCCCTTTTTGGAGGATGCTTTTCAAGCTGTGAAGTGCACGCTGTTGTCCACGTCCATCCTTCACCATGTCGACTCTTTTAAAGAAATCATTGTGTCTACCTATGCCTCCAACTTTGCCATAGTGGCTGCCTTGTTACAAGTAGGCGAAGATGGGATAGAGCATCCGGTGGGATATTTATACAGGAAAATGTCTCTGCCTGAATTGAATTATGCCGTTTATGACAAGGAGTTACTATCAGTGGTGGAGGTGCTGACATATTGGTGTTTTTACTTGCATGGCTCTACCCTACCATTCCACATATGTACAGATCACTGTGCCTTGCTGTATTACTGTGCCCCTCATGTCCTAACCCCACGGAAGACCCATTGGCATGAGACCCTTGCCCAATTTTCCTTTTCTTACAAGTTCACCAAGGGCAGGGAGAATGGTTTGGCGGATGCTTTAAGCCGCAACCCTGCTTTAGCTCCAGATATTAAGGAGATAGAAGTCCACAACACACAGGTTATGATTCCTCCAAATGATTTCTGTCTCAACTTCCTTCTCCTCTGGCCAACGGGCCAGCGCTTGCACCTTTGGAAAATGTGGAGGAATATGGTATGTTCAGAAATGTTGTCCTTTCTCAGCCGCTGTTGGCCAAATATACTATGATACTTGCTAAGAGCGCTTTAAATCAAGAGGACCTATCCAGGGGTTTTCATGTAAAGGAAGAGATGGTGTGGTTTCAGGTGCGCCTTTGGGTACCTGCTGGACTACTGCGCCTAGAAATCATCTGGGACCATCATGATGGAATCACCATTGATCATCCTGTGAAAGCAAGGACCTTGGAGTTGATATGTCACACCTACAATTGGAAGGGCTTGCCTGCTCAGGTGAGGCGGTATTGTAAGGAGTGCCTGGTATGCAACCAAATGAAACCCAATTGTCAACCTTTAGCAGGGTTGTTGGTACCAGTCCAAAAAGCTGATGGGACCTGGACTTCTAACTCAGTTGATTTCATTGTGTAATTACCTGCTTTTGATGGTTATGATGCCATCATGGTGGTGGTGGACAGTTTTATGAAGTTTGCCCACTTTATTCCTTGCAGAACAACAATAACTACAGCTGAGATGGCTAGGCTCTTCGTCACTCATATGTTTGCGCTCCATGGAGTTACCCTAAGAAATTATCAGTGACCAGGGATCCCAGTTTACCTCCATCTTTTGGGAAGAGTTGTGTAAAACTCTTCAGATTTGCCCCTGCCATTCAACTGCCTATCATCCCCAATCAGATGGGCAGACTGAACGAGTGAACCAGTTCTTAGAACAGTTTATGCGGTGTTACACCGCCGCAGATCATTCAGATTGGGTTTTTCACCTCCCTATGGCACAATTTAGTTACAATAACACTTTGCATCCTTCTATCAGTTGATCCTTTTTTTTCGCTAACCATGGCTTTAACCCCGCCTTTAACATGGAGCCCATCTGTGGGTCTAAGGTTGAATCGGTGGTGTACTATTCCAAAACTATCAAGAAGATCCTCCAGGGAGTTTCCACAAGTCTGGAGGCGGCAATGCAAGTTTATAAGGAGAATGCTGATGGTAAGCGCCGAGTGGGTCCAGCATATAAAGAAGGGGATCTCGTGATGCTTAACGCTTGTAACATCTCTATCAAGCAGCCATGCAAGAAGCTGGGACCAAAGAGGATTGGCCCTTACCGCGTGGTTAGAAAGGTGGGACATGCCTCATACCAACTAGATCTTCTCTCTTCATTTTAGATCTTCTCTGTCTTCCATGAGAGCAAATTGATGTTGTTTGAGGGCCCCCACCAGAGACTCCTGAGGCCTATCTTGTAGATGGGACGCCAGAGTGGGAAGTGGAAGAAATAGTTGCCTCCCGCCATGTTAAACGAAGATTTGAGTACCTGTTATCCTGAAAGAATTTTGATGAAGCAGAGAACAGTTGGGTTTTAGCGCGCGACTGTGTGCATGCCAAAGATCTGATTGAAGCCTGCCACAAGTGTTTCCCCAGGCTGCTGGATCTTAACCCAAACCAACCATTGCCGCCATAAAGTTGGCCCCAAACCACAAGAACTTTTCCCTTGCGCAAGCCCCTGGAGGGGGGGTTGAGCCCTGTCAGGAGGAAAGGGTAATGTCATGGTTAAATGACATCATAGTGGATACCAACCCTAAGGATAAGGCTGGGTGCCAGGAGGCCCAGAAGGTGAAGCTTCAGGCCCTCCTTGACCTCAGGCACACACTAGACCAGCGCTGGGTACAAGCTAAATATGCCCAGGTTGGTACTAGTGAGGTGCCTAACACCCAGCCCCTTACGTCAGCCCAGGCTTTAAAATGAATGGTTTATGCAATTAATGAAGATAGTTCAATTCAGTTAGTCGAGGAACAGGGTTTTAAAACCCATTCCATTTACTTCTCACACATTTGGGTCAGATCCAACTTCAATCAATTACCCAAGTGAAGTCAGTTTCAGTGTTTTCTACCAATTCAGATGGTAGTGTTTGCCTAACAGCGAATCTGTGCTTAGACTGCTATGGCAGACTCCAAATTTCTCTGATGAAGTTTAATTATGTTTCCCGTGACCAATATTCCTTGTTGGTTGACTTCTTACAATAAAGTTCTCCCATTTTCCCATTTTATTTATCATATCTTGAACAATCCTGTGCGCAGACCTCTTTGAGGAGGTCTTACGCTACCTTAACCACCACATTTTATATATATTGGGCTATCACCTAGTGCACTGTTGGTTTACCCAGGCTCTCTCCAACCTGGGACAATTACCACTTCTACCTTAGTGAACCGCGTCATTTTTGGTTGGGTTTTTACCTTAATAATTGTTGGTTTTTGCTTGAGTTATCATTGCTCCAGCACCCTCTGCTGGGAAATAGTGACAGTGATTCATACGGCTAGTTCCCTGGCGTTGGCCCTGTGCACCGAGCACTACCACTCTGGGAACAGGAGAATTTATAGACACGCTCCTTACAACCATAGCATTGAAGTCTGATACCAATATGCTCACCTAGACAGATGTCAACCTACAAAATCAAGCATCAGAAGGCTGGATCTAGAAGAGGAAAAAACCTGAGGGTGAGTCTGCCACAAAGTTTCAACATATCTGCCCACTCTCTGAATTACCACACAGATGAATGCCCTTTTGGAGCAAGTACAACAGCTCACTATACTAGTACAAGGATGACCCAACAAAACAGCATTTACTGCCACAATTGTAATAAGCCTGGGCATCATTTCAGACAATTCCAAAATCTTTGCTGGCGGTGCAAAGTGGTTCATTTAGATGGAAGGTGTCCTGTCAGAGCTAGTCAAAGAAATCATGATACAGCTCCAGCTTCTGGGCAGGTAAATTTTACTCAGTCTGTACCCCATCAGTACTCTAATCTGCCGCCAATACTTTATAGAAGAGCACCAGTGGAACCCTATCCAACATAGCTCTATCTTTATCAACTCCATCATCAAATGAATGCTATGGGATGAGGACAATGTCTTATCAGCACCACTATGTTGTTCCACCACCAGGACAGCCCTAGGCCCCCCTCAACAGATTGAGTGCTCATCACTAAAGCCTGAAACAGAACAAACCCAACAACTTTTACTGGCAGAAATATATGCTGCTAAAAATTGAATTAAGAAGAATTATCTAGCCACAATATAACCTAACTAAATGAATTAGAATTGATACTATTTTAAACTCATAGCAGAAAGAACCCAATAAACCACATAGAGTACCTATGAAAGAATATGATGAACCCACAAAAAAACAAGATTATGCTTCTCTCCAATTACCTTAATTTGCCAAGCAGGCTATGAAAAACCTGAAGTTCTAACACTATAAAGTAATACAGCAGTTGTCCCTAAAGAAACCCATCAATTAGTAAAGAAAACAACTGCAACAAAGTTTAAAGTATTACAACAACTATGGTACCAGTTCCTAACACGGTGTCATACTGACTTAAAGGGGTCTCAGCTAACAAGATTTTAGAAGAGAAAAATTATACCTGTACCCCTCAGGGACCTGTGCAAGTCCAGCCTGAAACTATGGCAAGACTTTCATCAAGCCATTGGTCTAACCTGGCATCAAAATGGAGGACCAAAACAGTAGTCCTTACTTACCAATACAGGAGCATCCTGCACCATGAAGTCACTCTAAGGATATTTAGTGCTCATCCTCCTCAACACAGATACTCCAGCGAATATTGTAACAAAGAAGCTCCTTCTAGACATTGGATATGAGGACATCCTTTATAGTGACATGGTCTTCCTATGAGTGGTGGAAATCAACAATCTTGTTGTGGCCAAGTATTTGAACTTCCAGTGAAAATAGCCGGAAAAATCTGCTATATTGATGAAGTAGACTTTGATCACAACCATTTCCAGTTGTTACTTTACTAGCAGGCCCTAAAGGAGTTTGGAATACATGCCAACTTTAAATCTGACTAATAACTTATTCAGACAGAAAAAGGAATGAAGCTCCTAACCGTTACATATTCTAACCCATAGAGGCCATCTGACACCCCTGCGCAACTGCCTACCTACTGATGTGATGAGTTAACAGAATAAATTAATTCTCCAACTTACTTGGAGGATCAGCAAAAGAGTTTCTCACAACTACTCAGTGAATTGAGATGCTTTTCTGCCTTGATGGTGATGACGTTCCCCTCTCAACCTTAGGTTCAAACTAGATTGATATCAGTGATGCTAAACCTAATGCCAGATGACCTTACTGCCTGCAACAAGCATGAGAAAAATTTGTTGAAGCATAATTTAAGAAAGGTCTAGCCAGTGGCCTCATTCGCCCCTCTCAATCATCGTGGGCGTTTTCTGTCATAGTTGTCCTTAAAAGAAATGAAAAATTCCGCTTGTGCATAGACTACATCCCTCTAAACTGAGTAACAAAGAAAAATGCATACCCAATGCCATTAATCACAGACATCTTTAATATTATGGGAGGTGCACAGTGCTTCAACAATATTGATTTGTTCTCTGGATACTATCAACTGGCAATGGAGAAAGAGTCTATCCCAAAAACGGCGTTCATCACCAAATTTGGAAAGTTAGATATACTCAAATGCCCTTTGGTCTTACTAAGCTCCTAGAACTTTCCAAAAAGTCATGGATGAATTATTTCATGGATTAACAAGTCAGTGTGTCACTGTTTACCTTGATGATATCACCGTCTATTCCACTGATTTAAAATCAACACCTGCAGGACTTAGGAGCAGTACTACATCGGATTAAAGAAGAAAACCTTGGCATTAATGAGTCAAACTGATACTCTGCACTAGAGCTGAAGCTGCTAGGGCACATTATATCGCCGAAAAGGAAAACGCACTGACCCCTCTAAGGTGAAAGCCATTTCTACATGGCCCATCCCAAACAATGCAGCTGAACTCCTTAGCTTTCTGGGAACTGTCAACTACTATTGGGCCTTTATTTCAAATTTCAGTAAGGTAGCTGCTCCATTGTACTAAACCAAAAGAAGTTAAACCCTTGGGACTTCAGTGATGCTGCCTACCAGAGTTTTGTCAGCCTAAGAAATGCATTAGTTCAAACTTATATTTTGATTTTTCCCAACTTTGATGAAGAATAAAAGGTGTTCACAGATGCCAGTGGTTCTGTCATTGGGGCTGTGCTTATACAGCTATGGAGAAACAAATACCTACCTGTCAAATTCATTCCCAAGAAATTTTCCCCAGCGGGATACAACCGCTCAACATATGAGAAAGAGGTTTTGGCTGTGATGTTCACTCTTCATAAGTTCTGATATTACCTGTTGGACTAGCAGATTAAAGTATTCACTGATAACTCAGAAGTAAGTTTTCTGCTAAAGAATCCCATCCCAAATGGGCACCGGGTACGCTGGAGATTTGAGCTAATGGAGTTTAATTTAAAATTTATGCACCTCCATGGATGGCTTAATGCAGTAGCAGATGGTTTAACTCGAATTCACAAGAACCCAGTGGTACCAGCAATCTTCCATATGAGGGAGATTGATCTCGAGAATATGCTCCTCAAATAAGGAAGTTCCTAGAGGATTTAAAAGTACCAAGTGATATCATCAAATAATCATTTAAAAAACGTTGTTCATTTTTTCTAACATTTGAAGGGCATCTATATTTACATACCATGTGATCAGTGGCCCAGGTGGTTCCAAGAAATCAATGCATGCAGCGGATGAAGGAGGCTCATGATGACACCAGACACTTTGGAGTACAAGCCACCTGGTTGAAACTCTTCACTGTATACTGGTGGCCAAATACCTACACTGAAGTTAGCAACTTTATATCCACATGTCATGCCTGCCAATTCTTTGCTAAGTCACCAGGTGCCAGAAACCCCTGAACTCTATAGCAACATACAAACTATTTAAAATGTTGGGCCTCAACTTTATGGGATCTTTAAGTGTTACCACTGATGGATCAAGGTATATTCTAGTAGCTCATTGAATACTTCAGCAGTTGACCTGTTGCTAAAGCGGTTACCCAAGCTAATGCAGCTACCACAGCCTGGTTCCTATATGAAGAGATATTTACTATCTTTAAACTACCTTGGTTTATCCTGACTGACTAGGAATAACATTTCAATTATAAATTAAATAAGGAAATGTTGGCCCAGGTATGCACTCGTCACTCCATGACAACAGCATACAACCTTCAGTGTAATGGACTAACAGAACGAATAAATCAAACACTGATGCATGCCCTAGAATGGAGCATCACAGACAACCCTGATAAATGGCCTGAACGCTTACCTGCCATCCTTTGGGCATACAAAACTAAATTCCATAGTAATACCAAGTGTACGCCATTTGAACTACTATCTGGAATTAAATTTAAGCACAATCCATTGGCCAAGCAACTCAGCAACCATTTCCCATTAACCCACCACTTGGAACGGTCTGACATGGAGAAACTGGTACAAGATCATGCTCATCAAATGAAGACCAACTATGACAACCACCTCAAAACCCTCCAGGTTTTTACAGTAGGAGACCTAGTCCTCCTGTATCAAAATGACTTATAAATTTCCCGCTACAAGAAAACTCACTCACATTTCAAAGAGCCTTAGAGTTATTAATGTACTCCCCTATGGAAACTACAGCCTAGAAACCCTTAATGGAGTGCCATACTAGTCAACCATCAATGGCAACTGTCTTAAACTTTACCAGTATAAAAATGGATAGGGGGAGTTTCAAACGGATTGGAAATTCCGTTCTAATCCACTTGGATGATATTTCTACTTTCATGAAATATTCTTTTTTATCCTGATTTCAATTAATTTCCCTAGAACATTATAGGCACTGAAACATCCCTAAAACAGTTATAAATACTGTAGTTCTTGTCACAATAATTTATTAGATTCTAAGGCTTAAATTCCAGTTGTGTTCTTATCTTCCAGCATTAAGAAATAATTTCGCCAGGCATTTTAAGTCATAAACACCCAGGATGAGTGATGACGACCACCATTTTGATGATACTGAAAACCCTGAGAGTTACGCTCCGCCACCTGCCACCTATCATGGAATACATCAGAATCCCCTAGTTCCCCAACAATACTAAGCATCGCGAATCCTTGGTTTTGGGCTGCAGAGTGATGGTATCCTCAACTGAGGTTGGCGTTAGAAAGAAGTATTTCTTTATACAGAGAATACAAGAAAATGTTCTTTTACTACTAATAACGCTTGTTACTTAAACTATATATAAACAAAAAAGCCATTATACTTGCTTCTTAAATGCTTCAGATATATAGATATGTTTAGCCTGCAATTTTTTGTAATAAATTGAATGAGTCACTAAAGATAAAAAATTTGTAACGATTATAGAAATTACCTAACCTCTGTTAAAGCCAGTTAATTGGATAAAATGATGTTGGGATTTTTGCCCATATTCCCAGCCTGCTAGATTACCAGGAATCGCTAGGGGAAAATTCCCTAAGGCGAAGTGAGTTGGAAATCAGTTAGCCCAATTTGGAGGAACTACATTTGGGGAAGTTTGGGATATTCGCCTGGTCATATACATCAGGGATCAATCCATATAAATACTTAAGATCTCATCGGGTGGAGTTGCCAACGAAATAGGGGCATCTGATAGTGATTAACTATCAGGTATACCAATTGGGATCAGTCAGGTTTCATCACTGACTGATTTGGAATAATAGCAAGTTTCAAGGCGAGTGATGCCACCTGCAACTAGCAAATCAATTGGGTTGGTGAGTGACCTGCCTTAATAGGTAATAAGTCCCATTACCTAAGCATTTCGCTAGCCAAATATGTTTGGTTTACTTGGATTGAGAGAAAATGTTAGGGACACGTTTTCTGACTCTTTCTGTTTTAGGTCTCAAGGATGTACAATGACATAATCCTAGCCAGGATGGGGAAGACTATCACTTCCAAGACGAGGATGGGTGATTCAACAGCAACAGCTGCCATTTTATTGAAGAGGTGTCAACCAAGGGTTAGACAGCTGAATTCCCCACTATATATTCCCTAGGATTTACTGTAATAAAAAACCAGTGTTTACAGTATTAACATTAGTTACATTATCAATTCAGTGTATAGTTAAACTATCAGCTTCTATTGTGTTGTTCTGTCTCAAGGATATTATTGCAGAATGAAATAATTGAAAGAATCTCAGAGAGAAGAGTAAAGATCAAAGCGGGGATCTAGAGAAGAAGGAGAAACAACTGGGGATTGCTGCTGACTGTGTGTTGGGCTGAAGAGATTGTCACCAGGGTATATCAGCGAAGATCAGGTGGACAAGAGCATAGGGAACAAACCCCTATGAGTATGACATCTGAGTACTTAATTGGGAATACTGGACGAGCGTTGGGCCAAAATATAATTCATACTCAACTGCGGATAATAGTCTCCATACTCTTATCAATTAATAATTCATTCTATATAACACAATGAAGTGCACAAGGAAACTGAACCTTTGAAGTAAAAAGGTTACTGGGTTGCTTGCTGACAACAACCACCAAAGTAAATTTTTAAATATGGCATCCATATCACATAAGATAAACCTATGCATAACCCACAAAGTAGGATTTATTGTAGAGATGATATATATATTGATTTTGTAAAGAGAGAACCTGATATAAAAATCCCAGAAATCATCCTTTATGTGATGAGGTAGGTTTGGTTAATTTTTAATAAAAATAGATGATAATATTAAATAAGCTTATACTAAACTGCAAAGATATCTATATGATATCCATCTTAGACCTAAACGTCAGACATCTAATGTGCCAAGAAAAGACTTTCCTTCCATTGAAGGTACTCTAGTACCAACAATAGCATCTATAATCTACAAGGCATCACCATTCTTATTGACAAGAGTAGGAACTGTAACAGGAAAAGTTTGTAAGACCTTGATAGCCAGCTCAATGTATACAAACATAATACCAAAAGAGAGTTGCCTCAGCTGATTGGCAGAATAGGTTTTATCAGAAACCAAAACAGATGAGCCAAAATATACCAAACAGGTAAGTACAAAACATGCCAAATTTGGACATTCCAGGAGAATAGTATAGGAAATGACTTTGCACAAATATATTCCCCAATAGGCCAAGGTGCAGCAGATGTTAAAGTACCACTAGCCTCTATCACCTGGTGGACTTCTCAGGTTGTGCTCAATGGCACATAGCTAATCCTCATTTAGAGTTTTTGCACCCCTAACTACAGTTCCTTTATTGGTGGCACCCCTATTAATCTCCTTGCAACCCCCTGGTCATGAGGTGAAAATGCTAAACTAATGTAGCAGTCCAGAACTGATGCTCCTCTCTCTTAATAGCCTCATATAATAAATCCAGATATAAACTTAAAAAGCTAATACAAGAAAAATGGGCTTTAGTTAAGATAAGAACCAAAATAGATGATAGAATTTTCAATCAAGGAAAGGGGGAATATACCATCACCTGAAAAATTGTAGCCCAGCAAGAGTTACACTAATTAAATGGTAATTTAGGCATCAAAAGATTAACACGTGCTAGCACCCAAGCAAGTGTTAGCTGGTGGATTGGGAGTTTTAAATTTATAAAATCTACCAAAAATATATATCCTATTAAAACTATCTCAAAAACACAAAGGCTCAACAATTAAGTTACATTGGAGAAATGGTACTGTGAATCTTGGTATAATGAATTTTTCAAGTTTTAATTTTAAAAGATCATGAGTAATTGTCAATTGTTATATCACCCCCTCAAAAACAGCAATCCTGGTGGGCACAAACCAGGACTGCCAAGGAGGGAAGTCATAATCAAGCAATATTCCAATGGGAGACTTTTCAGGAAAGGAGAGATTGAAGGAATCAATTTTAAATTCAATTTTTCTGAAAAGTGTTAAAATTTACCCTAAAGATCTCTTGGTGGGTGCAAGAGGCCTCAGCCACCAACATCCCAACTGACCACCATAAAACTTTAAATTCTCCTCACTGGAAAGCCAGAAAAATGATGAAGAGGATCTGAGGGTCCAATGGCAATGATTAGGACATTGCCGCTGGGCCATCTTGTGGGCTTCATGGTGCACAACCCACCAAGAAAGAGGTTGGCCTGGAAATAATTTAATAGGAAAGTTTCTTAATACCTCGCTTGCCAACTTAAAATATACAGGCCTAACACCAAAAGAGAGTTTCATGACGGTAGAAAGTGAAGTTTAGACTAATCTGCAGTCTGGATGCAAAAACACCCAAAGGGCAAGCCCAAAAGCCAGGGGTGCTACTGTTTGAACGACGTTTAAATGTGATGTGAGAAATTTTAAAGCGTGCACCAAAAAGCCATAATTGTAAAAAGCAACTGGGCAACGAACCAGGCTATCACAGCCCAGGACTCGCATGTCTGGGGGCTAAGAAAAGTGGGATTAAATTGGGTGTTTTGAATTTCAGTTATATAAAAATGGGGTTTTTTATTATAAGAATTTTATTGAATTTTAAGACTAGAAAATTGACCATCAATTTTCTGCGTGAGTTATAACTGATCATATAGACAATTGATTTGCTACATGCTTGGGAAAGCGCAGGATTGGGGCCCTCAAGGTTTGGACTAACCTGGCAAACTTTGAGCAAGGGGAAACTACTTAAATTTAAGCTGGCTTCAAAGTTATTAGCGGTGTGCCAAGTCACTGTCAGTTCATCTACAGACACCCAAATTGCAGATTTGCCGCAGTTCCAACATTTAGCATGATAGCGTCTCACCCAACGGGAAACAGGTACGTCCCAGAGCAACCTCACATAGGGGCGGTCTAAAAGGTTAGGAATGGGTTAGGGTGCCCAAACCACCAGCACCTGGCCACTTTGGCATCTGTTTGACAGAGCAGGATTCATTGGACAGAGATATTAATATTTCTGCTGAGGGTTCTGAACTGACAGCAATTTTTGACAATGGCCCAATGCCATTGGCGAGTTCTACCAAAGATTTGACATTGGACGCTTTCTTCATCAAAGGTACACGCCCCTTGGGCCTTGTTCCCAATAAATTCAGGAAGGTTCCAAACTGGAAATAACTTTCAATGATGGCCCAATGCCATTAGCGTTTGTTACCAAATCTTCAACATTTACCACTTTTCTACCTATTGTACACGCCTATGGTCTTTGTTACCAATGATTTAAGACTGTTGACTATTAAGACTGAAAATTTATTGCTGTTAGTTTTTTCCTCTAGCCCCATGCGGATGCTGATACTTTTCCAACTTGCTACATATGCCCTCAATTCACTGTATTAATTCTCCAGACATAAGAACTGGGTTTAGAGTGAGACCCTCAAAGGGTAAACAGTGACCAACTGCTTGTCCAACACATGAGCGAGGTTTCCCTGGAAGATGAGGGGGGCCGCTAGCCACCTTGCCCCTTCTTTGATGGGAAAGAGAACATCACCTGTTCCAAATGGAGGGGGTGCTCCCCAGAATTACATAGAGTTTCCTCAATCAAAGGCAGGATAGATTGCGTTGGAAACTAAAAAGATGGCCTAAAACTGGCACAGCTATTGACATAATCCTGTAATTGACCGCCCTTCTAAAGCTAAGTCCAACAAGCCCTTGGGGCAGAGACCAGAACCCCTAAGAGTCACCAATGGCAAAATAAGGTCATCGACAAAAAATGGGTTTTGGCTTTGCCAGCCAGGGATGGGGAAAACGGCTTATTTGAGGCAAAACCCAGGAGGGAATCGAACTTAACACCCAGAAATTCACAAGATATGGGGTTACAAAATCTGGCCAAAAACTAGAAAATTTTGATTTTTTGAAGAACAACGAATTTGTAGCTTATATCAGATTCCAATAACCACTGGAATCTTTGTGAAGCAACCCCCTATAAATTAAGTAACAAGATGAGAAAGGCTTTGATTTTCTCAGATATTCTAGTCACCCTAATAAAGTCTAGAAATTTTGGGCCAGTTTCCTGTATAATTTTTATTTTCTTCAACAAAAAATATATCTCTCCAAAGATCTGTGATGGCTGGAATTCGTTTTGCATTCTGGTTTGCACCCACTGCTGTATGTGAGCCCTTCATCCACTCCGCCACCTATTCCGCCAGCTCCGCCTCATCCTTTTTTCTGGCCTTTGTCTTGGATAATACACCACCATTCCCAGCTCCCAGGGCCTCTTGTCCCTGATGGTTGTGGCTAGTTTTGTGTGCATTTTTCTCCAAAGATTCATATAGAAACACAATAATGACCGTTTAGGGCGTCTCTTCATTTTGTTGGGTCACTTGGTCTTGTTGTATCACCTTTGGCCTGTGTCTTTCCTTCCAGCGACCTCCTGCGCTCCAGTTTCCATGACATTATATGAGTAAAGCCTGGATTTTTTGTGAGTTTCTTCTAAATTTTAGTGGTCAGAGTTAGCCCAATCTTTCAGAGTTGTCACCCGTTGAAGCGGTTCACTGGGCTGAAACTTTTGTATCCCTTCTGGCCTTGGTTGTTACCTTCCCAAAGGGTGTGCTGAGTGTGTTGTGCGGATCTTTTCACTCAAGCTAACTATAAAGTGTGCAGTACCTGCCACTTATGGTCTCACTAACCACTTTTCACGTGATTCCAAATTTAAAAATAAGATCTTTAACACGGTGTCCAGCCTTAGGGCCCGCCAGAAGTCTCAAGGCAAGGTCTTAGCTGACATCCTCCTTCTCCAACTGCTTTTCCGTGAGATTTCAGAGGGAGCTCACCAATAATTACTCTCCACGGATGAGAATAACAGATCCCTCCTGGAATATCTCCCAGCGTTGGAAACCTTTGTCAAGCCACACAAGTCCCCCTGCTACCTTTGAGGACTATAACTCCTTTTTACACTTGTCCTAAGGAGACCTCACTACAGCTCAATACTTGCGCCTGTTTCAAGAAAAATCATCAAGGTTGGAATCTCTTAAACTTTTGAAAATGGCCCTTCTCCGAAAGTCCCTAGATAATACTGGTGCTTCCCTTGGCATATAAGATAACCCTCCCCCCTCCTTATCTGGGACAAGCTCTATCCTTGCATCCCTGTTGTATATCAGCCTTTATGACACCAAGACTAATTGTACCTCTGAATTTCAGATCCTAGAACTTGGCAACTCCATCAATGTAGGGCACCAACATGTTTCCGATCCAGTGGTGACATATCCAGCTGAGACACTGGCCATTATGGACACTTCCAACCTGATTCTAGAATGCCCTACTTCCGTACTCTCCCAGTACCATTTGTTACCAGCCTTAAGCTTGCTTGAATGTGAGACTGAAACCTCCATCATTTGTGGAGGTCCCTTCTTTACTGACTCTGCAACGCCACACTCCACGGAGTACCCTCACTTTTGTCCTCAAAAGTAGAGGGGTTAGTAACTCTAACCCATTTAATTCAGAGCATTCACTTCCTCCAGGGTACAGACCTTCCGTTGCCGTTTTAGAACCTATTCCTTCTGTCCAACCTGTCATTCCAGTTAGCCCAATTAACAACTCTTTCCTATCACTCCAGAGTCACCTTTTGTGGCGGACTCCATTCAGAAACGAGTAGAGATCCATGATAGGATGATTGAAGAAGAGCTAGCCGTGGCTGACCCCACCAAAAGCTTGGCTGTCCTGACTGGTGTAGTCTCATGTGATAAAGATATTCCTTCCGCCGAAAATAGAGCATTAAGCTAACCCACATCACTTAAGTCCCGTGGACAACTTTATGGCCTTGTGAAGTCATATGGGGTAAATTTCTAGGGTATACTCCACATTATACGCTGCCCTCAGGGCTTGGAGCCATCCTGTCATCCCTTGGCTCTGAGGAAAATAAATCCTCATCTGCTTACTTCTTGTTCATGGCTACTTTTCTTCTGCATGGAAGAGTTTTCAAGCACTCACTTTGGTGAACACTGGTGCAACTAAAAACTTCATCTGCCAAAAGTTGGAAGAGGCCCTGGAGCTACCCCTGGGAGTTGGTCAGAATGTGAATGGTGGTGCATCTCAAACCATTCCAAGTTATCGTTTGTTAATACCTGTTCCTTTCATCTCAAGTGATGCTTACTTTGTTGAGAGCTTCACCTCTGTTGATTCTCGGCGTATAGGCTTGATTCTGCTGAGTCAGTTTGCACAGGGTATTAGACACTTAGCAATCAAACCGGATGATATGAAGATCACTGACATTAATAAAACTCAATAAACTATATATGGAGCTATCACCCCTTATTTTGACCTTTATTATTTAATATAAATCGCAGACTTATCTGCAACCACCTAATCATCTAAAGACCTCCTTCCTCAATCCTCCGTGTGACTCTTTATATCTTAATCCCTAAGCTGGATGCATCCTCAGCTTGGTAGTCTTCTATTCATCTTTCCATTTTTAGAAGTCCTCATTTATATTGAATCTCAGCGTAATTCCCCTCAATTCACTGAATGGGTGTCATTTTAATTGATTATAATTTGTATACCTTTTCCATAAATCTTGAGACTCGTCTCAATTCCCCCTCTGATCTGCCAGTATGGGTAGCATATTGTCCAGTCATATTAACTTCCCAACATTACCCCCCCTTTGACTGGATGATATGCTCTTACTGTATATATGCTCGGAGGAACTTTGCAAGAACCTGGTTGATAATCTGACCCCCTGCAGGTTCCTTGATAGTGTAGACATCCATGCCAGTCTTCTCATTTATCTCGAATGGCCTGTCCCAGATGTTGGAGATCTTGTTTTTCCGCCCAAATCCATGCTGGTCATGGAATAAAACATGGTCCCCTACAGCAAACAGCGGAAGTCCGCTCCATCTCTTCTTATCAGCTGCCTGATCATGAATCTTATTGGCCAAACTGGTTGAGTAAGATTCCGTTTGCAGCTGATAAATATATCAATAAGTTTTTAAGATATTTCTGGGGGTCTACACCACCAGTGACCTCTACACACGAATAAAGCAAGGCAGGCAGAGCTGGATGTCGATCATACAGCAGTTGAAACGGGCTCTTACCAGTGAATGAATGATAGCTGATATTATATGATAACAAAGCTGTAGGCAGAAGGGCACTCCATTCTGAGGGTTAATCTTTTACCAATTTAAGGAGTATGTTTACTAGGGTTCCATTGACCCGCTCCACCATTCCATTTGATTCCAGATGGTAGGGGGTTGTCAAAACCCTGCGGATCGCCATCAAATCATTCAGCTTTGGTAGGATCTGTGAAGTGAAATTGGTTCCATTGTCCATTAGAATGAACTGCGGGCAGCCGTGTCGCTGTATAACATACTCCATAATAAACTTGGCAGTGGTGACCGCACCCAAGTCACTAATAGCCCTGGCTTCTACTCATCAGGTCAAGTGATTGATAGCAACAATTATATACTTGGATCAATTGGCACTATTTGGCAGAGGTCCCACTACATCAATGGAAATGGTGTGCCAGGCGAACTAGGGTTTAACCATCTAGTATGTGGTCTTCTTGTGGAAAGGCTTTTCCACTTGACACTGATGGCAACAACTAACTGTTTCCAATATAACATAATGCATGCTCTCCAAGTAGTATTGGGGTCGCAAAACTCCAGCGTTTTCCGCAATCCTCCATGACCTACATCCTGATGAGCATCCATAATAATCGTGGGTCTAGCCAAAGATTTAGGGAAGCTCAGCGTCGAGTCTCTGATCCGCTTATATAGTTCCCCCTTATGTAGAAAAGCATCTTCTCTGAGCCCATCTAATACCTTAGTCACCTGTTGCAGCTCATCCTGATATTTGTTCGCCACCATCTTCTTGTACATTATGTTGGCTAAATCCGCCATGATAGCAACCGTTGGCAGCCAAGAAAGACAATCCACATTTTGATGTTTTGCTCCCAGGCGTTGTATAATATTGAAATCATATGCTTGGAGCTTCAGAGCCCAACGTGCGAGCTGTCCTTCTGGTTCACACAGATTCTGTAGCCAGTGCAAGGAAGCGTGATCTGTCACTACTTGGAATCTTACCCCATGTAAATATACCTGAAATTGTTTGTAAGCGTAGATAACCACTAAACACTCCTGCTCAGTCATGGTCTAGTTTTGTTCATGACGGTTCAAGCTTCAACTATAAAATGCAACAGGATGCTCCACGCTGTCATCGTCCTTATGGGATACTACTACCCCTATAGCGGAGAGGGATGCATCTATTTTCACTATGAAATGTTTGTCAAATTTGGGATTTTACAAAATGGGTGCTCTTGCTAACGCGGTTCGCAACACATCATGAGTGTTCTAGCATCATTACATCCAATCAAAAGAAGCGTTTTTCTTTAACAACTCAAAAAGTGGGGCCCTAATGCAACTGAAATTGGGATTGAACCATCAGTAATACCCAACCATCCCCAGAAGCCCTTGAATGTCCCGCTTATTACCTGGGCGAGTCATCTTGCTTATTTGCTTCCACTTTAGCTGGCTATTGTTTAAGCCCAAAGAATCCATGATGAACCTGAGTTATTCTAATTGTTTTTAAAGAAATGGCACTTCTGAGGCTTAATTTTGATATTAGCAGCAACGAGGCGCTGAAACACTTGTACCAAGTGTGCAAGGGCTCTGTAAACGTCCGCAAGAACACATTGATATTATTGAGGTAAACTAAGATGCAGGATAGCTTCAAATAACCTAAAATTGTATCCATGGCATGCTGGAACATAGCCAAGGCGTTGCACAGCCCTTGTGGCATGTGAGTTGGCTGGAATAACCCTCTTGAAGTGATCACACATTTCTCCCATTCTGCTGAGGGCAACTCAATCTGCCAGTACCCCAAGATCAGATCCATGGCAGAAAAATAATTAGCCCCACCCAATTGGTCTAACGCCTCATCAATTCGCGGAAGAGGGTAGGAATCCTTATTTGTTACATTATTGAGTTTGCAATAGTCAATAACCACTTGATTTGAGCCATTTTTTTCTTTAGAATGAGCATAGGTGATGCCCATGGGCTGTTTGATGGCTCTAGCATCCCTTGCATGATAAGTTTATTCACCTCTTTGGAGACAACCTTTTTCACCACTTTTGATCATCTAATAGGTCGTGATTGAATGGGAGGGTGATCCCCCATATCTATCCGATGTACCACCCCTTGAGCGCACCTCAAATCATGATCGTCATGTGTGAAATTATATCAATAATTTCAAATAATACCATAGCCTTACCTTGCTGTTCCGCTGATAATCATGTAAGCGCTTCCCGTGAAACCACAGTCAATATGCCAAACGATGAGCTTGCTGGTAGTCCAAGATCCTCCCATAAGCCAAAATAATGAATATGGCGAACTTCCTCTACAGGAACTAAGTGTAAGTAAGCCACCAATTGGTGCCACTGGATCGTTATTGTCTCCTTCTGTAAGTTCACTAGCAGCACTTTAACCTCCCCATTCCCAGGTAGCAGTAACCCTGAAGCCACATGTGGTTTGAGCCGTGAGTGCTGATGAGGTGCCATAATTTCTCCATAAAGCCCTTTAGGGACATCGATTTCAATCTCAGTCCCTACTATGCACTGGTGTCCAGATGGTAGTCTCAAAGTGCTTGCTGCCCGAAGTGGGATCCCTTTATACTCATAAATCTGGTTGGGGAGGGCCCTGGTCCACCGCTTCAGTTGTTAACAAACAGGAATCACTCCATCACTGTACACTAGATTGATTTGACTAGAGTGAAATGGATCCATCGGGTTTCCACAAGAGATAAAATATATGGGGATCTGTTGGCCTAAAAAAGTAAAAGTTTCCTCCACCATATTTATCACAACACCAAATTTCCTCATAAATGCTGCACCAATTAGCATGTCATAGTTGTTATTTGGTAAAACCACCGCCAGAGAGGAAGCCTGGACTGACCCAAATTGTAAAGGCAACGCGCTATATGCTCCTTCAAACACAGTGCTATGCGTTCCCACAGTACTGTATACTACTTGATGGTCCACATCCGGTTTCAACAAAAGTTTAGCCACCAACAGGGTAGAGACTATGTTCACAGGGGCTCCCATGTCTATGATAGCGCAAATTTTTGTGTTTTGAATGAAAATATTGCAGTAAATGCATTCTAAGTAAGAAGAACCATCAGTGTTTATTACATGTACGTCCAAGGGCTTTGTGTTACTCAAAAAAGGAGGAAATGCCCTTGCTGACCTGAAGATACTCACTAGCAAAATTTCTCCACCAAAATGGCTATGTTAACCACTACTAAAGAGGTGAGGTCCATCGAGGGATCTGCGTTTGTTGGTGCTGGTCTGTTCCAGGATCTGCCACGCATATGGCTTCTGCATGTCCTGGCAGAACTCGGGGCTTGGGGTGAATTTTTACTCCTGGAAATGGAAGCAGGTGTATCCAACGGAAGCTGTTGGTATAACAAATCATCCAATTGAGGTCCAAATCCTACCCAAAAAGACGTTTGGTACTTGTTAGGGACAAGTGAATTGGACTTAGCGGAGTAGAGTGTCCTGTCTCTACTCTGCTCAAGCTTTTCACTGCTCGATTCTCTCAGTTGGCATTGCATACACTTGTGGTTTTCTAGGTCAATTCCCCGCATAATGCCCTCTTCATCTGCACTGGAAGCAAGTATTCATTAAAGGTTTGCATATATAGCTTGTGGCAGAAGGACCAGTTTGGAAGTTGATGATATGGTTCCAGGGTCATGGACGAACCAGCAAAGCGTACATAGGCCAAAAGGGGTCCACTGATTTGTATGAGGGATGAATGCATTCCAGCAGCTGATAACCTAGTCGCCACGACCCATATCCTGAAGAGTTTGGAGTGGAGACAGCAGAGATTTTTTGGGCTACATTGGGGGTACTGATCGTGGTGGAGAGTCGTCATAAGGTGTTCATGATTCAAATAAGTCTGGCATCTCCATCTGTCAGCCATTTGCAATATTCTGATGTTGTTAAGAGCTCGTTTATTATAATTAATAATATAAAAATTGAGGAATTTGGTTAAAAGTCACTGACTGGTTCTCGGTGGAACCCCATTAATTGGGGAAACACCAGTTCAAGACTGTATGGGCACTAATAAAATTGGCTGGTCAGATTAATTCAACCTCACCACAGACTTTGGGGGAATCATCAGAAAGCACTCCCCTGACCCCAACGAAGTCCTTCAATGCACCTGCGCGGGGACCCCCCCCTTTATAGGATTGGCGGGGGTCCCCCAAGGTGCAAGAAATTCCTTGGGCGGTGATTGGCTCAAGTTTATAAAAATGTTACCTCATGGGTATGTTTGGGTCAATCATAATCCCACTTCATTGTTCTGCTGCCCTTATGCGAGTTCCTGAACTATGATACGTTGTTCTTGCATATTTCCTAATTTGGACTTGTGCAGGCTATCCTGAACATATTGCCAAATTCCCCCTCAACCTTCAAAATTACTTTAAATACTAGATAGTTGGAGGTTGAGGATCATCATTTTTTCCCTTATTGCATGCTTAATAAAAACCATATGAACCCATTTTTAATAGAACTTTATTTATTTATTGAATTTTTATAAAATCTTTGTAAATCCAGCAGGCGTCAAGCACCAAGTGAGAACAAATAAGCTGGATTCTTACACCATCCGAAACATAAGATAAGTGTTATAGAGTTCCTGATATGGTTTGACGGCTGCCATCATCACTATACCAACCTCTTCGGTGGATAAAATGTTAGCTCCAAGTAGTACATGTGCTTCTTCAAAGAAACGTTCAACAAATTATAACAGGGTCTTGTTTTGGTGAAACTGTATAGTCATAAAGTTGGCTTTCAGTTGGGACATCTTGGTAGCGCCCCAAACAGCTGGAGAACAATCGCTTTAACTTCTTTGTAGGATACTGAGCTATTTAAAAGATAAAAGATAACTTGATCAGCGCTTCCCACATCTAGAGCGGACAGCAACAGTCTCGCTTTCCATCAATCAAAAGCCCCTTCCACAGTGAATTTGAAACGCTTTATGTAACCATGTAGATTCCCGTCATGACTGAAAGGAGGTAATTTTTCGATTTGAACAATTTTGCCTTGATCCAGGTTCTTGCCGCAAGGAGCAGGTGAATTGGTTCTAGAGCAACTATGGGAACCAACCCTTTGTGCATTATCATATGGCCGGCCAGATGGGATCAATTCAGTCAAAAAGGACTCAGAAGAAGTAGTGTCGTGAGGGGGTCCATTGCAACGCCTGAGGGATATTCATTTGCTGATCCATAGCATTCTTCCCCCAAATCGCCACTAACTGCACCATTTCCCCTGGCTCTGGTGTGCTCCGCAAAATGTTCGTTGATCAAAAAACTGCTCTGAATTATCAAATAGCATCTACACCATCCATCCTGTAATTCCTGTTGCAGTGTTTCATACTGATGTTGCAACTACCAATAGAATTCCTACTCAACGTTCAGTTTCTGCTCCACTATTTGTAGTCAATAGAGGATATCTTTAATTATGTTTTGCATGTGTGCATGCTGCTGGCTAGCATTATATGCTTGTTTATTAGTGTCATTTATCTGGTTAAGGAGGGAGGCTTGTTCCCATACCAATTCCTCGTTGGCCTGTCAAAGGTTATCTAGGTGCCCTTGCATGTCCGCATACTCTCTTGTCTCACCAATCAAAAAGGGAAGGCTAAACAGCGCTCAGCCTGGATAACAACTTCTGGTTATGTAACCTGACGGATTAGCTAGAGATATTTGGGAGATGTTGACCAGAGGATAAGCGCTTTATCTGTCATTCGCTGGTTACTCCATTTGATACAAATTTGGGTTAATTTAGCTGAAAAGGAACTGACTTGATCCACAACTTGCAGTTTCATCAGTGTCATTTTTTCCTTAAGCTGAGCAATCACAGCTTCGAGAGCTTCAGCCCATTTGTCTAGATCTGTCATGAAGCGCTCAGTATTATTCCTCAATGTTGTTACATCCTGAATTCACTCCACCAATAGGCCATTTTAATACTACAGTTCTCCTATTACCCGAGGTAATTCTAAATTTAACTGTGGTACCAAAATGTCCAATCAACGGTGGACGTCCCAAACACGATGATCCATCTGTACCAGCGCCTCTTGTACCACCAAAAATGAATGATTGAGGTGGTCGAGCAGGAGGCGAGTATCATTTTGCTGTGCTTGAGTGAACCATAATACAATTCCAATTTCTATATTGTGGCGAGCCAGCACGTGCAGTAGCTGGTGAATTGATGGTTGCACATAAGCAACTAGATGCTCCTCGACTCCGTGGGAAATAAGGCGGCAAGCCAACCCCATTGTAGTCACATCCAAATAAGACATTTACAGGGTATAGCGATTTTCTTGGTCTCCTTAGTTATAAAACAAGCTCAGGGAGTATTCCCCAGCCTCATCTTCATATAGTCAATATCAGCGCAACAGCCACTCCATAATATCCTGCAGCTGCTGAGGAGTCACATTTGTGAAGCATCCTTGTTGGTCAGTCATCAGCTCAGTGCATTTTTCTTATTTGCAGATTGCACATAACTTCATCATCCCCCACAACAGTTAAAGTAAATAATACCGGTTCATTGTTAGGTGCCTCCCATGCTTCAACATAGTGTGCATGGAATCCGATCAAATTTTTGTAATGAATGAGGGCTCATCATTGTATCCTAGCATTGAAGAACTACAGTTGACAAGTGGCCCCCTGTAGGGAGAACCACTGTTGATTATTAGCGTATAGGCTTGATTCCGCCAATTCAGTTTGCAAAGGGTATTAGCCACTGAGCAACCAAATTGGACAATATGAAGATCACCAACTTGAATAAAACTTGATAAACTATATATGGAGCTATCGCCCCTTATTTTGACCTTTATTATTTAATATAAATCGCAGACTTAGCTGCAACCACCTAATCACCGGAAAGACATCCTCTTCAATTTTCCATGTGACTCTTTATATCTTGGTTCCCCAAGTTGGATGCATCCTCAGCTTGGTAGTCTTCTATTCATCTTTCCATTTCTAGAAGTTCTCATTTATATCAAATCTTTACATAAATTCCCTTGATTCTCTGAATGGTCATCATTTTGATAAATTATAATTTGTATACCTTTTCCATAAATCTCAAGACTTGTCTCGATTCCCCCTCCAATCCACCAGTATGTGTAGCGTATTGTTCAGTCATATCAACTTCCTGACACCCTCAATAAAGAAGCTCCTATACTCTGTTATTTTGGGGGTTGGCTGGTGGCGCCGATTTGACATCGCCACTTACCTACTGGACTCTCCCATACATGCACAACTTCCTGGTGGAGTCACAGAAACCATCCATTTCTTAGATGAGAGCGCCACGGTGCTCCCCAGAAGGTGGGGTCCCTCTCCTAAGGTTGGCCTAGCCTCAGTTTAATCTTCTGACGCCCTGACCTCAACTACTCTGCCAGAATGCATGTGCAGATATGCTGAGCTGTTTGATCCCGCCAAGGCCCACCCACTCTCTGAGCACACCAAGTTTGACTTTGAATTTAAGTTGACCATTGATCTCATCAATATATTCTTTAATTTACCCCTTGTCCCTGAGGGAGGATGCTGCCTTGAACGCTTGGGTAGATAACATGCTCTCTAAGGGTCAAATCTCTAAGAAATCCTCACCTGTGTGCTCCCCTCTCCTGCTTGTAGAGAAATCTGATGGCTCACTTCATACTTGCGTTGATTATGGCAATCTGAACAGCGTAACAGTGCCTGAACCCATATGCTCCCTCTGTAGAAACAGATTGCCTGCTACGTGGTGAAGGTTAGGGTGTTCAGAAAGCTTGACTGTCTCAACGCGCAACCAGACCTGTATTATAGAAGTCTAGGAGTGGTTGTACGCATTTTGCACTTGAAAGGTATCTAACAGTTCAGGGTTATGCCATTTGGCTTGAAGAACGCTCCCGCCTGCTTTCAAAGACTCATTGATGTTGGCTTGGGAGACCTTATGGGTACTTGCATGATTGCATACATGGTTGACATACTGGTTGTCGCAATTCCAATATGACTGGACGATAAAGCCCTAATTCAATATGGCAGAATGTATGGAATCCGCTGGAATCAAACTGGTACTGGTAATTTAAGTGCATCGAAATGAGGCATTTGGTGAATTGAGAGGATTTATGCCAATATTCGATACAAATGAGAGTAAGTCAAAAAGGGAAGCAGAATAGAAGAGTACTAAGCTGAGGATGCATCCAGCTGGGGAACTGAAGTATAAAGAGTCTGATGGAAGATAAAAGGGGAGGAGTTATTGGACAAGAAAGAGAGCACGCAGATAAGTCTGCGATTAATATTAAAATAAAAGGGCAAAAAAAGGGGCTATGGCTCCATACATATTTCATAAAGCTTTATTATAAGTTGACAATCCAAATATTGTCCGATTTGGTTGCTCAGTGGCTCATACCCTGTGCAAAACCAACTCGGCAGAATCAAGCGCAACCGCCGAGAATTAACAGTGTTGCTCACTACAGGGGGGTCCATTGATCAACTGATCACATCTTCATCAATGGTACTTATGGCGCGACCAGCTTTCTCTGATGAGATGCTACCCCTGGTGGTTGATATACCTCACTATGGGGAACTGAAGCTTTCTGTGGATACCTTAATTCAGGCGCAAACAGTGTTTTAGGAGAACAAGAATATTTCTGAGCAGCTCAACCATGCCTTCCTCCAACTGCTTCTGGTGGGTGACCATGCCAACCAACTTACCAACCTTTTGAGCAGCACGATGGAGTGGCTAAACTGTGCGGAGTATAAATTAGGTAAGGTCGTTAAGGAAAAAGAAATTGGCAGTGACAGGCTTCCCTCATTTAACTGTGATGGTAACATACACGGGTTTTTCAAGCGGTTTGAGTTTGTCATAGAGGGTTTCAATCAATAAAAAATAAACTATTCTTATCTGCATTGGATGTTACAAGTGCTGATCAAGTTACTTGTTATCTTAAAGACAGTACTGTAGCGTACCAAGAGGTGAAGAAAACTGTAATTCGCCTGTTTAGGGGTAAAGCAAAAATGGCTCAATGCAAAGCAGATTATATAACAATATCTTTTCAAGAAAACGAGTCTTTAACACAGTTTGTGGAGCGATTCATAATGAGGCCCATGTATTGTTGGGTGACAATGTCTTATCTAATGAGGAGGTGGGTATAGCAATGATGGCAGCTGTCAAACCATATTGGGAGTTTTATAATGCTATGTTCCATGTGCTAGATGGGGATACCAGACCTATCCAAATTGTGAACGCTTTACGTCAGCTCTCCACCATGAACAGTGCCCCCAACATAGTCTGGAAAATTGCTGTTGCCCCCACTCCAAAACTTTTGGCATATAGGCTGCAGCGACTGGGTTATCAGCCGCTGGAACATATTTGTCTCTCACATGAGTCAATAGACCCTTTCCAGCCTGAGTACGCTTCACCAGTTTGTCCACGACCTTGGAACTTTCCTGGCAACATTTGGCATGGTTCTTCCGCCCCTAACTATATATGCGCACCTTTTATGAACACTTGCTTCCAGTGTGGACAAAGAGGGCTTTATGCAGCCAATTACCCTAATCATCCACGTGTGTTTGCAATGCCAACAAAAATATTCAAGCAGGGAAAAGCTCGAGTGGAGTAGAGATGGGACGCTCTATCTCCGCTAAGTCCAATTCACTTGTCCCCAACAATCCTTATCTGTTTATTAGAAAAAATTGAACCTCAATCGGATGATGTGTTATACCAGCAGCTTTCATTGGATACCCCTGCTTCCGCTTCCATGAGTAAAGGCTCACCCCATCAGGCTGAGTTTAGCCATGATGTGCAGAAGCCATATGCGTGGCAGTTCCTAGAACAGACCAGCATTAGCAAACCGGATCCTTCACAGAACGTCACTCCTTTAGTAGGGGTTACCATAGCCATTCTGGTGGAGAAAATTGCTAGTGAGTATCCTCAAGTCAGCAAGCCACTTCTTCTTTTTTGAGTATCACAAAGCCCTCTGAACGTACAAGAAATACACACCAATGATTCTTTTTACTCAGAATGATCTTATTGTGACACATTCAAAACACAAAAATCCGCGTTATTATAGACATGGAAGCACCTGTGAACATAATCTCCACTCGGTTGGTGGCTAAACTTATGTTGAAACATATGTGGACCATCGCGTAGTATATGGGACCATGGGAACGCACAGCACAGTGTTGGAAGGAGCATATAGAGTGTTGCCTCCACGATTTGGGTCAGTCCAGGTGTCTGCTCCAGCGGTGGTTTTGCCAAATAACCACTATGATATGTTAATTGGCGCGGCTTTCGTGAGGAAATTTGGCGTTGTGATAAATATGGCGGAAGAATCCCTCTCCATATTTGGTCAACAAATTCCAGTATATTTTTCCTCTGGTGGAATCCTAACGGATCCAGTCCATTCCAGTCGGACCAATCTAGCATACAGTGACGGAGTAATCCCTGTTTGCTACCAGTAACTGAGTCAGTGGGCCAAGATCCACCCCAACCAGATATATGAGTATAAGGGAATCCCACTTCAAGCAACACGTTCTTTAAGCTTACCGTCTGGACACCAGGGCATAATAGGGACTGGGCTTGAAATCGAAGTCCCTAAGGGGCTTTATGGAGAAATCCTGGCACCTCATCAGCACTCACGGCTCAAACCACACGTGGCTCCAGGGTTATTGTAGCCTGGGAATGGGGAGTTGAAGGTGCTGCTCGCGAACCTACAGAAGGAGACAATAATGATTAGGCGGCACCAAGTGGTAGCTTACCTACACTTCAACCCTAATGGGGAAGTTTGACATATTCATGACTTTGGCTCCTGGGAAGATCTCAGACTACTGTCTCACTCCTCATTTGGTGTACTGACTGTAGTTCTGCAGGAAGCACTCATGGGACTATCAGCGGAACAGCAAGATAAGCTATGGCATTATTTGAAAAGTATTGGGATATTTTTGCAAATGACAATCATGAGTTGTGGAGCGCTCAAGGGGTGGTACATTGGATTAATATGGGGGATCACCCTCCCATTTGTTCGCGTCCTATTAGACGTTCTAGAGCAGTGGAAGAGGTTGTCTCCAATGAAGTGGATAAACTTATTGAGTAAGGAATGCTAGAGCTGTCAAACAGTCCGTGGGTGTTGCCTGTGCTCATTGTAAAGAAGAAGGATGGCACAAATCGAGTGGTTATTGACTATTGTAAACTCAATAATGTAGCAAATAAGGAAACCTACCCTCTTTCACGGATAAATGATGTATTAGACCGATTGGGTGGGGCGAGCTATTTTTCCACCATGGATCTGATCTTGGGGTATTGGAAGAACAAATTGCCATTAATGGAACGGTAGAAATATGCAATCATCACCTTGAGAGGATTGTTCCAGCTGATGCGCATGTCACAAGGGTTGTGTAACGCCCCAGCTACGTTCCAGCGTGCCATGGATATATTTTAGGTGATTTAAAGCTGTCCTACATCTTAGTTTACCTTGACGACATCAATGTGTTTTTGCAGACATTTACAGAGCACCTAGACCACTTGGAGCAAGTGTTTCAGCGCCTCGCTGCTGCTAATACTAAAATTTAAGCCCCAAAAAGGCCATTTCTTCAAGGAGCAATTAGAATACCTCAGTTTGTCATGGATTCAAATGGGTATAAATCACAGCTAGCTAAAGTGGAAGCGATAAGCATGATGACTCACTCAGTGAATAAGCGGGACATTCAAGTCTTTTCTGGGAATGGTTGGGTTTACCAACCGTTCATACCCAATTTCAGCTGCATTGGGGCCCCTCTTAATGAGCTATTGAAGAAAAATGTTTCTTTTGATTGGATGGAACAATGTAAGAATGCTTTTGATGTATTGCATACCGCATTAGCAAGTGCACCCATTTTGTAATACCCTAACTTTGATAAGCCATTCATAGTGCAAACGGATGCCTTGCTCTCCGCTATAGGGGCAGTATTATCTCAGAAGGATGATGTTGGCGTGGAGCATCCTGTTGCCTTCTGTAGTCAAAGTTTGAACTGTCACAAACGGAACTACACTGTAACTGAGTGGGAGTGTTTAGCAGTGAATTTCGCTTACAAACAGTTTTGGGTATATCTGCATGGGGTGAGATTCCAAGTAGTGATGGATCACGCTTCCTTGCACTGGCTACAGAATCTTCATGAACTGGAAATATGGCTCGCACGTTGGGCTCTGAAGCTGAAAGCATATGATTTTGAGATTTTGCATCAACTGGGAGCGAAACATCAAAATACAGATTGTATCTCTAGGCTGCCAACAGTCGCAATCACCACGGATCTAGCTGACATAATGTATGAGAAGATGGTAGTAAGTTAATACCAGGATGAGCCGCCACATGTGATCAAGGTACTAGACAGACTTCAGGCGGATACCTTTCTATGTGAGGGAGAACTATATAAGCAGATTGGTGACAAGACGTTGAGTTTCCCTAAGCCTTCAGCCTGGCCCTCAATAATTATGGATGCTTATTGGGCTGTTGGCCATGGATGATTGCAGAAGACGTTAGAATTTTTGCAACCCTGATACTTCTGGGAAAGCATGCATTATGATGTATCAGAAACGGTTAGTTGCTGCCATCAGTCAAGTAGAAAAACCTTTCAGCAAGAAAACCACCTACCAACTAGTGAAACCCCAGTTCGCATGGCACTCCGTTTCCATTGATGTAGTGGGACCTCTGCCAAATAGTGCCAATCGATTTAAGTATATAATTGTTGCTATCAATCACTTGACCCGATGAGTAGAAGTCAGGGCTATTGGTGACTTGGGTGCGGTCACCAGTGCCAAGTTCATTATGGAGTGCATTATACATTGGCATGGCTGCCCGCAGTTCATTCTGATGGACAACAGAACCAACTTCACTTCACATATTCTGCTGAAGTTAAACAAGTTGATGGCTATTAGTGGGGTTTTGACCACCCCCTATCATCTGTAATCCAATGGGATGGTGGAGTGAGTCAATGGAACCCTAGTTAACATACTCTGCAAATTGATAATGGATTGGCCCTCAGAATGGAGTTCCCTTCTACCTACAGCAGTGTTCACTTATAATATCAGTTATCATTTGGCCACTTGTAAGAGCCCATTTCAACTGCTGTATGGTCAACATCTGGCTTTACCTGCCTTGTTATATTCATGTGTAGAGGACAGGTGGGGTGAATCCTCAGCAATATCTGAATCAACTCACGGATACTTTAATCAAGTTGCAAATGGAAGCCTACTCCACCAGTTTGGCTAAAAAAATTTGTAACCAGGCGGCCAACCAGAAGTTCCAAAGTGGACTTCCATTCTTTGCTGTAGGGGATGATGTTTTATTACATGACCAACACGGATTCGGATGAAAAAATAAGCTCTCTGACATTTGGATTGGCCCATTTGAGATTATTAAGAAGATTGACATGGATGTCTACACAATTAAGGAACCCGTTGGGGGTTGGGTTATCAACTGAGTCCATGCAAAGTTCCTTTGAGCTTATAAACAGTAAGAATCTATGATCCAGTCAAGGAGGGGTAATGTCACAATTCCAATATGACTGGATGATAAGCCCTAAGTCAATATAATGGAGCGGATGGAATCCACTGGAATCAAACTGGTACTGGGAATTTAAGCGCTTCAAAAATGAGGCATTTGGCAAATCAAGAGGATTTATGCTGAGATTTGATACAAATTAGAGTAAGTCAAAAAGGGAAGCAGAATAAAAGAGTACCAATCTGAGGACGCATCCAGCTGGGGAACCAAATTATAAAGAGTTTGATGGAAGATAAGAGGAGGAGGTTTTTTAGAAGAAGAGGAGCGCGCAGATAAGTCTGCAATTTATAATTTATTATAAGTCAGCGTTCCTCATATCATCCATTTGGTTGCTCAGTGGCTCATACCCTGTGCAAAACCAACTCGGTGGAATTGAGCCACAAACGCTGAGAATTAATACCATGGAAACTGGCCCCTTTTATAGGGTCAGAAGAAATCCACCCAAGTGCAAAATTTTTCCACCTTATTGTTTGGGTCAAATTTATAAAAGCACTACCTAATGGACTAGTCCTTCCTGTTTCCAACCCTCAATTGGCTATTCCTCCCAAAAGAGGCAAGTTCAAGAAATCTGATAGGTTGATGGCTCATATTACCTAATTCAGACTTTACTAAGCTATCCAAACTTTGAGCCTCAATGTTTTAAATAATTTATTTTATTTATTCGAGGCAAGCTGACCAGGGGACAGACATTACCAAAATGGAGAAAGAAACTATTGACATGAAACCTGAGCAGGGTCAACTCTGTCATAGAAAGTTTTTCACCTCCAGATTGGGACTCAGATTTTTCTGGTTACATCATGGGTAAGGTTTTCGTGTTATTATACCTACTAACCGCCAATAGCTTCCTTCAGCTGGCACCCCAATTGATGTGCAAAGGGTGGGAATCGAACCCGCAACCTTCAGGTTGGTAGCTGTACGCCCTACTGACTCACCTTCCACCCCCTTCAATGTTTTAAATATTTAAATTTAAATTTAAATTTATTGCGGGGAAGGCCAACCATGGGACGGACACTTCCGAATATGACTCAGACGAGACAAAACTCAGTACCAGGTGAGGCACCCCAGAGAAGTGATGCTATCTCTTGTTGCCAGCGGGAATGCCACTTATGGGAAGGGGGAGGGAACGTGTGTAGGGGGCGTAGCCACTATTGAGCACGTGTGGAGGAAGGGTCTGATTTGATGAACCAGACTGGGAACCAGGAGGAGACCAGCTGCCGGCGACGTGGTGGGAGATATCCAAACATCCACGCTTGAAAGTGATCCACCAAATGAGACCGAAATCTGTGGACAGCTTCAGGGAGGGTGGGGATGGATCTGGCGATGGCATCCAAGACAATCGTGTGGATAGTCCACATGGCGATTGCAACCACCAGAGCATGAAGGGAGGGTGGGAGGGGGAGGCCATTGATGAAGCAAACATATCTCTTGACAGACTGAAGGGATGTGTTTGATCCTGGCCTAGCAGACGTTGGACTTCGCGCCATATTACTTTAGAGGTGGGGCACTTCTCCAGGCGGTGAAACAGCGTTCCATACTGGCCACACACGACACAGGATGAGTGTAAAGCGTTAGAGCGCTCAGCTGTACGATACACCCGCCTCAGGCAGCGCCACACATGGGAACGGACTTGAGGCTGCAACAGAGGATGGTGTGCGTATTTCCAGATAGTCTTTTGGTTCTCAGTGGAGTAAGGGATGTCCATCATGTCCAGGTAGTCCACCCTGGATAGGACTTGGGGTCGAATGAGGATCACGCCATCATGGATGGGTAGCCCCTGTACCTCTTGTGTGAACTGAGGAGAGGGGCGGCCTCTTTGGGTTGTATGTCCACTAATACGAATTCTCCACTCTGCGCTTCGCATGGAGAGTAGGATTCGTTTGTAGTGGGTTTTTGTCCCGTGAGGACCTGTGGCTGATGTGTGTGATGCAAGGTATTTCATCAGGGAGTGGGGGTTTGATGGGTTATTGAGGCCCAAGGCTCGGGAGAAGTTGGAGTGGGCCGCGCGGGACCAGTGTTGGGATGGGAGTGTAGGAGCAGTGACGGCCGCAATCCAGGTGCCTAGGATCTTGGCGGCATGGGCTTTGAAGTCAAGTAGGCCCATGCCACCATGATAATGAGGGCCAAACATGACCTCTAGCCGTACTGGTGGAGGGCGGCCTGACCAAAGCCAACCTTGTAGCAAAGCATACAGGGATTTGAAGAAGCTTGGGGAGAAGGGGATGGCGTGGGCTCCAAACCAGACTTTGGATAGGAGCATAGAGTTGGAAAGAACAACCCTGCCAGTGAGGGTAGTAGGGTGGGCTCTTAGAGAGGCGATTCGCTTCGTCACGTTGTCCAGTATATGGCCCTCCATTACTGCTGACGCGTATCCTCCTGCCTCCAACCACACGCCCAGATGGCGTACCAGTCCTATGGTAGGTCGCGGCACAAAGGGGAGCACCAGTGGAGCGGTGTGTTTTGAGTTAGTAAGGCGTGGACTTGGGCGAGCAGCTGGGCTGGGTTGGGAACTACTTGCTGGGGCCCAGCAGTTCTGAAACCGACCAAGGAGGATGATTTCGGTTTTGGAGGCGTTCAGTGCCGCGTTGCTTACCCGGGAATATTCCTGGATGAGGGCTTCAAGCGCGCGTGCATCTTTATTATTAGACACCCCCACCACGCAATCATCTGCAAATGCCATCATCTTGACTGGGGTTTGGCCTGGCACATGGACCCCAGTGAGTTGGGCATTCACATTTCGCAGTAGTGGGTCAAGGCTGAAGTTGTATAAGAGTGGGCTCAGGGGGTCCCCTTGTCGCAGGCCCCTTTGAGGATGGACTACATCCGTTAGGAAACCTGGGCCGCGCACAGCCATTGTTGCAGATTCCGTGAGCAGCATCACCCAGTTAATGAAGCGGGGGAGGTAGGCGGAATTGTTGGAGGCAGGCCCTAAGGTATTCCCAGTTTACTCTATCATAGGCCTTTTGTTGGTCCAAGAATACAAGTGCCCCAGAGGCTGTGGACTGACACACATTAGCCACAGAGTGCACGTTATCCCAAATCGACCTTCTGGGGATGAAACCAAATTGTTCTGGAGAGATGGTGGCAGATGCTACAGTCCCTAAACGGTTAGCCATGATTTTTGTTAAAATTTTGGTGTCTGTGTTTGTTAGAGAAATGGGGCGCCAGTTGGCTAAGTCTAGCCTATCCCCTTTCCTGAAGAGTGTGACAGTAAAGGCCTCATGTCCTCCTGGTAGGAGGCGCGTTTCCAACAGGCTTTGGTTGAGTGAGGCTAGCAGCAATGGGGATATGTATTTAAAATATTTTTTGTAGAACTCATATGGAATGCCATCTGGGCCTGGGCATTTTCAGTTTGGCGCACCGCGAATGGTAGTCCATAATTCGTTTGGAGTAATTAAATTCATTATTTCCAGGTATCGGAAAATGGTGCAGATATGAGCTCTGTCGAGAAATTCTGCCATTTTGGCTGGCTGAATTGGTTTGGCTCAGTTCAATGTTTTAAATATTACTATTGACTTTATTAAGTTTTGTTTTCTTTTTTACCCCCACGTGGCGCCTAAAAATATATAAAACTAAACCTCTCTAGTATATATTCTTTTTATTTATTTTAATATAAGTGGCGAGAAAAGCCCCTCAATTATATTTTTGGATTCAAGGCAAAAAGCAACAGCTAGCCTTTTTCCATCAAAAATCCAACAGCGTTGTACAACCTGGATGCATCTCATGACTAAGAGCCTCCCATTCAGATTCCCCACTTCTTTAATTGTTAATACATTTTCTCAATGGGGTTTTTACTATTATATGTTATGCATATAAACTACTACCATAAACTAAGAATAAAGTAACGTCATTCTATTTATATGACTTTTTGTACTTAACATCAAAATTCCTTTCTCCATATTTACAATAGGATGATTATTTTAGCTGATGGAATCTAAGCATGACTTGGCACCCTCAAAAATAAATAATATAATTAACATGAGTTCTAGACTGATTCAAGTATTCATTGTCAGGATTCTAGGGTGCAGCACCATTGAGCCACAAAAACGGAAGCCCAACAGAGAGTCTCTAGTAATATAGGTCACTTTTTTATAAACTGTATATTAAATTTATTTTTTTTTGGTGGAATCTGACCCCTTAGGATGAAGAATTAAAGAATAACGGCTCTGAGTTTCACTTGGTAATGGACTTTTCCTTATCTCAAAACCAAAACCTCTCTCTTTCAGTATGTTTTTGTTTAACCATTTTGTATACCCTCTCCTAGGGGCATCTGGTGCTGGCACCCTTCGTGACGCTCTTTACCCATGTTGTTAGCGGGCTATACCCTGGTGGGCTGGTTGTGTATTCAACGCTACCTCTCCAGGAATGAGAGACCTACAGGAACACTCTTGACAAATATTTGCCCCAACAATCCAAGTTTCAGAGGATTATTAAACAATGCCAGCTTCTGTCACCTAGTGGGCTTCTCAGAGGTGGGCTCACTGGAGAATAAAAACCCTCATATGGAAATTCGTGCACCACCAACTATGATTCATTTCTCAGTTGCAGCTCTACTAATACTTTTGCAACTTTCTGGTTGCAAGGTGAAATTTTCTAAATCAACGTAAAAGTATGGAACTAATTCTCTTTCCCTTACTATCTTTATATAATCAATCTAATAGAAAACTTATAACGCTAATATAAGTGAAAATGGGCTTTATTTCTAGGAGACCCAAGAATATGATAAAATTTCAGGTAAAGAAAGAAATCACCTTCACCTGATATTTCACAGTCATCAGGAGCTACAAAAACTAGTAAGTAATTAACAAAAAAACCTAATGACTGACGGCATACCAGAAACAATTAGCTTGTGGATTAGGAGCATAAACTCATGGAATTTACCAGAAATATAGTTTTTATTAGAAATTTATTCCAATTGTACAGACTCAAAAATTTTTCACGATGAAGAAATGTGATTGAGACAATCAATGTATTAAAATTACTAACCCCCAATAATAGAAAATTCATATATGATTGCATATTGTTATAGAACCTTTAGGTGACAAGCAGGAGAAGTACTAATTGATTTACATCGTTCTGCCCAAAACAACAAGATAAATATGGGGAGCAACTTTGCAAATGCCTCCTGCACTGAGGTATAATAAACTACTACCAGAGAAGTGTTTGGGAAGCTATATTTTTATCTACGTTTAAAGTGAACTTGATGTTGGAATCAAACAGACATTTAGCTTTTAGGGTGAAACTGTATCCTCATTGGGAGCATTCTCATTGGGTCCTACCTTTATCTCCACTGTGAAGTCGCAGTTGATTAATTTTATCTCATAGTTGAGGGTATTTGATACAAGACATTATTATTGCTATAGGGGTAAGGGGAAGATTAGTTAAATAGGGTGTTTGAATAGAGAAATAACTTACTAAATATCAAAGTGCCTCTAACAATCATGGCTATAACAGTAACAACTAAGTAGAATGCTACCACCATCTCAAAGGTAATAGTTTATGGCCCTCCATAAGCTTAGATGTAATTGTCACTGTGTTAAAAACTTTAAGAAGTGATTTAAGTAATTTTAGAGATAAGTGAATTTAAGTTGTTTATTGCAAAAGGATAACCCAGAATTTTACTATTACAAGGTCCTGGGTTTATGTACATGACAGGGAGGAATGAAATAGTAATTCTTAGAAACATCTTTTAGTTGAGACACAAATATATTTACCAAAGTAATCTGATTAAATAATTAATCCCTCAATGTGACTTGAATTTAAAACTGCAATTATGTCACTTGATGCCCAATTTTTGGGCCCTTTATATATGTTTCAAGCTGAAAAATCCAATTCCCTTATTGCACCTTCATGTGAATATGGAGAGTAATTTTTTAGTTGAGATTAACTTTAGATCAGTTCTTTTGTCTTGGAGATCCTATCTGGGCTGTTTGTAGTAGAGTCAATCTTGCTATTTACTTTTGTCTAATCTTAGCTGCTAATTAAGCTGCAAATTCATTTGCTGATCTTAATTTTCTTTAAATAAACTAAGCAGAATCAGAATTGCAAATGGTCTGGGGGTAATGGGATTAGTGGTAGTGAAGAGTTCAATAAGATAAAACAGCAGTCATTTCTCAATGAGGGTATGACCCATATATGTAATCTTGGTAAAAGGTAAGGCTCATGGGTTGGCACCCCTCTTTTAGCAAAAAAACCGTATAGTTCTGTCCAACCCAATGGTTGCAGCCAGAACACTTACAGCACCCTTTCCTAAAAGTAAAGGGTTCACTCCCCTCAGGGCCTGTACTAGAGAGTAGTTATTGTGGGTGAAAGGAGCTTTATTGCTGTAATGCTTTCATATTAAGAAATCAGAGGGAGGGCTGTAAATGGTTCTTGGTGTGAAATACAATCAACTTGCAGAAGTTATTGCTGGCTCAGGAGAGGACCCAACTGTTCCTGTACATTGGGTAACCCTTTCATGAAAAAAGATACTAAACTCCACGCTTGAGTTGTCACATTTCATGTATATTTTTGATCTCAAATTCTGGTATCTTTTACATCAGAATGGTCTCAATATTCATTGTTTTCTTGCCTTTAAAGGGGTAAAAGGCGACGCGTGGAAGGAGGCTTGATCTTATAGTGCTATGGTATTTCTAAACGGAATAATCTATTGTTTAAGACTTCACTTTTTGGGAATGGTCTTGATTATATGCTTGATAGTGATAACATAGAACTTTAGGTGTAGGGTCTTTGTTTCCGCTAATGTCATAGAAACTGCACTTATGGTATTTTTGGCAAGGATACTACTAGAGTTTGGACCCAGAAATACCAAGGTAAAAGAGGTTAAAAGTATTCAATACCCCAGATAGTAATACTGGGGCTCCCAATATGTATCTAAGAATTAGAGAATGTAAATAGTCCTAGATGGTACAGGAAGTACATGCCAAAGTTAAAGGCCAATTAGGATTTTATAAAAGTCAGAAAAAGCACAATGAGGCATGTATTCTGCAAAATAAGCAAAGGTATCAAATTTGAGCCAGAATTTTAGGTATTTTAAGTACCTTGCGACAGAGTAAGATCTGTCTATTGTAATGGGAATTTTCTGTAAGGACAATATAGAAAACTCTAACCAAGAAACAAAGAAAATCTAGACAAAATTATTTATTAATTCCTTGGCTATAATATACATAAAAAAGTGGAGAACCATATCAAAATATTAAGTTTCTGGGGTTCATATGGATGTTGCTTAAAAACCTAAAATTGAGATTGAGCTAAAGGACCTTTTCAGTTAATTAAAGCTCAATTTGCCAAATTGCCACAATGAGGATCACATTTTTTTGAGATTTGTCTATAATATGGGTTTTAGACATTTTTCTTATTATAATTACCTTTTACCCCATATATCCTCTACAAATTTCCCCTTGTTGTGAGCTACTACCCATTTTCTGTCTTTAGCCTTGGAAAGATCAGCCAAAGAAGTTTGATAGAGATCTGGTTGTTTATAAAGCTCTTTTTATAGTCCTTTATTGAAGTTCATTCCCTGATAAGATGGAGCTATATGTGACATTATGACCTATTATTTTGCGTGGGTTTACTCCATCTAACCGAATTCAAGTTTGGCATATGTCTTATGGGGTTAGGAAGTTATATGGGAACATGGTTGCAGGAGGATGTAGAAGACCAGCTGAATTCAGGGAACCTATCATGTAATTACTGTGATAAATCTATAGAATGGAGTAGTCCTAGGCTGGTACCCAACATTCTCAGTCTCTTCATAACCTTTTTAAGACATTAGGTATTGAGGTGGTAGTGGGAGAGGTGGGAAGCCATGATGGCATAAAATCAAATTCAGGTTGCCATTCATCATGATAGGTTTAGGTGATTCTGGATTAAGCACACTGTAGGGGATCAACAAAATATATGTAGGTCTTGAGGACAATGATGAAAAGTATAGATTGATCATTTGGGAAGAAGGTCCTATCTTCTACACCAACGTAAATGCCCTAGATATAAAGTGGTAATTACCTTTTGACAAGGTTGTTTCATATGGAGGCTTTGGCGTTAGCAATACAAGATAGCTTAGTTAATGCTTTAAACATTTTCTGACTTTTTTGTCCCAAAAATTATTTATTGATCCGTAAAGAACCCATAACTTTTCCTTTACGTAGAGAAACTTCTCTAAACTCATTGGCTTCTCATTAGCTGCTACCTCCTGAGTATCTGGACGGAGCTAGGTTAAAGCTTGGACTAAAACCATATGCTGTAAAAACGGGCAAGAATCCAGTCTAGGCGTGCTTCAAGTTGGTATAAGAAAACTGGGTCAAGGGTAGTTGCGTCTCTGAGCTGTTTTATTCAGCATTTTTGTAGGTCCATATAAACCATTTCTAACATTAACTCCTCTTGTCTTCTCGTCAGACTGAGGGTGAAATGCAATAGTTTGACAAGCGAAGATCTGAAATAAGGACAGCAAGCCCTCCCAGAATCGTATTGTGAACTGGGGACCCCTATCACTCACTTTTTTCTTTGGGATACTATGTAAGTAAGAACTGATAAGAAATTTTGATATGCCCTTTCATTTAGATTAACTAGATTATTTTTTTTTGTTTTTAACTTTTAGCACATATATGTTTAAACTTATAGTTTGAGCTTTATGTAAATTCCTAAATAACGGTTAGTTGATTGACATTAGTCATAAAAAGTAATAGCTGTAATTCACAAAATATGCGAATTTATAGGGTACAATTATGATCCACTTTCTTTCCACATGGCGTAACTTTCTAAGCCAAATTACATGAATTTTAAAAAAAACTCGAATTCACCTGTAGTAGTTTTGCTCTGATGTCCTTGGATTCTCCACCGGCTGCTCCAGTGTGGGGCAGCGGCGAAACTCCCCCCACCATTTTCTGTCCGGAAGGAAAACGCGCTATGTCTGGTTCACCCAGTCATTCCAAACCTATGGGTCAATTTGTTCCGCCCAAGGACCTGGATGTCTACCTTGCTTGTACCCAAGCGGTACCACGCTGCCCCCTAGTGCTCCCCCAGAGCAACATGCGCTATGGCCTAAGGGTCAAATATGGGAAACTATTCCCATACCATGACCAATCCATTATTGAAATGTCACAGGCGGTGATGATACCTTCCAGATTTATCAATTTCTGCCCCTACAAGGGGTATTTTGACCTCAGCTTCACCTGCGAAGCTGACGCTGCCACTGCAGCAACTGTGCCCCTGGTATTCCAGGTTACCCCTCTCCCCACAACTCAGACTTGGCTCCCAGCGGACACCACTTTGGTGGTCCAGTTTGCTGGCCTGCCCACCCACCTTCCCCATAAAGTGCTCCACCAGGAGCTGATGGCCGGTTTGGAAGCCTATGGCTCCAACCCCATCTTACAATTTGTGGTCCAAAATGGGGCCACACGACTTGCTGGGCCTCAGGCATATGCCATGATAAGCCCTGAATTTAGTAAAATTGCAGTGGCAATTCTGTTGTGCACCGTTATTCCCTCAGCGCCTAACCATCCGTTTTGGGCCCATGTCAAGGGCGGGCAGATAATTTGTCCATCATGTTTTGAGTTAGACCACTTGGAACGCAAGTGCTTCTACTCAACCACTTCAGATGGATCAGATGACTCATCCGCTGACCTCCAATCTGATGCCCATCCTGTACAATTTCAGGTATGGGCACAATTATACCTTCTCCACCCCCAAAGCCTGTTGCTGCAGCTGCACCTGCGGCCACCAATCAGCCTCCTTCCCAACTCAATGCCATAAATAATCCCTCCAATCAAACATCAGATTGGATCCCAGTTTGATCCCATGCGTCCACAAACAAATCAAACAAACCACAACCATATGCTGATTCCCTAATCCAATTCAACCAAAACCCATGGAAATTATTGGATGAAATGAACGAATCAGGTAATGATGTTGAGGAACCATCACTGCAAGTTGAGCGGCTCTGTAAAGCAGAATGGGATGCAAAATTACTGCCTCTGAAATATGTCCCACAACCTAACGCCAAACCATTCTACAGTGACCACCAGCTTGCAGTAGAAGCAACCGCCATACCAGATTGCCATCCACACCACAAAGCTGCCACCAAATCTGTGGCTGCGCTCACAGGAGGAATTCCACCTCCCATTATCACCAAAGATCTTACCATACAAAGTAAGATCAATATGAAAACTTTACACAAAAAACGTCACTGAAGCCATCCAGAACGTTGTAACAGTAGCACGGAATCTGAAAGCAAAAATAACCAGAACCAACATTGCCATGTTTGTTAAACTCCCAGACACCCGCCTCAAAGCTGAAGACGCTTTGCCAAATACATCATTGTCATTATGATGGCGGGCAACTATTTGGAAGTTCCAGTCATCAAGGATATTGAACCCCATACCGCCAATGCCCCCACACCCTTACTATCTGCCTTAACACGCACCCTACTCTGGGATGAGATGGATGTGGCCAAAGATGAGCCCCCCAATCCCCCTCCCCGTCCACCATGGAGGGTTAGCAGTATTCGCTGCCCACCTGGTTGGATATTTTGTTAGGTATGATTTAATCAATCTGTCCATTTTGGGCGTTTTGTTTGAATCATTATTTTTTCATGATTTTTAGTTTTAGTTCAGTAACGTCCACACCCTGGTCAGCTTACCTCAGTTAAATAAAATATAAATATAAGGTCAATTATTATTGATTAGACTATTACTAAGAATGCTATTAGGTAGGTTCAGTTATTAACTGAATAATTATAAATTAAATCCTTACATTAGTCATTTGTGCTGAGGTGCTGATAAATTAGGGGCTTTTTTTAGATCTACCACCATATTTTAACACTTGCTATGACAGTAGTTTGTAAGTTAATCTTGGCAACGCAGCCTCCAGTAATGGTTAATGTCTCCCAGTACTAATGGATGGCTGCTAGCCAGTAAAGGTTGGCCTACTGAGGCTGACTAAAGCGTTGAAATCCGTTAAGTTCAGAATTCAGCTCAAGTGGGTCACGTTCTTGTGGGATAATTAATGCCATCTTATTGAGGTGCTATCTAAAAAGAGCACCAAACTATTTTAAAAACCCTCTAGTAATTTTAATGGGACAGAATTCTAGATAATTACGTATTTTAATTTTATTCACACTAAAGAGTTGTAAGAATTACTTACATTTAGTATATTTTTCTTAAGCTTCTGTAAGAATATACCTGTGTGGTGTTGGAACCATTTATAAGGAAGACTTGAATGGCTTGGTGTGTCCATACAACTGGTTATCTCCTTTACTTTTACAAATAAATCTGAAATATGTAGCAGATTACAAAGAAGGTTTACACTTGTTGCACACTACAGGTGATAGTTAAGTCTGCCAAGAAGTGTCTTGTACTTTCTCCTCTGTCCATAATGAGATCATGCATTAATAAAGAAGATGGGACGTCAACCAGAATACTTAATATTGGCAACCCAGGATAATTTAATTAAAATTGAAGAATGTAATTCAAAAAATGACGAATAACTGATCTGGTTGCAAAAACAACACCAATTTTTTGGGAAAATTTATAAATTGGAAAAAAACAAGTCAAAGTTACTAAAGACCTGTTAAAGTTTGAGGTTGCATTCAAAGAAAAACCCATAAGAGCTTGCCTATTATGGGAGAACTACGTACAACTTGTAAAACAGTTACAAGGGATAGAAATGATAATTACTTGTGCCCAAATGGAGGCTGAGTTGGGTGACAAGAATTTATAAAGTGAAGAAAGAAATTTGGAGATTATTCAGCCCACACAAATTATGCCTAGCACTTTTGCTGCCATATTGGAGATGACTCCTGACAACACCCTCAATTGTTACTAGGATTATTGGACGCACTCTTTGACCACAAGTGAGCTAGTATCAACTAAAGTGTTTGGGCTGCTACAGAAGTCCCAACATTCCACTATGATAAGGCACATGCATTATAAAAATTGTTCAAGATGACTATTTATGGATGTAGTAATTTCCAGAAAGCTGACATTACAGTCAATTGCCTATACACTATTGTTAGAATCTGGTTCAAACCATTCAAAGGAGAAATGTTCATATAATGATGCAAAAAACTTAGTCACAAAAGTATTTGGCAGCCCCAAAGCGGATGGCTGAAAATAGCAAGGGGTTATAAGGATCTAAAATTCAAAAAGTGAACTCCTGGGAGCATTTGCTAATCAATTTTACTAGGATGCACAAAATCTTTTTTTATAAATGCATTGAGTATTTTTGATGTTTGCATCACAATGCAAACGGTGCACTGATCTTATCAAAATTTACAACAATTCATGATGTCAGCGTTGTCCAACAATACTTTTACATCTCAGATTTTAGAGTACTTTAAAATGTTGGCCACAACCTTTGATGCACTGAACCAAAGCTTAAACATCAACTTCTATTTTGCTTCAAAGTTCTAAATTAAAGCCTTTTTTTGAATTGTTAAAATACAAATGATAGCCTCTGGATTGAGCCAAAACTTACCGATGTCAATGCAATCAACGCCTGCTGCACAGGCTTGGGGTGTGGTGCACAGCCATGTGGCGTAATTCAGCCACTGCCAAAGTGCACCCAGGCTAGCTCTGCTAGCTTCTAGTGTGACCAGGCTTTACGTTCCCCTTAGGACTTGGCCCACCATCTTGCAAGCTCCCAGGCGGTGCACCAGAGCCCTTTGGTACTCTCATGGAGAAATTTACATTCTGGCCTCTAGGTTAAATATGGTAATCTTTTCCATATATGAACGCAGCCATCATCAAGATGGCCATGATGTTGTATAAATCCGCCAGATTTATTGACTTTCGCCTCTTCAAGGGGTATTTTGATATTGGATCCTAATATGAATCCAATGCAGTGGTAACAACCAAGCTGCTATTAGTTTTTAAAAATACTCCTCCCTACCATTTGACCCTGGCTCCCAGAAGGTCACTTTGATGGTCTAGTTTTCTAAGTTTCCCTCCCATCACTCCAATGAACGCCTCCACTATGAGCTTATGGAGGGTTTGCCCATTTATGGCGCAAACCCCATGTTTCAGTTTGTGGTTCCAAATGAAACAGATCTACTGGCAGTATCTCACACCTATACAATGATATGCCCATTTCATTGCAATTCAAATTTCATGTTTCCCCTGCACTGTGATCAGATTTGCACCTGAACACCCTTTCTGGGCGCTCATCAAAAATGGCCACGCATTTGCCCCTTGTGCTTTGAGCTTAGCCATTCAAAGTTCATGTGCGCTAAAGTTTCTGCCTCCTCTGCTTCTGCTGATCCTCCCTCTAGCATTGGGTCAGTGGCCATTTTGCCCCATTTTTTTAGATGGGGCTCAATCCTCACCCTCAACCTCAGAAAATTATGGCGCCACTTCCAAGGCGGAAGCCAATAAAAATAAATTTTTATTATAAAAAATATGAACAATTCAATTGGGTTACAGAATACTGAGTTGGTGGCTGAGTCAGTTTACCTTAGCTGCCATGGTAGACTGTCTTCAACCAATCAGTTCTCAATACCACTCTATTTCCATTGGCTGGCCAATAGTTGGCTGAGCTTAATTCATTTTAATGTCTTGACTGGATCAATGATAGTGACCAGCTGTTTAATGTCAAGCCAAATTTTGCTTTGGAAAAGTTTTTTACTGATTTCCCAATTTGTGCTCTTGCCATTTCTAAACAAAACCTGGTTTTGCTATGTAAAAAAGTAAGTAAATTGAAGCTGAGGCTGCAGCTGCCCCTGTTAACATCCTACTCTGACACCACTCTATGGTGCGATGGAAACCCTCATTGTAATGGTCAAGGGGTTTCCTGACCACCACATTGCCCTAATACTTCTTAGTGCGATGATTGAGGCCAAGGGTGAAGGGCATAATCGCAACAAATTTTGAGAATGGCAATCTGACAAATCAGATGCCTTGAAATTGAATTTTAAAAATATCATAAGGTCAATGAGGAAAGAAATCATCATAAATTGCGCTCTGGCCAACCTGATGCTGCCAAATACAATGTTACCATATACAGTAACAAGGGATTAGATCCTTGAGAATGAAGATCTGGCTAACCAGAAGCAGATGAGTATGATGTCCACAAATGTGTTGACGAGGATGAAAATCCTTTTAAATGGCGCTCTGGCCAACCAGATGCCGCCAACAACAATATTACTAAAAAGGGTGATGAGGATGAAAATCCTCATTAATGGGGCTCTTTCCAACCAGATGCCGCCACTTCAGTTGAGGCTAGACAAGCCTCTTGAAAATGGCTATTGGTGAATCAGAGTCCGGTAAAACCCTAAAAATAATTCAAAATATAGAGATAAGGATGTCAGCAAAGATTTGTTTTTTGAATATAATTTGAAGCAAAATAATAAATGAGGAAAAGTTTCTACACCCGCAAAGGTACCCTATCCTAGTGCTGGAATGGGTCTTGACAAAGAAATTGAGGATTTAGATCCTCAGTTTATGTCTGTTATTGAGAAGTTGCCTGTAGACTCTGCGGAGAACAAGACCCACTCTTCCCCCTAAGCCTAGTATAAATTTGAACTGATGAAGTTGTGCAAAGCAGTTTCATATTCTATAATTTTAAAATAAAACTTGATAAATTCCAAAATTAATTTTTAAACTGGATAATTTCTTTTTTTAAGTCCATAAGGGAAACTGAACATGGACTACAGCTCAGACTTTGACAAGGACATTTATCTTATACGCGCTTTCTGGAGGGCAACCCTCTTACTTGGCGCCAGTATAGTTCTGACTGTGGCCCAAACTTTCATAGTCAAGTGCTTTCCACACAGTCAGATTAGGGATATTTCCACGGCAGGATTATCCTGCTTGTGGGCACTTACCTGGGCCCTCTTGCCTAACTGCTTTGTGGCGGTGTTCAGGGACCACGTCCATCACACTCATGGTGTTCGAATTCCAAATTTCCCCCAAATTTTGATGAAAATGAAAAATTCAATTTGAGAAGCTTACTTTTGGTGTAAGCTCCACTTGCATCAACATGGCAAAAACTTCACTTTTTGACCCCAACTATCCCTAATCCCACCAGCGCATCAAGTCTTTCTTTTGTGTTTTTGCTCTTATCACTTTAGCTTAGCATCAACTTTCTCAATACATTGAGGGAATGGACACCGCCGGCCTTATAAATAAAAAAACCCACAAATATGCCTCCTTAACCCCAAGTTGCTGATGCTACTACCCTGACGTTGTCTGCCATGGTCCGCCAGCTAAAGCTGGCGCATGACAAAAGTTTCCTAAAGCATCCTCATCATCTGATATGACTTCCTAGGCTGATAACTTATGGGCTATGTAAGGAATTTTCTTATATTGATAATCTCTTTGTTTGGCTCATTCAAAGATAAAGATGCGTGGCGGCTCCCCCTTTTGGGTTAGACACTACTAGTGCAAAAAATCAAACTTTAATCAGGCTTTATCTAAATTTGGTAAAAAACACCAAACCAAAAAAAACTTTCAAAACTAGATGGTGTAAATCCCATAGGACTAAAATGACATAGTAATAAGCAGCGCTATACTTTCAACAAATGTAGAGCTGTGGGCCATTTTGCTTCTTAGTGTTAGAGTAAGAAAACAAGTGGCCTATAATCTAATAAAAAGTATGCTGGATATTAATTCCTTGCCCTCTGTACAGAACCCAACCTGTACACCTATACCTCAGGACTTACATGAATCAGATTAATGTGCGGATAAAAGGAGATAAACATCCCTTTTGAGAAGATATTAGCCAAGGATTTTATCAAAAAAGATGGGATGACTTTACTCAAAGATAATTTGACACCCACTGACCACATAGGTTTTATATATGAATACAATGATTCCACCGCTAAAAAATATGAAAAAAATGACCACAATTTATACCTTTGGGGGTGCAAAATATTTATGATCAGCTAATGATAAAAATAATTCCATAAGAATTGTCCACAAGAAAAATTTCACCAAACAACCATACAAATTCAGTTACCCAGATGGAATCAATTAACCTTCCAGTTTAATATTACCTGAATAGGTAATAAACTACTGTAGAGTGACAATCAAAGCAATGAAGTGACACACATAATACTGGCGCAATTCTACAGAAACCAAAGCAACAAGAATATTACCATATTGGGAGTTAAAGCAATAACCAGAAGTGGTATTCCAACCATTGTAAATAGAAGCGGGCATTGAGCAAAAGGCCACTGAACCTCCTGGTGAAAGGATATCTACTGCTTTGTGGAGCTTGAAGATTTACCGTTAACTACATGGATTCCGCCACCAAGGCAGAAATTAAGAAAAGACTACAAGGGTTTTTGAAGCCCCTGAAATATCACCATATCCAACTAATAAATTTTTTAATATACATATATCTCATATCTTGATGTTATACAATAAGTAAAAAAACTTTGACTTACTCTGAAAAAGAAGCTTTAACCACAGGATCTTAAGCTTGTCCTTCTTTTCCTACTTAAATTGAGGTTAAGTAAAGAGGTCACCAGTAACCAGTCTGTGATCTAAACAGGAAGACACTCATTTAGGAAGACACCTTGGTTGCTGATAAGACCAAGGAAGAGATGTCAATGTTTTTGTTGAGTTTTGTGTTAGGAAAACGTATATAGATATGTATAGCATTGTCAACCAGAATACCACCATCAGTGCGATGTAAAGTTTTAATGGTAAGTTGATGCTTCAATGAGTAGCATTATAAGAAGAGTTTAACAGGGAGGAATAACATGTCCCTTCATTGGTTTCCTGGTGTATAGATATGTGTGGAACAGAACAACTCATCACCAAGTCAGCAACTTAGTTAAGAAAGGGCATGCGGGCTGACTGTGGTACTCACTACAAGGGTGACATCATCAGAACATAGTGAAAAGCATGAGATTTCTCAATAACAAAGCAACGTTGAGGATAAGGGAATATCATGGTGAAGATTCCTCAGAACTCCTGTCATGAGAGGAAAACGATCCTCTCAAGGCTCCAAACATTGGAACTAGAAGTATCAGATTTATAAAATCAACTTTAGCTTGCCAAAAAGACTGCTAGATTGCTCGCATTGCCGCCATACAAATTGCAAGTGGCCATCAGCTGTAAAGAGGAATGGTACCACCATCAAAGAGATGGAAGACAGAATTTTTATCCCTTGAAAATGAATCAGAATGAACAGGAACATCTTGAAAAATTATGAAGATTTTTCATAACAGCTGTTTCCTTGCTGTACACCTATGACCAGATTCTAAATGAGTTGAAAGCTCAACTGGGGGTTGAACTGACCCTACCTCATTTTAAGAAGCTAATCAGTTAACGACACTTTTTTGACACTCAATTTAATGCTGAGCCTATGTTCATATCGTGCTTAAAACTTATTAAAGAGGAACCAAACTCCAAGCCCTACTTTAAGACTATATATAAACTTGGATAGGGAACCATTGGAGGTCTCCTGATGTATGAAAATAGTATGGATGGCACATGCCATTAGCAGAAGGCTCACCATATACAAGGCTACATAAGTTGCGAGGCTCAAGAGATACTCATCTCAAGCCTATGACCTGGCTTAACCTGGACTAAAGTAAACAATGTTTTCCTTTCAGAGTTCAAAGATATCAAGACGTCCAAAAATGAAACAAGACTACTGCTCAAAATTTGGGAAAGAGCGAGACAGATTTAATTACACCAAATGCTACACCTCAAGGCCTGTAACTATGGAAAAGATGGTCTTTTAATTTATTATGTGAAAATATGGTGCTACTGAGCACATTAACGATGCATCCTGCTTTTATGTGCATATGACCTTAACTATCAAGCTCACAATGCTACTGAAGGCCACTAAGGAGGCCTTACTCAACGTAAAAGAGCTCATAAGATGGAATACAAGGCATTAAGAGAACTTTTTCTAAGCATCAGCAAGGCTATCTACGTTTCTCATGATAAGAATGAGAAACCCATAGTTAGACTTAGAAACTAAAAGACAACTTCATTGGAGGAACCCAACTGCATTAAGTGCCATAAAGTGAAACATTTTTAGCGTTTTTTGTTTATTGTACGCCACTGAGATTAAGTATGTACCCTCTAACACAGTGCCACCAATGCAGTGAAATGGGTGGATCCACACACTGAAGGGGAATAAATTTATGATTATAAAATGTAATCTTTGCAGAATATCACGTGATAGGACACCTATGTGCTGGCTGTATTGTTCAAATATGAGAAAAATGAATTGACAAATTAATCAAACAAAACAAACTTGGCACAGGCCACTCAACCTAATAGGATTGTTAAAAATAGTTAAAGAAGAAGAGCATTTTGTAATGTCTACCTTTAAGAGCATAGAAGCTGATACAAAATATACATCTAAGGATTTATCAAAAGAGAAAAGCTTTGAAGCATTTTAAAGTGTCAGCCACTGACATTTTGATGATTGGGAACCCATATTGAGATAGAATTATGAAGGTTGAGTGATGTTTCTGAGGGTTTTAACCCTAGATGTACTAGATACCAGAGAATCTGTCAATATTATATCCTCCAAGTTTATTGAGAAATCAAAGCTTGTTACAGAAATAGATTGTTGAAATTCTGGTATGACTGGACGATAAGTCCTGAAGAGCTAAGGTGGATTAGCAAGAATCCGCCGATTAGGGCGATATCTATGAGTAATCAAGAGCCTTAAGATTAGTCAATATTGGGATATAACGGATCATTATTGATTGGCTACAAATAAGGTGACAAGGCGATGTCAACATTTGATGAATAATATTTAGATCGACTCAAACTAAGGTGATAGAGAATTGGAGACTACCATCTCAAAACCAATGAGAATCGGCGGAAAAGATTAGTCTAAGCTAAGCGAATGGTATCATACAAAATTGCTGATATTTAAGCAAGATGGGGCGATTGAAAAAATAGGTTGTGAATAGTTTTGAGAGAGGAGAACAGCGGAGTAGCTGTATTTATTTGATAGATAAAAAGTGTTATTGGGGCAATTTCTCCTATTTTTAGTATAATTTTAAGTGTGTTCAGAGGACCCACAATCCTTATATCATCCATCCATGGTTCAGTGGGTTTGACCTCTATGACCCTTACAGCGTATCCTAACGGTATTGCCCAAAATTACAACAGTGGTGCTCACTACAGGGGGCCCATTAATCAACCACTAAAGAATAAAAAGCTCCAGTCTCTGGACATGTCATATCAGGCCTGCTTTGCCAGGGAATCATCACACGGTATTGCTTCAGCCAAATATGAGGAACTCAAACTCACTTTAGATGCGGTGCTCCAGAAACAGGATGAACTTCTTCAAGAGCGGAACGCTGTTATGCACCAGCTCAACAGCACGTTTAGCCAAATGAAAATCCTGGGACAACAAAGCAAGCAATTTTGCTGATCACTTAGATGACACTACCAAATGATTGCATTGTGAAGAGCAGAAGTTGACTGGTACCTCCCAGCCCTCTCATTGGAAGGAGGTAGAGTGACAAGGGGGCTGCTCAGAAAGAACTATTTAACAAAGAATATGACCCCAGAAGGAGCTACTACACCCAGGATGACAGCTCTTAGTATGAATATGAATCAGTGCACCAATTCCCTCAATTGATGGAAGTGCTGCCCACCGCAGAGGTTCAAGCTAACTATGAAGAATTGAAAATCCCAACCTCTGCTGGACCGGCTCTCCTCATTGAGAAACTGCTTATGATTTTGACCCATTCCTCAGTACACCCCAAAAATCCTGGCTATGAGCAGGATGAGGAGGTCAATATCAATAAGCTGCCTCTGATCATTCACAAAGGAAATATCCTAGGCTTCTTTTAACTTTTTGAGTTTGCAGCAGAAGGCGCCTCAGATTAACATAAAGCTAAACTTTTGATATCTGCCTTGGATGTCAGGTGTGCATATCAAGTCACCTGCTATCTTCCAAACAGCTCCGTTACCTACCAAGAAGTGAAGGATACTGTGCTGCGACTGTTCATGGGTACCTCCAGGATTTCACAGCAAAAAGTAGAGTTCTTGATCATTGGATTCCGCCATAATGAGACCCTCACAAAGTTTGCTGACCAGTTTATGGCAGAAGCTCACGTGCTGATTGGCGCAGGCTGTTTAATGAAAGCTGATGTGTGCATTGCAATGACCTCCGCAGTAAAGCCATACCGTGAGCTTCACGGTGACAATTCTCCAATTTTGGATGATGACGTTCCCCTTCTCAAAATTATGAAGCTCCTGCAATGTGTTTCCACTAGCCTCCCTCTAACTAATATGGAGCAGAAACATACTGCTACCACCGGGCCTCTTATTTGGGGGAATATGCTCATCCTGCTCACATTCCGCCTAGTAATTCCTGGACTTACTATAATTCCACGCCTCATCCTTGGCCAAAACTCTCAATTGTTCGACTTCCACCCCAGCCCCATTTAAAAAATCATCGGTAACCCAACTACTGACTGGGCTCTAGTTACGCCAAATGTCAGAAATTATAATACTGACTTAGCCCTGGTTACGCCAAGCTAAACAAAACAAGGGACTGAAACCTCTTATGAAATCCAATGAAGCAGCTCTTATGGTGTTTATTGCTATGAGTGTGGCCGCCATGACCACCTGGCACAAAACTGCCTTAACCTTCATGTTCACTATGTGCAACAGGATTAATACTACCAGGGAAAAGATGAAGCAGAGTAGAATGGGACCCTCTACCTCCGCTATCCCAACCCCAAACATCAAACCTGAATCCATTGTATTATATCCTGTGGAAGTCCCTTAATACAATGACAGGATTTTATATCAGCAACCAGTTGGAGAAGTGAACGCACTGACGTGAGCACAAGCCAAGGCCACGAGGAAGAAGGACCTAAGGAGCAACTGAAGTCGTGCACCTGTCAGATGTTCAATCAAGCCTCTTCAGACAAGCTTGATCCAGCCGCAGATGCGCCACCCTAAAAGGAGTAAACGTCGCGCTTCCAGTAGACTCCATTGTTAAAAAATACCCCAAAGTCGGTGAGTGTATTATGAGTTTCCTCAGGAAAAGAGATCTCATATATGTTTACTATTAAACAGTCAATATTCTACTTAAATGAGTATACATACTATGATATTTTTGTAGCGAAAGGTAGAGTTTGAGCTATAATAGATACAGGCCTCTGGTCAGCATAGTTTCTACTAAGTTAATGGCGAAGTTGACGTTAAAGCCTGCTGTGGGACATTGGATGGTGTATGGGACTGCCGAAGTGGAAATCACAATTTCTGAGGGAGCTTACAGCGCACTACCCTTGCAGTTTGTGTCCATTGTCATTGTATCTCCGGTGATAGTGCTACCAAGCAGTAACTACAACCTGCTAATTGTAAGTGCTTCCTGCAACATTTCAGGGGCTATTGTTGATATGTCATAGGAGACCTTTGAAATTTTGGGGAAGCGGATCTCAATTTACTTTACCTCTAGCGGAGTGCTGAAGGATCAGTTGCACATGAGCCATATCAATCTTGCATATAGTGACGGTGTGATTTTAGTTCACTATCACGAACTAAAAAGAAAGATTTTATACCTTCCTCAACAGATATACAAATATCAAGGGATACCTCTCCGAGAAGCTGGGCCTTTATCTATTCCTTCTGGACACCAAGTCATAATGAAAACTGAGTTAGAGGTGGAAGTGCCAGATGGGCTTTATAGGGAGGTCATTGGGCCCTATCAGCAAATGTGGCTTGAGCCTCATGTGGCTCCAGCGATTATACTTTCAGGTCATGAAGAGATTAAGGTTTTCTAAACAATCTCCATAACAAACCAATGCAAATCTGCTAACACCAAACAGTAGTGTATTTAAACTTGACCCCAATTGAGGAGGTCCTTAAGTTTCAGAAGTTCAGTTTGTTGGATGAATTCGATCTACCCATCAAGTTGCAGCTCAGTGTAATGACAGTGGTACCATGGGAGAATTTAATAGGGTTAATTAAAGAACAAAAAGACTTAGTGATAGCTATATTATACAAAAGTATTAAGAGATTTTTGATGTCAACCTTAATGATTTAGGATGCGCGTGGTGGGGTCCATTGGTTTACACTGGAGATCATCCTCCCATCAGGTCACAACCGATCCACAGATTGAGGGCAGCTGAAGAGATTATCACCAAGGAAGTCGATAAGTTGCTGGAGCAAGGTATGCTCAAACTGTCCAAGGGTCCATGGGCTTCACCTGTTCTGATTGTAAAAAATAAGGAAGGCACTTTCCTGGTGGTGATAGACTATCTGAAGCTCAACAGTGCTACAAAGAAGGACTTGTATCCCTTGCAGAAGATTTGCGATGCTTTGGATCAGTTAGGGGAGCTCATTAAATTTCAGTGATGTATTTTATATCAGGTTACGGGCAAATCAATTGCCCACAGCGAAACAGGAGAAATGCATCCTAATCACATCCAAAGGACTTTTCCAACTGACCTGTATGCCACCTGGACTGTGTAATGCCCCAGCTACATTCCAACGAGCCATGGACACTATCATCAGTAACCTGAAGCTGTTGTGTGTCCTTGTATACCTCAATGATATCAATGTTATCTCTTGAACATTTACTGAGCACATTGATCATCTAGAAGCAGTATTCCACCAGCTCGCTGCAGCAAACATCAAAATAAATCTATGAAAATGTAACTTCTTCAAGGACCAGCTATATACCAGGGGTTTGTGGTAGACTCCAAGGGGCTGAAGCAACAGCTGACCAAGGTGGAGGCCATCCAAAAATGACTACATCTAATAGCAATCATGACATACAGATATTCTTGGGAATGGTTGTCTACTACCAATGTTTCATCCCTAATTTCAGCTGTATTGGGGGCCGTTATTTGAGTCTTTGAAAAAGGATGTTGTGTTAAAATGAATAAACGCCACCAATACTCCTTTGAAACACTTCAGACGGCGCTGATCAGTGAGCCAGTGCTATGCTATCTGAACTTTAATAGAGAGTTTATTATTTAGATGAACTCAACCTTTTCCACAGGGGGGCCGTCCTTTCTCAGAAATATGATGAGGGAGAGAGCATCCCGTTGCATAATGCAGCTGAAGTATCAACTGCCATGAGCATTTTTATTCCTTGACCAAGTGGGAGTGCTTAGCGGTGATTTACGTGTATAAGCAATTTAGGGTCTACTTGAATGGAGTTAAGTTAAAAGTAGTAATAAATCACACGTTGTTTTGTTAGTTGCAGAGCCTCAAGGAGCTTGAAGGGCGTCTAGCCCAATTGGCTCTCAAAATGCAGGCTTATGAGTTTGTGATCCATCACTATCAGGGAGCAAAAAATCAGAACGCCTGCTGCTTATCTAGATTGCCAAAAATTGCTGTTACGGCAGATCTTAGAGATGTGATGTATAATAAGATGCTCAACGAGAATATATACGATGAAACGCCTCAAGTAATAAAGGCTTCAAATGATATGCACACAAATACCTTCCAATGGATTGGGGAACTGTACAAGTGGATCAGCGATTCTACAGTGAACATTTTACCAACCCTCAACATGGCCCCGCATTGCAAGAGCGCTCACAAGGAATTCAGACATGATAGTGTGCGCAAGAGGTTGGAATTGTTGCACCCTGGTATTACTGGGAAATTATGAACTTTGATGTGTTTAAAACCATTCCTGTTTCCATAAATGCCCAGTGGAAAAGCCATTCCATCAGAAGATCTTTTTATCAGTTAGTGAAACCACATTTTGCTTAGCATACGGTATCCCTAGATGTCGTTGGCCCTCTACCAACAGGAGCTAACCAGTCCAAGTACATTCTGGTCAGTATTTACCACTTGAACAGGTGGGTTGAAGCGTGGGCACTACAGGATTTGGGGGCGGTCACAGTGGCCAATATCATAATGGAATGTATTATTCAGCAACATGGCTTCCCTCAGTTCACTTTTACTGATAAAGGAACCAACTTCACCTCGCACATTCTTCCCTAGTTGAATGAGCTAATGGGCTTCTGTGGGGTTTTGATGACCCCATACCATCCTGAGTTCAATGGAATGGTTGAATGGGTCAATGACATTGGTGAACATCCTCCAGAATTCTAGCAACCAAAAGACCCTCTGATTGGAGTTCCTTCCTATCTACTGCTGTCTTTGCTTACAATATCAACTATCATTCCGCCATGAGGAAGAGCCCTTTTAACTATTAAACAAATGACACCTCGCTCTTCCAACATTGGTCTACTCATATGTAGAAGACACTGGCGGAATGGATCCCCATCATTATCTGACAAATTTAGCTGACACGTTGATCAAGTTACAAACAGAAGCATACTATTTCAGTTTGTCCAAAAATTTTAAGAATCAGGCCACCAGTCAGGTAAAACGTAGCATGTTAGCTCAGTTCAAAAAATGTGAGATAGTATTGTTCCAAGATCAGCATAGGTTTGGGCGGAAACACAAGTTGGCCAATCTTTAGTTTGGTCCGTTTGAAGTAATTGAGAAAACAGGTGTTGATGCCTACACCATCAAGACACAGCGAGTGGTTGAATCACTAATTGCATGCATGCATAGTTCCTCTGAGTATATAAACAATAGGAAACTTATCATAAAGTCAAAGGGAGGTAATGTTGAGATTTTAATATGACTGGATGATAAGCCCTGAAGAGCTACAGTGGATTAGTGAGAATCCTCCAACTATGATGATATTTATGAATATTCAAGCGCCTTAAGATGAGGCGTTATTAGGATATAATGGATTAGTATTGATTGAATACAAATAAGGTGATAAGGCGATGTAAACATTTGATGAATATTATTTAAATTGCCTCAAACTAAGGCGATGAAGGATTGGTAAATACCATCCCAAAACCAATAAGAATTGGTGGTGTAGAATAGTTTAAGCTAAGAGAAAGGGATCATCCAAGGTTACTGATATATAAGTGAGATGGGGCGATTAAAAGGTTAGGTTGTGAATAGGACTGAGAGAGTGGAACAGAGAAGAGTCACTGTATCTATTCAATAAACAATTAGTATTGTCGGGGCAAGTGCTCCTATATTTAGTATATCTTCAAGTATGTTTGGAGGACCAACAATCCATTTATTATCCATCCATGGTTCAATGGGTTTGACCTGTGCGACCTTTATGGCGTATCCTAATGGTAACGACCAAAATTATAACATATATTACAATGTCAAGTACCAGAAAGATGGACCAAATGTCAAGTTTTAGGAGCTTATTCAGCGTTGCCATCAGATTATGGGTTCGTGATTCTGACAGACATAACATTGTTTCTGGACAATGTCCATCTTAATTTCTTAAATTGGCACCTATTTTCTATCTGAGTTTGATGCTAAGATTGACTTCAGCACCAGTACATGAGCATACTCATTTAACAACTACCACTGGTGTTCAATGATGCAAATATCAAGCCACGCAAACAGAGGACATCATTCCGGAAAACAATCAATCAATCTACTTGATACACTACACCTTTAATGAGAAGTGCATTAGATAAGCACTTTTCATGGTTAGCAAAGATAAGGACTACCACTGAGCGCTAGTTAGGTCATGAATTTCAGACCTGGTGAACCTCAACAGATGTTACTCTCAATCAATGTGCAGGTTCATCCAATCTCAACAATTGATTTTGAACAGTCATAATAGGATCAGAGAGAAGAAGCGAAGGGTTCTGCCTCAGTTCTCAATAACAAATACTCAGAGTCTGACTGTCATATTGGGGAATATCACTGCTCAGCATATTTATTTTGAGAAGGGAAATGTCTTCACCAAAGCATTATTGACGAACTGTGATGCCAATAATCTAGTGCACGCTGTTAGAAATTTGATTCGCTGGGATTTGAAGATTTGAGTAAGATGTAGAAAGAGAATTTAAATGAGCTCCTGGTTAATACAATGAAATCTTTAGCACTGGACCAAACGATTATGAACTCTGAAAAGGAGATGTTCATAGGTGACACCAAATCTTCAGTACATTTCAGATTAAAACAGTACAGTCAATCAAAAGCAGAAGAAGTTATCACCAAAGAGTTGCGTCAACATGAGAAGTTGGCTTAATCAGACCCTCAAAAAACTTATGGGTTTTTGCGTTGCTCCTAGTATTCAAAAAAGATAAAGTAATCCACATAACTATGAAAAACAGCCAGTAGAAAAAAATGACCAAGAAAAGATTTGTACCACTTCATCAAATAGAAGATTCCTGAAGCGTATGGGAAGAATGAAGTAATTTTCCCCAATGAATCTGGCCGGTGGCTACTGGAAGACGAAGCTCTAGCCTGAGGATCAAGAGAAGTGCTCCCTGAACAGCATTCAGGGATTCTTGAACCCTACGAGGATTACACAGGGGCGTTTTACAGCCTTGCCACCTCCCAAAAAGCAAAGGGATGATTCTTTGGGGATCTCAAGTTATTAAGTGTGCTCATATATCTGGATGATATTACTGTGTTGAAATGAACTTTCCAAGTACACCTTTATCATTGAAATAATAGTTACCATTCTACAATAATCTAACATGAAGCTAACATAAATCAAGCGTCCTCCCTTAAGATATATCTGGAGCTTCTAGGACAAGAATTTAACTCAAAAAGAACTGAATCTCAGGAATGAAAGGTCAAGGGCATAGCAGTTATTGAACCGGCTAAAACCATGCGCAAAATAAAGTATTGCTAAGTATGATGAGATACTATCAGTAATTTATCTCTCATTTTGCAGACTTGGCTGCGCAGCTCGTCTGCCTTTAGTAAGATAAGTTTATCTGTGGCTTTGAGCAGACCTTTAAAGAGTTTGAAGCAAACTTATTAGGGGCCCTAATCCTAGCCTAACCAACCTCAACAAGACGTTTTACATTTATACCACGCTAGTGACATTAGAATCATAGTGTTACCCGCCCAATTGGATGAAGAAGGTGAAGACCTCCATATTGAGAACTATTATAAGGTCTTCACAAGAGCAGTATGGACTTCACTGTTGTCAAGCTTCACCTTAATTTGGTTAAAGCCTCAACTTTGGGTTTTTTTATTTATGATATAAAAAATATATAGTAATATTTATGGTTTTTTTATATGCGGTGCGCCACCAGACCTATTTTATGATATTCAAAAATTTATTATTCAGGAATTTCAAATGGCTGAGTTATCCAGTCGGCTTACAATGGAATAACAGGCTCACTTAACTCTAGCTTAGTTAGATTATTTTCCTATATTTCAATTTTACCTAGTATCTTATAAAGTACTGTTTTTTTAAATCATAAAAAAATCATTATTCTTATCTATTTATCCGCTGCTAACTAGTTTAGTTTCAAAAACCAGGTAAGGACTTAACCATTTGGTTCATTCCACTGGGTACTTCAAAGGAACTTGGACATAAAAAAATCAGTTACATTGTTTTTTCCCAACTGGCCCGCCATAAGTGGTGCTTCCTGCCAGGTCTTTTGAGTACCCTATTTTCACGTATGAGGCTGCAAGGGCACCAGTGGATCCTTCCTAGACCGGTGGAATAGACAGAGCTTAATCTCAAACCATCAGAAGTGCGGACAACTTACCCACTGAAGATAGAAATGATAGACACTTCTTTTATAGATTTGGTCAACCTAAAAAATTTGCCAAGCGCTCAGGATGACGTCATGGAAGTATATTTTGCTACCTGACGATCTATAGCTTTTACTAATGAAGACAACAACGTCACTAAAGAAGACATAAAAACGGACCTCTTCTATACCTTCAATTGGAGCGAAATTATTTGCAAATTTCCAATGATGATGTGATAACTAAACTAAATACCCTATAGATTTAATTAAGGCTCTCATCTGAAAATTACTAAAGATAGCAATTAATAAAAATTTTAGATTCATATAAAAACCTGATGTAAGGCAAATCAAAGTTGCACCCTTGTACAAACCCAAAGTAAAAAAGTATATAATTTAATTGGGCAACAAAGCAAAAACCTGAGGAGAGATGTAAACCAAAACTAGGAAGCAGGACAGTTGAATGGGCCCCTGGACATCCAATTTTGGGATAATCACCACAAGAATTATCTCACATATACAAAGATTTAAAACAAATGGATGAAGCAGCTAAAGTAGCAATCAGATGCCCACTCACTAGGTGATCACGAAATACCTCAATATTGCTATAATAAACCCCATTTATTCACAATTATTATTCATTTTTATATCTTGCTTTTTCACCAGAAGTATAAAAGCTTCATTTTTTTCAAATTAATATCTTTCCACACATACCCTGTTAATTTTTTGGTCTAATTTATAGTGGCTTATGTGCTCTTATCAGCAGTTCCCAGTCTGGGAAAAGCAATTGAACAGAATATAATAACCAGTTTGAGATCTGATATGCTTAATCAAGATACTCATTTATTTATAAAACTTGGAGCTGAGCTGCAAAGGGAGAGGTTGGATTTATTACTGATGTTTCATGAAGGCTAACGTAAAGAGAACATCTTACAAAGTGTTAACAAGAGTTTTCCATAGCGCAAACAGTTTAACTAAGAGATTAAAGTTACAACGAGTAGCATCAGAAGAAGATTAGCTTAAAAATGATTATTATAAGTCTCTCAATGGTTGTTTAGTGCCTAATTGTTTGAAGCAAATCCCCTGATCAGCAAGTCGGCCTCACAAATTAAGCAAGCTAAGGTTGGTGAGCTGATTGTGGTGTTCACTTCAGGGGTGGTATATTCAGGCCAGAAAAGATTCATAGATTCCTCATGAGCAGTTTGAAAACGAATCAAATATGGAAGTGTGCCATGGAGAAAATTCCTCTGAACTCATAGTGAGGGAGGAAGATACTATTCATATAAGATTCCATACCCTTGAACTAAAATTGCATGATCTATGAATCAGCTTGAGCCATCAAGGAAACCACTAGAAGAGCACGAATTGCCTCCATTTCAATTGTGAGAGAAGCTTTACCCATAATGAAGCTTATCTGTCGTTAAAAATCTGGAGGATCAAATTTTTATTTTTTATAAAAATATAATGGAGAATACATCTGGACTCTGAACGATTATTAAGAGGGCTTTGAACAGCATGACAACTTGCTGTTTAATATGGACAAGAGTTTAGACGAGTTGAAGGCCGACTGCATACTATACCATAACCTACTTAGCTTGACCAGTTACTCAGTTAGAGACACTAGTATTGGCCACTCAACTGACTGCCATGCAACCGCTCCTGATGCATTCTGACCATTGAAGAAAACACCTTTAAACTTTAATTTAGGATCATGTACACTCCTGGAGATGGAATAATTGGCTGTTTTATCCAGGATTACAAAAATGGCATTTATGGTGCTAGCAACCACTGAAAATGATCACCACTTTCAAGGACGTGTGAGTCATGAAGTTAAAGAGATCTTTAGAGTGAGCCTAAGCCCTGGAATGACTTGAGCCAAAGTGAAGAGAATACTTCTCTCAGAGGTTGGTAGTGAACAAGATGTCCAAAACATGAAACAATAATTAATAATTAAGATAATGGGCAAATAAAATTTGGCAGTAAGCTACACCTTTCATTACTTTCTCAAAGCTCAACAGTTGTAGACAACTGGAACTATGGACCTACCTATAATGAAACGGTTCTGCTGACTTCATTGGAAAGGCGCCCTATCTTGAAGATACATATGATTTTTGCAATCAGGAGCGCGATTTCCCTAAAGTCTTAAATAAAAATTACTTGAATTATAAGAGACATAAAAAAATAAAGAACAAGACAACATGAACACCCCCTTTGATGAATTAGCAAGACAAACTAAGTCGCTAATGACAAGGGTGACAGCCAAAGGATAAAAATCCCAGACTGCCAGAGCACCTACTTTGTCAAGAACTGACCTACAATAAGTGAAACCAGCTTGGCACATCTAATAATCTTGTCCACTAGTCGCCACAGAGAAACACTCCTGAAGAGGATACTATCGATTTTTTATACTGGATGGATTACCATACAGACAATGAATACAATCGCAAAGACTAAGATTTAGCCAATGCGGGGCACCACATATTAGGGTACCTAGTGCAATGGCCATGCCTGATAGACTAAGAGTCAACAGCATTGGTAGAAAACACATTAAGTAAAACCTACCTGGCTTAAGAAAACAACATACCCAATCATTAACTCAGTTAAATAAGATTAGCAGCTAAAGATGGCTATTTTTAGAGCTTAGAACTGGATAGCGAGTATACTATGGAGACCACAACTAACAATGACGCTCTGAGACAGTTTATTGAATCCTCCAATGACGTTTTGACCACTAGAAACTCTTTCAACAAGAGTGTGACAAGGATGGAAGTGGTGATCCAAAAAAGTGCGCTCCTTGGCTTTACTGGAGAACGGAGCTACAATCAACTTAATTCCTTTAAGCTCATGTGACTTAAGTTTATGCCTGATATCATTTACAACATTTAGTACAGAACCTTTTTACCTAAAGCTACAAGCCTTAAAATCCTACTTATTGTTACTCTTATCCTTTAGATGCATGGTTCTAATGCACCGGCAGTGGTTTTGGATAACGATTACTATGACTTTCTAATCATGACACAGTTTATCCTTGAGTTTGGAGCGAAGATTGACGCTACAACCTGCACCATGATTATCCTGAGCTATCAACTTATACTGGTGTTTAAGGATAAGGACATTAAACTTCTGAAGCAATGAATATGTTGCTTTGGGGATGGATAAGTTGCTTTATCCCATCCACTACATCCTTACAGAGAAAGGTATGAAGTAGTTACCATCCAAAGTTAGTGCGGGAGAAGGGCTTCCACTGAGAACTAGAAAAGCCATGGAGATTCTACTAGGGGATTAGCGCCAGACGACCTTGGCGATCAGCATGAAGATTTCATCAGATACCATTTTGGAATTTTACAGTTACAATGGAATCTGTAAACAAGAATCAAGAGCTCTTACCTGGGCTCTATGATACCAACTACTATGGAGAGTTTATCATCGTCTTAGGAAAAATTACAACTCAACCTATAAGCGTTAAGAAAGGAAGTCATTGCACAGGCCCAACTGACCAGCTTCATTGATATTGATTCAGTAAATGCCATAGAGAACTTTGATAAGCTTGGTTTGGGGATGTAACTTCTAAACAGCAAAAGGAGCTAGCTGAGCTAATAGACTAATTAAATGACATCTATAGTACTTGATCTAAAGACTATTATCTCTTCAAGGATGAGATCAACAATAGATATCAGATTAAAATACTATCTAAATCATAGACCTACCACACTTGAAAGCTGAAGATTTGTTATTGATCAAGAACTGAATCAACTAGTTGTAGCAGAAATAATAAGGCTCTTCTAAAAATCCTTGGGATTTTCTTTTGCTTCTAGTACGCAAAGAACATAGTCCTCATCGCATAGTCATGGACTAACATCACTTAAGCAAGATAACAAAAAGAGACACTCCGCTCCCATGCATGAACGAAAATCTAAAAAGCCTGGGAGGATTGAAAAAACTCATTGGCAATGGATCTGGCCAGCAGATACTGGCAGATGGAGCTCTTGATGGAGGACTAGGAGAAGTGAGCCCTAATCAGTAGTTAGGGGTTATTTTCAAGCATTGAGGATGCACAGGGGATCTGCAACGCCCTGCCACTGTCCAGCGCATTATAGATCACATTTTTGGCAATCTTGAGTTTTCCAGTGTGTTGATTTATCTTTACAACATTACCATGTTCAGCTAAGCATTCCAAGCACTGCAATACCTCTGCAAAGTCTTTACCCAGCTACAAGCATCAAATTTGAAGTGTTACAAAGTAATTGCACCTTCCTAAAGAGGAAACTGGAGTTTTTTGGGCATGAAGTTAGCCTAGCAGAATCAAGCCTTAGGACAGGAAGGTCAAAACAATCGTGGCAATGGATTTACCTAAGTGCATGAGGGACATCCAAACAATTCCTCAGAAGGGTGGGATAATACTGGCAGTTTATCCCTCAATTTGCAGACTTGACCGCACCCCTCACTTACCTGATGATAAAGGAATAAAGTTTGAGTTGGACTCGGAACAGGAGTCAGCATTTGAGGAGTAGAGGCAACTTTGGTGAAGGCATTGATCTAAGACTACCTGATTTTAACAAGACTTTTTACCACTACACCAACATGAGTGAAGTTAGTCTTGTCTTGATACTGACTAACTGGATGAATAAGGGGTGGACCACACAATCAATTATTATAAAACTTTTTAGATTAACTGCACAGGATCAGGTATGCAATAAATAAATTGTTGATTAAATAATATGATAATATATGCGTACTATTAATACTAGTATGTAGACATATCCTCCAGAGGATTTTTTCTACAAAAAATATCTGCTCAGGTTTCTCATATAGCCAGGTACTGGCAACCTTGATTCAACCCAAGTGAAGAAACTTAAAAATAATACAGACAACAAGGGAAACTATTCCCTAAACTCTAATATAAGTTTTGGAAAACTTCCGTCAACAATGTAACTTCTCCCTTCACTATCAACACAAGAGATCTTTTGAATACTCAACTTAAGGTAAAGGAAACTATCTCTCAAACTCTTCTTAGGAGTTTAGTAGAATATTTGTAGTAATATTTAAATAGATTAATACTGAATGTTTTTTATTAATAGATTATAAAGAAATTATAACAATAGTGTTACAAGGCAAAATGACTCATTATAAAAAGGAGAAGTGCAAATGTATGGCAACAGTTAGCCAATCTTTTCTATAATTGATTCCCGCCATAATCAAGCTTATACTAAAAACTACAGGACGGTCTGATGTAAGAAATAAACAAGAGTTATTGTTTTACAACAGCTAGTCAGCCAGTCTTCATTATAATTGATATCAAACTCAACCAATTATTTTTAAAACCAAGTGATTTACACCTTACTTAGGGTATTTGTGACATTAAACAGTGGACCTATGTCACACACTTATAATTGACTGATACAGCTACCCACCAAATAATGATCTTTTCAGTCAATCTCACCATTAAATACCTTAACGCCTGTATTTACCAAGTTTGCCTTAAAAGTGTCTTCTTTTATTGTGCATATCATGTTATTTACTAGGGGTTTTTGGCATACAACTCTTCCATTGGCAACCCAATGGGAACAGCATCCAACACCAATGAATTTAACACTTCACAAATTTTACCAATGATAAATTTATGCATCTGCTCATCCATCCATCTGGTGGTATCCACCTTTGGCTAGATTACAAATCTTCTTGGGTTGGATTTAGAAAGATGTATCCTAACGCCTTTATCCAACCCCAGCGGATTAACCTTATAAAGCTAGCAGCCTACTTAGGGTAATTGAACCTTTTCCCATTAAAAGCAGGTCGCTCTGCGTTTAGACTAACCCACAAGCTGTTGCCAACTAAAGCGTTGTCAACGCTCAGTAATTGCCAATAAACTCTTAGCAAACAGTGAATCTCATATGATTCACACAAGATAATTTAATTATTTATTGATAAGCTACCTATTGGTTCACTTGTCACCGATGTCAGGGGTCTTCACCAGTGAAACATCAGTAATCTGATGGAATCAAATCCTGGAGATTTAGTCAAAATCCTATAAAAAATTAAAAACAACAAAAGCTACCATATAAAATAACTACTTTTACATCCACTAGAGGTTTCTTATAATAAATCACCTAGCGGATAAAGCAGATGCTAATTTATAATATTAAGCTGGATGATGAGGGCATTCTGAAATACAACACATCCTCCCACTTGACCAAATTGTTTAGGGAATATAGAGTTTTGGAGGCAGACGCCGCTTCATTCCAGGGATGAATAAGCCATTATGGTTTAAATTTGATTTCAGCAGAGTTAAACATTCATTTTCTTTATCATTATGCAACTTTTGTGTCCATTCTCCTCAGCATTTTCTTCTTTGTCATGTTTTTGCTACCCTCTCTTATGAGTGCAGTTCTACAGCTCCACAATACATCAGGACTATTTTGATCAGTATTGCAAACAATATTCTTAAGAACGCCTAATTCCCCCAGGACAGGGCTCTTATGGCTTAGTGCCATACAATTTTTTTCTTGGTCAATCTTGCCAATGAACTCTTTAATTCTTGTATTCCCCAGTATGGCTTCTCATTTTTGATCAGAGCAGATATTTCCTAATTCTCTTTTCTCATGCCTCTTCACAGCAGGCTCAGTCTTAACATGAGCTGGTCCTGCCTAATGGTCAGGCTCTTCTTCAATATTTTTGTCGTAATATATCCCCTTTCTCCCCAAAAAGTCAACAGAAGGTGGAAACACACCAGATACTCTTGGTTATAGAGAAAAATATTATAAAGATAATTTTTAATATCTAATTTCTTTAGGATGCTCTCCTTATATAAAAAATAGATTTTTCATATTTTTTGCTCTTTTATTTTTCTCTATTTTTATCTAATTTTTTTACTTTCTTTCTAGTTAGATCCATTACTTTAAGTATTTGCTATGGACCCAATTAGCTATACAACCATCAATGTTTCTAGTGTATATGAATCTGTTGCCAACTGATTGATAACCACAGATGGTCCCATCTATTTGCCATTCATTCTTAAATTGTCACTAATTTGACAGGTCATAATCTTAATCGTCCATTGAACTCTAGCACTTGTCCATCTACTAACTTAATAAAATGACTTTATCACCAATAGCCAATTCCTTTCAACCAGATTTATTGTTTTCTTTGTAAATTTATTTAGAATTTTATTTGAGGTGGGCCAACCTGGGGACAATACCGCACCAATTAGGGAAGTGAAGAAAATGGGAAAGGAGGATGAAACCCAGAAAACCTCCATGCGTGGCATATGATAGGCCAGGAACTCCATGGACCGCCTTTGCTATTTGCTATCTCAGTTTGGGGTATTGGCGCGCAAAACCAACACAGTCAAAAATGTCCCCTACTCAAAGTACATTACTGGGATTGAACTCGGGAGGCAGTGGTAGAGAGTCCATACTCTACCACTGGAGTATCCTCCCTTTTTCTTTATAAATTTATTATCCACATTATTTGCTGTGCTTAAAATCTGAATTAATCTCAATGACTGATCTGAGAATAATCCCTTAATTGCGCGGATGAGTAAAGAGTGTTAATTCCATCCATCTGTAATTTAAAAAATATTTTTGCATTCTTGGTATCTCATGACTTTTCAACTAAATGGCTAGCATTTGCCAATATACTCCCCTCATTTTCTGGAAAAATCATTTTTTTTCTCTTCTTGACAGCATTTATATTTATTATCAAGACTTAATAATATAATTCAAAGGTGTTTAAAAAAGCTGAGAGAAACTACATTGTCAGAGAGAATATTCCTGGGCGGCGATCTAAGCAGTCAAAAACTTTTTACTTTATATGTGCAGGGTACACTTTAAGGTCATGACAGACCATGCATCACTCCGCTGGTATCAGAATATGAAGGATCCTGACCAAATCTTTTCCAGATGAGCTTGTCTGCTCCAGGGATACGATTTTTAGATTATCCACCAAGCAGGGAACAAACACCTCAACGCTAATAGACTATACCAATTGATATTGTCCCACTTACAAGCTCTGGAGAGCAATCAAATATATTAATTAATGGGGTACCAGAAGAAGCATGGCATGATGAAACCGATGAGTTAATACTATCCTGAGAAGGTTCTCCCAAGGAGCATGTTGTGTCAATGGAAACTTACATAAGGTGTCTCAGATAAATGGTACTTGTACATCAAACCTAGCGACCAGATGAAAAGATTGAATGAAAAACACAAACACGTAATCCATGGGCAATATAAGAAGATGGAGGCCTACCTGAAGGAGCAGTTTTATTAAGTGTCTATTTCTGATAAAGCTTAAAAATCTTAAGAAATATTTATACCTTGCACGAGTTTCCAACTTCTGGAGAAAGCTTTGAGTTTAACCCAAACTTACCTACAGACCGTTTAAATAGTGTCTATTAACATGGTGATATTACTTACATCTGCATCATATGAATAAAAGTTTATACTGGTAGCCATTGATTACTTTATCAAGTGTTTTAAAGTCTCTGCAGTCAAGACTTTCAACACAAACTCAACCACTAAATTTTCTATAACTAAGTTATAAAAAGGCATGATTACCCTCAAATCTAGTTTTATTTATGGGAAGAACTTCATATCAGATGTTGTGAGAAAGCTTAATTCACTTTGTGGGGACAACTAACAATTTTTTACTCCCTACACAACATCTTTAAATTGTAGCATCAAGAAAGTTAATGAAACCTTAGGAGTGATACTAAAGATGATGTTCCTCAACTATAAGTTGAAATGGTATCAGTTGCTGCCCTCTGCGCTGTTAGCTTACAGGCTTAGCCACTTTCAAGTAATGGAATGTCTACTTCAAGGAACTATATAAACAAAAAGCAGCACCGCTGACCCTGCTACCACCAATCATTACTGCAAGCCATAAGAACCTGCCACCTGGAAGATATCAGCAAGCGTTATCTAATTAACTTATTGGAATACAAATTGGAAGCCTTAAACGTCATAGTGGTGAAATCACTGTCATATTTTAACCCGATGAAATCCTCCAATGAACTATCATATCAGGAGGATATGGCCATTCCCAGCGGAATAGCATATTGAATATATTTTTGTGTATGTTTTTATAGTTGCGTGGTGAGTTTCTCCTCACATTGGGTTGCGTTAAATCCATATTCTGACGAGTTGGGTAAAGTTAGGTTTGAGTGGGTTCAATCATTAACCCAAATTAGGTATAAGAATTACCAGAGACTAGTACCTGAGGATGATCCATTTGTATTAATTTTTTTGATGTTGGTGGAAACTGATGATCACAAGTTTGAGGAAGCTGGGGTTGTTTCCAGTGCCTCATATTTATTAAGTCAACTAATCACCTAAGTAAGGCAATTCCTAAATATTGACTAGGAGAGATTTGAAATGTGCCATTTATGAGGAGCCAAGATATTTTGAGTTAAGCAAACAACCAAAAAGGTTTCTGGTGTATTTACTAAGAAACTCGAAGGTCAAACCTTAATTTGATATTTTATTTCTAAAGTATTTTATATGGCTCACCAGTGATTGAAGGCTGATATAAATTTAAAACTAATTTGGACTTCGGGAAGTATGGGGTGAGAGGGTTGATGCCAGGGAAGATAGAAGCGCATCAAGAGAGATTAAGAAAATGGTTAGCGGAAGAACTAGTGGTGAGCCAATAGGTCAGTAATAAGCGCAGTAGCCCTTTTGTACATATAAATACCTGGCGCTTTTCTTTTAATAAAAATCTCCTTTTGCCTAATCTACCTTTTGTTATAAGTTTATATTTAATCTTGTTGATTGGGGTTAAGCTAAGTGATCCCCAAATGGCACAGGTGACATGCCAAGGGTTTGGCTGGTGCTGCTGTCCCCATCACCTAAGGCGAAATGGCAAGGGCTGACCAGTCTTCATGCTGGTTGGCCTGCCAACTAAAAGAGCCCACTGTTGCCGGAAAAGTGATTTTCCAACAATCCCTTAAACCCATAAAAGTTAGCAATGAGCTAGGCTACCAGAGTTCAGCCTATAAAAAAATTACTGTTCTACCATTTATGAGGAGGACAGCCAGAGAAGCTGCAGGCCATCTGGACTGGACTTGAAACAGCTTTAACAAAGCGAGAAGCCAGATACTAATCAGTATAAAGATACTAAGTTAATGTTTTAATAGAGTAAATTAATGGTACTTAATGTTCTTCCTTCAGGTTCATCTTAGGAGGGAGACTGTTGTGGATGTAGCTATAAAAGCACCAGCGGATCATCCCTCATTCTGCGAAATATCAAAATTAAATCCTAAAAAAAGTGTTGGCACCCTTACCCTGCAGATGGAATTGAATGAACCCTTTTATAGCTTTAGTTGACCTAAGAAATTTGCCAAGCGCTCAGGATGACGGCATGCTAAATAATTTGATACATGATGCTTCAGAAGATTTTTTCAATTAAGAAAACAACATCATTAAAAGAAGACCATGAAAATTGACCCCCCTTTTATTCCTTTAAGGGTTTGAAATAATTTATAAGTAACAAATGATAATGTTATGGCCCAACTGGATAACCTCAATGGGAATTATCAAAGCCATCATCTGAATATTACCAAAATTAGAAATGAATCAATCTTAAGAATCAAAATGAAAACCTGATGTGATGCACTGAAGGCGCACCACATGAATATAAAATAAATAAGTATATTACTAAATTAAATAAAAAAGCTTAACCTAAAGGAGAAGATACAGCCACAAATCAGAAGCAGGGACTGGATAATGTGACTTTGGGAATCCAGGTTCATGGGTAATCACTGCGAGAAGAATCTCAAGGATATAAGAATTACAATAAATGGACAAAAAACTAAAGCAACAATCAGATGCTCCTCCATAAGGGTCTTAAAAACCTCAATATTGCTAACCTAAATCCTATTCATTGAAAATTATAGTTCCTTTTCATATCTTGATTTTTTGCCAGCAGTATAAAATAATTCAAGCTTT
>JAKSZP010013273.1:0-174247 GCA_022478985.1 Massospora cicadina
TGAAGCAGTGAAAGTAATTCTCAAGGTTTTGATTAACTCATTCAATTTTGCCATCAGATTATGGGTGGTAGGCTTATGATCTTCACAGTTTATGAAGATTACTAAGTAGGTGTTGCCAGAAGCTAAGATGATTTGCAGAACTTTATCTGACACTATCATCTTAGGGGGCCACGGTGGGAGAACACCTTATTCACAAAAATCCTCACTGTGCCCTTTGCCATGATCTTGGAAGTACATGGAAAGAACTAAGAATACTTTTTCAGTCTTTCCACCACCACAACAAAATCACAATTCTTAGATTTTGAAAGCCCTGTTATGGAGTCCACACTTAGCAAGGACCACAGCTTCTCCCTATTCTGGAGAGGCTTCTGCATGACAGGTTTGGATTGGTCGAAAGTTACATATTCTGAGATGTACTTCCTCACAGAACTAGGCATCCCCAGAAATGAGTAGCTTTGGGACAGTAGCTCTATTATTTTCTCCATCCCTGGGTGTCCTGCTAAGGGGTGTTTGTGGAATGCCTTTATCACCTTCTTGGAGCTTGCAGCTTGAAAGCCATAGGCGCCTTTTATGAAAGATTAGTCCCTCCTCTTTCTAATAATTCTTGTGATATTTGTTCTTGATCCCCTCCTCTAGGTCCTTCCAGAGTGTGACCCCATACTCTAATTGTTGTTGAGCAGCCTAAAGCTTGTCTGTCAATTTGTGAGTGGTATTTTGGATGGTGATGAAAATTTTTGTGGGCAACATAGTTGCCATGTTATAGGCATCCAGCCCCTCTGGGAATACCATTTATGGGTCTCTGATTATGAGGTCTGGGATGAGTTTTACTCCCCTGGATTATATAAAATATTTAAAACATACTGTGCCAGCTCTAGGTGCCACTGGGCCTGGCGCTAGTTCATGCACTTTGGGTTCTTTTAGAATTTAAGGGCGCGATTATCTATTATGATTGTAAATGGGTGCTAGGCGTACAGCAAATGATACTGCCATTCCTCCAGACTTATAAAATATTCAGGAGCTCTTTATTGTATATAGGGTAGTTTGTCTTGGCAGTCATCATCTTCCTACTAAAGTAGCTTACAGGATACTATACTCCATTTCCCCCTTTTGTGGCAGAAACACACCAATCACAAGTTTAAGGTGTTGGTCTCTACTATATAAATACAGTCAGCGTCAGGGTGGGATAGTACAGGTGAAGATATAAGGATCTCTTTGATGGATTGGAAAGCTCTCTCCTCTCATTTTCCCTCCAGAACAGCAACTGCCCTGTAAGCTAGGTCAAGGGTGCGGCAGTTTTGGAGAAGTCTTTAGAAAAACATTGCAGAAAAAAGAGAGTATCTAAAACTCTCCAAATCCCAGCATGGTGGTGCTTGTTGCACAGGACCAACGCAAGGGAACTAGTAGTTATTGTTATAATAAAAATACCCAGCAGATGGTACTTGAATTAAAGAGACTTAGGGCGGAGGGGTTAAGCATAGTAAGAGTAATAACAAATCAAGCATTCTTCAAAACTTGGTCGTGCTCCAAAGGGCAGTTCATAACCAAATTTGGTACAGGGGTATAGTGCACTGGTGACTTGTTTTGGAGGTAACCTGGTATAACCAGTAATGTACCTGAGGCTGTGATAATTTTAAACAAAATAAACTGGCTAACATGTTGCAAAACCTCCTCAAAGAGGTCTGCGCACAGGTGTGCCCAAGTCAACATATATAAAAACGTAAAACAACATTAGTGTTTATTGGGAAGATGACCAAATGAGAAAAGTCAGCCTCGAGTAAAAATATATAAGCTCACTTGGATAAATCATGAGTCAGAGAAAGTAGTGCTAAGCCTTGGTACAATAATAGATGCACGCTTCCATCTGATAGGATCACATACTTTAAAACTGACATTACTTGAGTAATTGATTATAGTTGGACCCAACCTGAGCTTGCAATTTCATAAATTTGAATGGGTTTTAAACCCCTTTCATTGATACACTGAATCAAACCATCGTTGGTAATAAAAACTCGTCCGTTTTAACAACAGAGCCAAAACAGGGGGCTGGGCGTTATGCACCTCACTTGTACCAGCCTGGGCATACTTAACTTGTGCCCAGCGTTGGTCCAAGGTGTGCTTAAGGTTAGAAAGGTCTAGAAGCTCAACCTTTTGGACCTCCTGCCGCCCATCCTTGTCCCTTCTGTTGGTCCCCTCAATAAGGTCATGTAAACATGAAATGACCCTCTCCTCTTTTTTGGGTTCCACCCCCCCTCCAGGGGCATTCACCAAGGAAAAGCTTTTGTGGGCAGGGTCCAACTTTATGATGGCAACAGCTTGCTTAGACTTTAATCATGCGGCCTCAGGGAAACGCTTGTGAAATGCTACAATTAGGTCTTTGGCATGGGCACAATCATGCACCAGGACCCAACTGTTCTCCGGTGCATCAAATTCTTCCAGGGTACAAGATACTTATGTCTTCTTCTTACCTGAGAGGAGGCTAAAATTTTCTCCACTTTCCACTCTGGCGCTCCATCCATGAGATGGCCTCAGGAGTCTCTGGAAGGGGCCTCAAACAACATGAGCTTGCATTCATGTAATACTGAAAAGACTCAAAACAAGGGGGGATCCAACTGTTAAGAAGCGTGGCCTACCTTCTTGATAATGCAGTATGCCCTAATCCTCTTTGGTCCTAGTTTTTTGAATGGTTGCTTGATTGGGATGTTTTTAGCATCCAAAATCACGAGATCTTCTTCCTTATACGCTGGTACAACTCATCTCTTACCATCAGCGTTCTCCTTGTAAGCCTGCATGGCCATATCTAAATTTGTGCTCACCACTTAGTGTAATTTCTTGGTTACTTTTGCAAATTCTACCACTGCTTCCACCATGGATCCACAGCTGGGATCCATGTTAAAGGCGGTGTTAAAGCCATGGTTGGCGAAAAAATGGGAAACCCCAATAGAAGAATGCAAAGTGTTGTTGTAACTGAATTGGGCCATAGGGAGGTGATAAACCCAATATGAATGATCTGCGGCGGTAACACCGCAGAAACTGTTCTAAGCACTGGTTCACTCGTTTAGTATGCCCATCATATTGAGGTTAATAGACAGTTGAACGGCAGGGGCGAATCTGAAGAGTCTTACACAACTCTTCCCAAAAGATGGAGGTAAACTGGGGTCCCCAGTCAATGATAATCTCTTGGGGAACCCCATGAAGCGCAAACACATGGGTAACGAAGAGCCTAGCCATCTCAGCCGCAAATTATTGTAGTTCTGTAAGGAATGAAGTGGGCAAACTTTTTAAAATGGTCCACCACCACCATGATGGCATCATAACCATCGGAAACAGGTAACTCCACAATGAAATCAACTGAGAGGGAAGTCCAGGGCCCATCTGCCTTTTGGACTGGTACCAAAAACCCCACTAAAGGTTGACAATTGGGTCTCATCTGATTGCAGATCAGGCACTCTTTACAATACCGTGCCACCTGAGCAGGTAAGCCCTTCCAATTGTAGGTACTTCATACTAACTCCAAGGTCTTTGCTTTACCAGGATGACTGATGGTAATTCCATCATGATGATCTCAGATGATTTCCAGGCGCAGTGGTCCAGAGGAACCCATAGGCGCCCCTGAAACCACACCATCTCATCCTTCACGTGATAGCCCCTGGATAGATCCTCTTGATTCAAAGACGCTCTTTGCAAGTATCATAGTATATTCAGCTGATAGTGGCTGAGAAAGGACCACCTTTATGAACATACTATATTCCTATAAATTTTTCAAAGGTGCAAGCGCTGGCACATTGGCCAGGGAAGAGGGAAGTTGAGACACAATTTTATTTGGAGGTATCATCACATATGTGTTATGGACTTCTACTCATTTTGGATCATGAGCTAAAGCAGGGTTGCAGCTTAATGCATCCACAAACCATTATCCTTGCTCTTGGTGAATTTATAATAAAAGGCAAATTGAACAAAGGGTCTCATGCCACTGGGTCTGCCGTGGGGTTAGGACATGAGGGGCTCAGTAGTACAGCAAGGCACGGTGATCTATATGTACATGGAACGGTTGGGTAGAGCCATGCAAGTAGTGACGCCAATAGGTAGCGCCTTCACCACTGCTAGTGCTCCTTGTCATATATGGCGTAATTCAACTCAGGCAGAGACATTTTTCTAGAAAAATATCCCGCCAGATGCTCTATTCCATATTCACCTACTTGTAATAAGGCAGCTGCTATGGTGAAGTTGGAGGCATCAGTGGACACAATGAACTACTTTGAAGGGTTGACAATTAAAGGACAGACGTGGACAAAAGGGTGCACTTCTCTGCTTGAAAAAGCATCCTCCAAAACGGAGAACCACTGAAACACCTTTGCACCGCTAGCCTTAAACAAAGGAGCTTCCATCTTGGAAAGGTTTGGCGTGAACTTCTTGAGGAATGTACATGTCCCCAAAAAACTCCTCAATTCTTTTATGGAAGTAGGGGTAGGCCACTCATGAATCGCCTTCTCCTTGTCAGGAGTTATCATGTGTCCTTAGTCAAACATGACGTTGCCCAGAAAAGTGACCTGGGACTTAAAAATTCACACTTTTTAATCTTCAGCTTAAGGTTTGCTGCCTTCAACCTCTCCACCACTTTTCAAAGGTGTACTGTGTGGGACTCATGATTGGGGGAAAACACCAGGTTATCATCCATGTAGGCAACCGCGCATACCCCTAACAAGTCCCCCAACGCTGCATCAGTGTGGCATTGAAAGATAGCAGGGGCATTCTTAAGCCCAAGGGGCATGATCTGAAACTGTAAAATCTCTTTATTGGTATGAAAAAGCGGTTAACCACTCTTGTCCCTTTTTAATCCAAATTTGATTGAACGCAATGAGGCAATCCAGCTTAGAGAAAACCTTAGCCTTCTTCACATAGTGAGCAATCTGAGAATCTAAATGGATGGGATGTATATCTGGTACAGTGACATCGTTGATGTTCCCATAGTCTATGCATGGGTGTAGAGTACCATCAGCCTTATCAACAAAGAGAATTGTGGAGCATACAGGGGGGGTACACTGAAAATTGCAACTTTGGCTAACTGATCCTTCACCCACACATCCAACGCCTCTTCCTCCCAAACAGTCAATGGGTAAATGGAGGAAGAAATATGCACCAAATTCACAGTGAGCTTGAAGTCACAATCAAACTCAGAGTGCTCAGGAAGTGTGTTAGCGGATGCTGCATCAAAAGAAGATTCCAATCCCTCTAGACAGGAAGGTAGGTGAACCTCCACAGAGGGCTTCAGCAAAGAGGAAAGATGAAGAGTGTGAACATTGGGCCAATGGGGAAATTTGCCCTGGACGTTATCCTCAGATAAAGGAACAATCAGCTTGTGACCATTTAACAAAGACAATTATATAGTGTTTCTTTCAGATTAGTCCTGACGTCAAACTTTCTCCACCACTCTACACCCAAAAAAATGGGGAACAAGAGGTTTCTGATAGCTTGAAAATGGTCGGACAAAAGATAGGTGCTCACCTGGTAGTCCACTAACCCCATGACGTTCAGTGTAGGGATACCTTAAGAAGCCCCGCCTCTAACCATACCACCTGGTGAGTGACTCAACTTAAGGTAGTCAGCAAGATATTGGTCAATAAAATTATTAGAGGCACCGGTATCCACTAAAATAGTTTTGCTGAACTTCCCCAAAGGGAATGTGAGGGTAGTGGTCAATAAGAAGTATCCACAATGGGATTTATTCAAAGTAGAAAACGCCACTAACTCACCTGAAAATTCTTCCTCTGGTGTGAACAATTCTTCAGGTATGCTTTGGAATCATAGAAGGGGGAGGGATAGTGGGCCACTCTTACTACTGAGGCCAAATATACCACCACACCTTCTGAAGGTGCATATACATTATTATATTTAAAACAAAGTTCTTTTTTCACTTCCTGAGTGCCCTGGATCATGGTAGGGGTCAAACGTGGGTTCTCAGGAGTAATCTGATATACTGAAATAGGGTCCTCATCCAGGCCATAAGAGCTAATAAATGGTTCAGAGGTAGATAAAAGGTTTTTATTATAAAACACATTTTTAGATGTGGACAACCCCATCCCTTGAACAGCAATGGAATGCCCGACGTTATCTAAGGACAACACTTCAGGCCCATCTATGGCGATTCCACTGGCATCAGCTGAACGCGCTGTCAAAGGAAAACAAATTTTTTTAATTTGAAACTTGATAATTTCGGCGGAAAGTTGGGGAATCACAATTTTAGACCTTGAAGCATCTATTTCACCAGGTACAAGCATGAAGGGTGATACTTTCCAGTTGAAGGCAACCATAATAACGCCAAGTTGTTCCAACCTTCAGAAAAAAAGAGGAAACAGCGGTGTGGCTGACCACAGCTGAAGCCCACAGCTGGCACCCACCGTTTCCACTTCAGAAAAGTACCACATGGAAAAAGTTTGTGCACATAAAATTGAAGGGTTGGTTGACTAATCTAAGGAGAGTGTCTATAACTCACCTGTTTTCAACATGGTGGTTCTTGGTGCACAGAGCCAATGCATGGAAACTAGCCATTAGTACCAAAGTTACTAGAGCCCAGCAGAGGGTTCTGGAGCGATAATAACTTAAGGGAAAAAGTGTAATCATGATAGCAAACAATTGACCAAAAATGATGTGGTGCACAAAGTGAAAAGGGGTAAACGTCACAGGTTGGAGGGAACCTGGGCGACCCAATGGTTCACAAGTTGATAATTTAATTGCATTTAAAATAAAGTGGTTAACATAGCATGAGACCTCCTCAAAGAGGTCCATGCACAGGTTTTCTAGAGATAACATATGAAAACTTGAAAACTGGGAAAATGTTTAATGGAAAGTCGACCAACAAAGAATGTTGGTTGTGGAAACCATAATTAAACTTCATTGAAGGAAATTTGGAGTCTGCCAAAGCAGTCCCAAGCACTGATCCACCAATAGGCAAAGACTACCATCTGAATTGGTAGAAAAGACTGAGACTGACTTCACTCAAGTAATTGATTGAAGTTGGATCCAACCCAAACACATGATTTTGTAAATGGAACAGGTTTTGAAACCCCATTCCTCAACTAACCGAATTGAACCATCTGTGTTAATTGAGTAAACCATCCATATTAATTCCTGGGCCAAAGTAAGGGGCTGGGCGTTAGGCACCTCACTAGTACCAACCTGGGCATACTTGGCTTGTACCCAGCGTTGGTTTACTGTGTGCCTGAGGTCAGGAAGGGCCTGAAGCTTTACTTTCTGAGCCTCCTGTCACCCAGCCTTATCCTTAGGGTTGGTCCCCACTATGATGTTAAGAACCATGACAGTACCTTCTGTGGTCTTGTCAGTGGACTTAGCTCCTGATGTGCCTCTTATTTCACGGGTCTTATCAGCCCAAATGGCCTGTCACAAAGGCGTGGATTTTCTGTCTTTAATATCTCTCCCATCTCATAAACATTCCCTATATTCCTTGGCGGAGGGCCTTATTCATTTTTGGTCATAGGAGTTGGTTTTTCTTCTCCTTAAAGCTGAAGTGTTTCAGGCTCATCATGACCCTCCACAGTCAGTCATCCAGGTAATAAGAAACGTATTGACTTATTTAAGTGTACCTATGATAGAGCGGGCTTATCAAAAGAAGTACCAGCCTGGATTGCCAATTGTGTCACCTGCGCGTGGTCCAAGCCAGATAATCAGGAAGGAATGGTCCCCTTCACCCTTTACAACAGGCTGAGGGTCCATGGACATCAGTTTCATGGATTTTATCGTTGAACTTCCCTGTTCTATTTTTTTACTGCAGTGATGGTGGTAGTTAGTTATTTCACAAAATTTGCCCTATTTATACCATGCTCTTCCGCCATTACTTCAGAGAGAACTGTTCATCTCTTCATGCACCATGTGTTTTCTATGTTTGGTTTCCTGCAGGAGATTGTCATTGACCTATGGGCCCCAGTTTACAGTATGGTTCTGGAATGAGCTTTTATCAATCTTGGAAATTACACCCTGTCAATCCATGGCATATTATCCCCATTCTGATAGACAAACTGAGCATGTTAATCAGATCCTGGAACAGTGCTTGCACTGCTATGATGCAGCTGCGCAGGATACCTGGGTAAAAGACCTTCCTCTCGCTCAGTTTGCCTATAATAATTAGATGCATTCCTCTAGGGGTTTTCTCCATATGAAGCAACCTTGAGGTACAACCCCTCATTTTCAGTTGGTCCATGCCTGTGGCCAGATGTTCCAGCTGCCGCGGATCATGCAGAGCACATCTGGTCTACCCAGTCCTTGGTTTGAGAGAATCTTACTAGGACTATTAGTGACTGCAAGTAGTTTGAGTATTGGAAGAAGCTTTCAAAACATGATATTTTGGTGGGTTCATATGTTATGCTCAATACGCATCATGTGAGGATGCAGGTACCTTCTTGGAAGTTGTCAAGTAAGCGTTCAGATCCCCACTTGGTGGAGGAAAATTTGGGTAATGGTGCTTTCCAGTTGAAATTGTTAACTCACTGGAAGCAACATCCAGTCTTCTACATATCTCAGCTGTCCCTTTTCAAGAGGGAAATCCCTTGTATCCTGAGCTGGTAGTGATTAAGGGTGCAGAGGAGGCAGAAGTGGAGGGCATTTTAGCATCACTCAAATCTTGGATGTTAGTTCAAAATTTCGTCACTTGGAAGGGTTATCCAGCCTATGAGAACAGTTATGTCAAAGCCCAAGATTGCGCAAATTGATTGGAAATGGTTGAGGCCTTCCACATTTTCCACCCTGATGCACATGTCCCCTTTCAAAAATTGCTACTTTAATGGCCATCAAGTTGCCCAAGGCTCTCAAAGATGTAGCTCTAACGCTGTTTCTCAGTGGAGGTGCCCCTCCTTTGGGAAAAGGAAAGGGTAATGTAAGTTTAGGAAAGTGACCCCTCTTCTTATACTGGCAGTTTTTTCAGTTACTAATAAAAAGGGTCAAAAGAGGGCTGACCTCTCATCACACAGGGTGATTGCGCCCATATGGTAGATGAGCGCTTTGTAACGGCTCTTTTTCTAAATATTTCCTCCCCTGCCCCTAAACTTACCTCAGCAGAATTAGTATAGTAAATTGAGGAAATTTGCGCTGAAATGATTGGAAACCGCCACCCTCATGAGCTGGAAGGATCTTATGAAGTTGATGGTGCTGAGCTCTTAAAACAAAAGTCCAGATGCCTCAAACCCACAGTAATGAGGCCCAATGGGATTGCACATTTGGTAAATGCAAAATTAAATGTCAACTCCTCAGTAACACTTGTCAATGGCTTTGGGCTATTGAAAAATGTCATTGATTCAAAACTTGCTCAAAAATCTATGAGGACAAAGTCCAATGGATGCGTACCTCTTAGTTGGAATGTGGCAAGTAATGAATTCTTGGTCAAAATTGCTAATGGCATTGTTATAGAAATTGGCAGTATTTAAGAGATACACCAACGAATTTTGCACAGGGTTCAACACAATAAGAAACTAGGACCAACGATGTGATGATCTTCATCCTTGAAACAACAGAAAAAAACCTCAAATAAATATGGAGTACTTGCTCCCACAACTCTCTTTTAACTAATATAATCAATACAAAAGATTCTCACTGTTTTCGCTTACTCTAAACTACTAACAACCTCTTTTTCTCAATCATCTCATCACACCTATATTGTAGCAACTTCAGATGATACCACTTCCATGACTTAGTTATTTAATTCACCATATCTCATTAGTTCCAGCAACTCTTCATTCATTAAATTCATGATCACCTAATTTGAGGCAATTTCTCAACAACCCAATATTACCTCATCTTGAGGTGCTCAAATAATCATTACTCATATTAAACTTGGCAGATCCTATCCATTCCACCATAACTACATATAGCTTATCATCCAGCCATATCAGAATTATGACAGGCATCAAGCCATTGGGTAATGATGTTGCTGACTCAGAACTCCCTTTGAAATCTTTGAGGATAAAGCCTGACAGGCATGTACCTCCATTGGGGACTGTTGTGCTAGCTCAAATCTCCATCTCAAAAACTGAATTGTCAAACAATGTTACCCACTTGGCCAAACAAATACCCCAGTGACTGGGAATGGTCAGGTTGGCCATCCTGAACGCATTTCAGACTTGTTGGGACCGCCCATATATGGGTTGGCCTTAAGGATTCCCAATGCCAATTGGGCCAGATGCCATCATGCTAACTGATGAAAACACAGTGAAGCCTTGAAACAGGCGTTTGAGGTCAAACCAATAGTGAATCAGCCCACCGCCAATTCCTTCAAGTTGGTTCAGATTGAAATCGTTTTTCTACCTCCCTCTAAAGTTTGCCAAGTCAGGTCAAACTTTGAGGGCCCCAATCTCGTTCTTTCACAAGCTTTCCCAAATCAGCCACTATTTTAATCAGTTGCATCACATTGAGGAAATTTTTGGTCAATTTTATTGAATTTACTTTACAATAAAATTCACCATGAGTTCCCAATTTTTAATTTTAATTCAAATTTTTCTTGATAAGCTCACTATGGTGCTAATGTTGTGGCCCATCAGGCCCTACATTGGCTTGGCAATACCAGTCATGATAGTCACAATAGCTCCCTCTGTAGCCAACTGGGCCTATCAAGTAAGAAACTTCTGGAAATTTAATCCTGTCATTGAAGCCTTCCGCCAACAGTATATCAGAATTTTGTGGGCTTGTTTATTTCTACTTCATGTAAGGATCCACCCCCTCACCTCTGCTTTTGTGTTGAACCCTCCCATAGATATCCCAAAGCAGCTAGTCTGATAGTTCCTCCCTGCAGCAAGGCCCACAGGGTCTGAAGTTGCAACAGCATGATTCATTGCTAGATTTCTTTTTATGCTTTCCACACATCAATGCACATTTGTTTCTCATCTTCCTGCATCATAAAACATTGTTCAAGCAACAATGCCTCTAGCATTCTGGCTTGCTTTTTGGGTGCTTTTGCTTCCCAACTGGCAGGCCAGTATAAACTTCATACGCCGTTTCCCTGACATATATCACCCATGCTCCGCTCCCTCATAGCAGCCATTACACCGTGGACTATACACAAGGTCTTTTTGGATGCCTTCAAAGGAAAAGTGCCAACCATCCACAGGACAGTCAACAGATTTCAACTACACCTACTGGAACATTTTCAGGCCTGGCTCTATGGATAAATGAAACCAAAGCAGTAAAGACTCATTAAGTCATGGTTCCCAGTATGTTCCTTACATGTAAACCCCTTTCTCCACACCTGCTGCATCATAAAGGAAACCCCCATGGAATAGGTTATCCATTTTTCACTACACCTGTTGGTATCAGCTAACAACAGTAGTAGCTCATCAACTCTGGGGGATTCTAATAATTTCACTCTAGCATCTGCTTCTCCTCCCCCACTCTATTTTCTAATTTCTACTGGTAGTACCTGTCCCCTGGTTGTCCTTCTCCAATTAAATAAATAAGATAGTGAATATAGAAAAAATGATACTAGAGCTAGATAAAGCATTATTTATATAAATATAATAATGCTGCACTGTATGAAAATTATGAATTAAAAATTAAAACCTGTAGTTAGCTCTAGCTAGAAGATAACTCAAAACTCATAATTATAAGTGATTTATTATCCTAGATATTAAGTAACTATACACTCTATATTTCTGTTAAATGTGGCAGACTTTCTTGTCAACCTTTTCAATACTTTTAAAATTAGTCAAAAAATCAACATAAAAGAATTTATTGGCTGATATTTTACTAAGGTTTGAAGAGTTTTATTTTTGATAATGGCAATTTAGAAGACCTATATCCTTTTATTACGTTTGAATCAAGACATTATTGTCTGCAAGATAGACTTCAGGATCAATAAAAATCCTAAATATGTTTCAAGAACATTTGTACTTGTATTTTTATAACCCTCAAACATGAAGAGGTGAAAAAGTATATCTATGATACAATTAAAGCTTTTCTACTATGTTGCACCCATAAGCAGCTCACATAAGTTAAACACTATAGAATAAAGTATACTAATTAGATTAAAATCAAACCCTATCAGAAGCCCAAGTATACGCCTATCTAAACCATGTAAAGACTTTAAAGTACAGGTACTCCTTTATAAACATATAAGATAACTGATAAAACATTTAAAAAGTTACTGTTATAGTTTAAAGCTGATCAATATATTGCTGAAAATATGCTATATTTTTCTTATATCCAATTATATTTACTATTTATGGTACAAGTGGTGCTTAACCCAAGGGGGGTCCTCCACACATTGTTATTTGCGTTGTGCCAAACGAAGGGATTATTAGATAAAATAAAAACATAGCATGGTGCCACGGCGTTACCCTAAGCATTCATATTAGAAGGGGAAGAGGGGTTGGGATTTTCATTCAGTGCTGGCTTCACATTGTGGACAAAGTTGGACAAAAGGAGGGTGGGAGCATCAGCGGCATGCAGCAGAAGAAGAAGGAGATGGGGTTCTCCTCACCAATGAGGCCAGAAGTGTGCATCACCTTGACATATTGGCAACCTAAAATTCAGCAAAGGTAATTCAGTTGGGCACACAATTAATAGATTTAATGTAATATTGGTGGGTTTAGGAGTTTTGAGATCATATAATAAAGATCTCTCCACATCAACGCATGCATGGCAAGCCACAAATGCCAGTTCTTCAATATTAAATTTGGCATCTTCTGGAAAATCTACAGGGAATTTAAGTATAGGAAAACCCTCACAAAGTGGCTCAATTACCATATGGAGGTCTGGAAGAGGAGGGAACTGGTGGGGGTAGCGGTTGCATCAGCAGCCTATTGATAAATATTTTTGTAAATTAGAAATCTGTCATGAGGATGGAAATGTCAGCAGCGAGTCAAATTGAGGTTTGTGTGAAGAATTCTAACCAACTGAATTCGGGATTAAATTCTGTAGGGATGGTCTGCATCATCAATGCATTTAAGATCCTTGAAAGTACTTGACACAACTAGCGCTGGGCCAACAACATGAGTTGGTGGGTGGCAACTGCTGTTTGGCTGCACACAGTGGACCATGGCAATTCTGCCAGCATATAAGCTGCCTTCTTCTCAGTAGTGGGTTGGGCTATTAAAACTTGGTTGGGCAGAGCAGTGGGAGCAGCACCTGCAGTGGTTGATGGTGGGGAGGGAGGACTGATCCCCAAGCAAAAAAAAAAATAGTAAAATCAGAGTTGGGGCTTACACCGGAGGGATGAGCAGTGGAAGAAGCTTTGGTGGAAAGTGCAGGGCACTTGCGCTTTGAGATGTCATGAGTAAAGCATATGGGGAATTAGCGTGGCTGTTTTTGATGCATGCCCAGAATGTATGATCAAGGGCGGATCTGATCATGGTGTGGGAGTATTGCAAGGCAGGTGTCATGACATAAGGTGATGATCATCACAAATGCATGAGGCCTGGAAAAACAATCAGCGCCATTTGGAACCACAAATTGCAGTACAGGGTTGTCGCCATAGGCATCCAAGCCCTCTATGAGCTCATGGTGGAGGCGTTCAGGTAAGAGGTGAAAAGGCAAGCTAGCAAACTGGACCACCAGTGTGACCTTATCTAGCAAGCAAGTTCTTATGGTTGGTATTGGTGTTTTTATAAATTAAAGGAAGGTGTGCTGCCCTTATAGCTTGGTCTTCACATGAGAAGCAAGATCAAAGTACCCCTTTAAGGGCGGAAATCTATAAAACTGTCAGGTTTTTAAACTGCTGTGGCCATCTCAATGATGGCCAAGTTTGCATAGGGGAAGAGGTTCCCATACTCAACCCAAAGGTCAAAATGAAGGTTGCTCTGAGGGAGCACCAGGGGGCTTCTAAGCACCACCTGGGAGCGCGCAAGGTGGTGAAATAAGTCCCAAGGTGGGATGTAGCAAAATGAAGGATTCATTTTGCTAGCTGGGCCAGCCCTGAAGTGTTTCAGCAGCAGCTAATAAATGCCAGGAGGCGGCACACTGAAGCCCCATGTGAGGTAGCAGGCATTGATATAGTTGACATAGGCTAGGTTTGGCATGGGTGAAGGCAGTCAAAAGTAAAAACGTTTTTAATATTTATAAATTTGATCAAATAAGTGATCAAAGCAAAAGAGAGATCATTACAATTTTAAGTATATTTACATAAGTTTGATTAAGACTTGAGATTATAAATATGAGTTTTGTATTCTGTTTTATCTGTTTTTGCTTAAATTTTATAAGATTATTGGCTATTGAATTTTATTTCCATTAAGACTTTTTTCAATGAGAAGATTAAAGTCTCATGTTTTTCAAGATTTATACCTTGTGATTATTATAATTAAATATCTTTACTATAAAAAAAATTGATAAACTTTCTAAGCTATCTTTTATAATGACATTTTTTATATCTCAACTAATCAAAAAAAATTATATTGCATATAGTTCAGTGTTTGCAAAACTTAGATATGAGATTCTTAGAATCAATGTTTCAGTATTATGGATGCGTGGCAGCTCCCCCTTTTGGGTTGGGCACCACTAGTGCTAAAAATTTCAGTGTTGTGTCCATAAACACTCTTTAGTTTTGTAATATTTTGTTACTATTCTTCTTATTAAAATTTATTCATCAGCAATTGTAATAAAAATGGTTTGTTTCTTAGTCTTAAACTTACCAGCTTATTAAAACCAACATTTAAAGCATTGGAATAACATAACTTTTACCTATCAAACTTATCCTCCTTCAACTCTAAAATTTTCAGTGAGAAATTTGAATTAGTTAGTTGGTAACTGATATTCTTATATTAGGCTAGCTGTTAGTATTAGAGCTTGCTAAAAAAACTGGACTATAAATGAAATGCTTGAACGCCCACAATAGCAGCCATAAACTAAAAGACGGCAATCTACCACTAAGAGTTGAATCATGTGAAATTAGGATGGGTTCTTGAGTTTCCTGCACAAACAATAGTGAAGGTGAAGTTTTTCTAATATAGTGTAAGCCATCCTTTTCAGCGATTTATACAGTAGCTTCATCCATGGATACTCCTTCAACTGGAGCTAGCAGGTGGAAATCCTCATAGCCTTTTTTGCACAGTATAGAGAATTTTACATTAACTTACTTAAAATTGGTAAGCTTGGTTAGAGTTTTTATTGTGAAAACAGAGAAAAATAACACAACACCCTAACATTAGCAGGGTGCTGAGTTTAGGGTAGCAGGGGAACGTGGTCTTGACGAGGTACAATGTCTAATATTGTAACAATTGCTATTCTTGAAGGGTTCAAATGAAGTATTATATACCATTTTGTTATGTTGCATCAAGCATGTAATATTGATCAGCCACACTGTTTTGGAAGCATTCAATCTTGTTTTATATGTCATTTTGCTTTGGCGCCATCCAACTTATTGACACATTTGATGCCCATTGTTTACTATAATATGTCCAATCTCTATATATTATTTCTCAAAGGTGTTTTTTGTCGGTGTGAAATATCTCCCTTAATACTGTATCAAAATTAATGTTTGATACGCCATTTTGAAGATTATTTTTCCCTCTAATGACAAAAAATAAATAAAAGATTCTTTTCATAGTAAAATAAATAGTTTTATATGTAACAAGTGAAACCCCTATATGTTTTCGATGATATTTGCTATATTGTTATGGCTGAGCAGTTTGTATTCGTTTGATTCGATATTTTAAATAGTTTTGTTAAGTGGTTAGTAGTCATTTAGCTAATTAGCAAGTTATCTAATCAAAATGAATCAAAAACACAATTGATTTTACAATTATCTCCTCAAGCATAATTGTCTCAGCGTTTGGTTCTACTTAAATTTTATAAAGGTCAGGTGTTTGAATATTATATTATTTCTCAAATGTATATTTTATTGGTATGAAATATCTCTCTTAATACTGTATCAAAATTAATGTTTGATACACCATTTTGAAGATTATTTTTCCCTTTAATGACAAAAAATAAGAAATATCTTAAAATTAATGTTTTCATTAAAAAATTATATTTTAAAACTTATATTTTAAAAATTTCATTTAAAAATTACATGTATAAAGTGTCATGGTGGTGCCGAAGTCTCTGAATAGAATAGAATAGAATAAACGTATAAATAACGTACAAACAACGTATAAATGTATAAACAAAGTGTCAATCAAATTAAAATAAGTAAGTGATACAACATTTGCAAAAGCAGTGGAGCACTATTCTAACCTCAATAATATTGAGGTAGCAAGCGTTTGTTGTCATAATTTCTGAAAAAAAGTAAATTTTCTTATAAAAATAGTAAGTTTTTTGTTAAAAAATTAGTAAATATACAAATGATGTGAAAAATATTTTCATTTGAATTAGAAAAATTTATTTTGAAATATACATCACACTATTTGTATATTTACTAATTTTTTTATTAATATTTTTTCACAACTTCAAAATAAGTTTTTTAGTTTAAAAATTATATTTTATTTTTGTTATGTTAATACCAGTTTGCATCATTCATTATTTGCAATAATCTATTTTTATTGATTAAGTACTATCCATAGGATAGTCATATAAGGAATCCTATTACCAGAAGTGATGTGAAGTATTTGCATGGGTCACCTAGTTTAGACTTATTTGTAAAATATTTTGCAACTTATTATCACTTGGGGTTACCCCAGGTATCAAGTTTTTTCTAATTGAAGGTGCTCCTTTGTGAGCACTTTTTTAGAAGGGGTTTTTTGTGCTGAACTTGAAAATATTTCAGTATTAAAGAACAGAGCTGTTTAATTTTCTGCATATAATGCTCTGCTGATTCATAGATAACAAAATTTTGGGATTTAGGTGAAAGGTGGGGATTTCAGGTAGGGGCAGCATCTACCCAATGTGCATCTACAGTGTGTTTCAGATCCCCTAATCAGTTAATGGCAAAACCCTTGGGTTTGTGACTCTTTTGGGTCAAGGGGTGCAAGTTTATAATCAGTTTGATAATTGCAGCTAGGAACCTAACACTAGCCTTCTAAAATTCTTTAGTGTGCTCCAAGATATTTTATGTGAAAGCCAGATGGGTATCTCACTCTATAATCAATCAAGAATTTACACTGTAGTTCTGTGATATAAGTTATAAGCTTGAAAAAGTTTATAATTATACATAAAGAACTTCATGTTCTGAGTTAGATTTGTAAGTGTTAACATGCAATAAATATAGAATAATAGTAATAAGTCAAGGGCATAAAACACTTTTAACATATTCTCTAAATATCAAATAGTATGATAATCTATTAAAAGTGCTCACTTGTTTTGAAGGTATATAATTCTGTGCATAAGGATATATGAGGTATGATATATCATTTTCATATATTACATCTCTGTGTTTTATTCTAAATATGAGATTATATTTAGCACATTTTATAGGTAAGGACCATTTTCCATGTATCTTATTTGCTTTAGATAAGATACCAAACTTAACTAGCTAATTTCTGTGGATCATCAGCTTATTTAACATCATTTTAAATTCATTACAAAAAAGTGTTCTAATTATAATTTGATTGAATAAAAGCAACTTTAAACATGCACAGATTTAAAAAGGGCCATACATTGTACTAAGAGGCATGCAACTGTACATATGCTTTATTATGTTTTGTAGTGATTATAAACTATTTTGCTATAAAGTATTCCTTCATGAAGTAGTAAATGGTTTTTATGCTAAAAATATAGAAAATTTTCTTGTATTCATGAGGTCTTACTATTACTGTATTATAGTTGACTACCATACTTCTATGATATCTATGGCATACTTTTGAAGGGTGTCATACTTTATAACTAATAAGATAAAATTTTGTGCTTCACTATTTCACTAAGTTAGCATTGAGCATGACTGACTATCTTAAATTCTGGGCCTTCCCTTATCACTTGAGAAGAGAGCTAACTATAAAATCTAGTACACAGATTTTTAATACCATAATTTCATACATTATTTAAACATAATATCTTAAAAATGTAAATTAATTTAAAACAACTTTCTACTAGTTCCAAGCCCAACCTTTCACTATAAAAATATCACCTATCTTAAAATTACTTTTTTGTATGCCTCATTTAACAATATAAAGATACTGTATTGTAGACTTAATTCATGCTAGTAAATTCCTATAAGAAAGTTACCTAGTAGTAAATTCATATATATTGCAACTGTAAAGTAATCTGTATATTTATTTTACAAAGTACAAATCATTGCCTTTTAGAATAATGTATAATTTATACTAAACGTTTTGGTAAAATGCAATTAATTGCTAAAATAATTCTTTAGATGCTTACTGTGTTTAAGTATATCTGCAAAGGTCCATAAAGCCACTCAAGTATATTATACTTACTCAATAAAGTATTGATAAAAGCAACTCATTGCCGATATTAATTAAAAAACCAATTTGACTAAACCTTAAAAATAACCTTTTAGCAAGAAACACAAGAGTTAAACAACTTTGTCATTTCTTGAAGGGACATGATGCCCTTAAATGATCTTTTATTTTATATAATCAGCCTCCTAAAAGTGGATACAGCATTGATATGCAGGTATTATACAAAAAAGATAGTTATTAGCCATCATATGTCAATTTTTAAAGAGATTAGTTAACTTAGGTGTTCAACTTTAGTTATTACCATCTATTACAAACTTTAGAAAACAAATCATCTTATTAAGATTTTCTTAAATTTTCTGCTTTCAAGGTGCTGTTATATATTAGAGAGGACCTAAAAATGTGCATATGGTATAATTACAAAAAAGGATAGCCACTAACTATTATATGCAAACTAATTTAGGATGCTTTTTGTCATGTAGCCTTTTGCACTATCAATCACTAAACACAAATTGGGATTACTTGACATAAATTGATACATTAGTAAATTTTTACTAAATTTAAATCTGAAATAATTTTACAATTTATATGAAATTGTAAAAATATAAAGATTCATGTTCATAATATAGATAAGTTTCTGATTATAAGTAATTACAGATGGTAAATCTTGAGCACGCAATAAAAGCTTCCCACATAACTTATAAGTATAATGAGCTTGTCAAGCTTATCTAATAAAAACTGACTTTAAGTCACTTACTAGATCATTTATGCAAGATAATGAGTTCTTTACTCTCAAGTAAAAGTTTTTGTTATTAATTCATGATAACTTTCAAGATCTTTATTCATTTTAAAGAAAGATTTTAAAGGATATTAAAGCATAAGATGTATATAGAACTATGTACTAGCCTTTCTTTATAGGTAGTGTTATTGCCAAGACTCTTTAGGGTAAACTTATGGCTTAAAAAGACAATAAGACCTTGTTTAATGCATTTTTATTACTAGTTCAATTTATAGGGTTTCTAGGTTGGTAATTTATAAAACTATTGCATTAAGCTTATGTGAGAAAATAAGAAATGACCATAAAAAATACTAATTTGAGCTTTTCATTAATCAATAAGAGTGACACTCCCTTAAAAAGTTAAGGATAAATTCTAAAGATGGGTTATGCATAACTTTAAGAATTTAATTTATATCTAGTGACTTATCAATTAAAATTTTTATTCAAAATTTATTTTTTAAAAACCATGAGTTTATAATAAAGCAATGTGAAATTTGTGATCCATTATAAATTAAAAAATTTAGCAATATTTGTTTTATTTTTGTACCCACTTCTTTAATTAGTTGTTTTAGAGAATTTTTTAATTTCTGTAATCTTTAACTAATACCCTTATATCTCTAAACCTAGTTATAGATTCTTTATATATGGCTTTTTGCAAAAAAATGTATTTTTTATGGTAGTATAAATATATAGCAATCATCTATGGGCACAAATTTTGTAAGTGTAGGCTTTTAATTAGGCATAATGAGACATACTTCCAACCCAGTGTATACTTCCAGCTGTATAAAAATCTCATAAATGAATGAAGACATTAAATCCTTAATATAAAGCTTGGACAGATGGTCAATGGATCTGGAGAGCTTAACTCTCATAAAGTTTAAGAATTATTATTACTGGAGTTCTGTGCACCTAGTCTGAGGTATCTATAGGGTTAAAGGTTGTAGCATCTAAATTTCTTTGGATTTGGCTGATCTCACTTGATAGTGTATCACCAAGTGTTTGTTTTTTTAAGTTTAATCTTTATGAGCATGTGCTGTTCAGAAAATGACATATAACAAGAAATTAACTATAGATGCTTTATTTCAGTATATCTAGTTTTTTAGGGCTGGAGATCTTCTTATTACTAAAAAGTGTATTAAAAAGTCTTGAACCAGCGCATTAAAGTGCTTTAATAAAAAAACTCAAAATAGGTATAGCTATTCAAGGTTAGTGTACCATAAATTAGGTGTTTACTACATCAGTGCAACTACTGATTTTATTTTAATACCTTTTAGGTCAGAGGTCAATGCTTTGAACCATGACCATAAACAATGAGTCACCATGTATAAGTAAAATCACACCATTGAAATTTTAGAAAGGCAACCAAAGGGGTTAATTTCTTGCCTCATGGAAAGACCCCTTATACAACTCCAATTTTACTTATACTAATATCAGTACTAGTTCTATAGACTACCAGGACAACAAACTAGTCCTATCTAGCATATCAGATAATTAAAATAATTTAATTTGAAGCTATTTTTATAGGCTTTGATCAATCTAAAATTTTGATAGCAGAGGCCCTCTTATACCCCACAACCTTCAAGTTAGTTTACCAGCTGGTAGCAATGATGTCAGAGGATACCCCAGTATAGACAACAGTCAATATGAGCATGCACCCAACATCACAAGTGATGCCCACAGAAGCCCTTTTATACCTTTGTGCTCATCTTTGTAACGCACTGGCTCCTTCCAATGAGCCACAAATAAGTTGGGCAACAGGATCCATGTTACAGACCATAGGGCTGACAGGGCTCCTGATACTACTCTCCTTGTGCGCGCTACAAGATTGGACAAGCACCCCCTGGAAGACAGTTGCAAATATACTTAACCCCAAAGAACATGCCTTGACTCCAAGACAAGGTATAAAGGGAGGCAATAGCTCTCCCAAGCTCACTCTCAAAGTCCAATTCTTGTTAATTCAAGCCAAACATGGCTGCAGTTAGGCAATATTTTAAATAAACTCAAACTATAAATATATGAATTTTAAAGTTCTTTTTATTTAATATTGGCCAGGTTGATAGAAAACAGAACTGAAAAGCCTCCAGCTCCCAGTTCCTTCCCTATATACACATGCTACAAGCTAATATAAAATATATAACACAAGCTTATGGTGCTAATCTGACTGATGCTTGGTGTAAACCTTACAGCAGGATCGGGAATCCTCACTCAATGGTTCTGTGCCAGTTCTGATTCTCAACAGTTCCGCACCAGTTCCATTTCGAATTCCAAACAAACCGCGAAACTTCCAAGCACCTGTTCCATCCCATTCTTGATTTGAATCCAAATCGAATCTCAAAACTCCACATTTTACCTGATTCTCGTTTTTCCTCAACTTGGACGCCCATCTGGCTCCTTGGCCTCCTTCAAGCTCCTGCCCCTTAGGCGTCCCTGCCAGGACCAACTCCCCCTCCTCCTCCATACATCCAGACACAGCCTGCCCTGTCTTACCAAAGATCAGGGCAATGTGATGCTGAGGATAAACCTCAACCGTCACATCACCCCCCTAGACAGAAAAAACTCTTGGATTTTCTCAGGACATCGGGCACAATCCCTAGCTGACTGCCATGTGGACTCCTCAATAGGATGACCCACCCAATGTACCAAGAATGAACGACGTCCTCTCACCACTTTGGTGTCAAGAATCTCCTCAACTTCATAAGCCTTGGCTCCTTCTCCAGCTGGGAATAAAGGGGAAGGACTTCCAGGTGGCTGGCCAAAGAATGGCTTGAGCTGCGATACGTGCAACACTGGATGAGCTCTTGACCCTTCTGGGAGCTTCAGCTCAAATGCCACCTTGTTCACCGCCCTCACTACCTGATATGGGCCCAACGCCACCGGCCCCAATTTCCAGCTCCTTACAGGCAAGGCGTAGTTCCGAGCATTCACCAAGACCCAATCACCTCTCTTGAAAGCTCTACCTTCAGATCTATGCCAGTCTGCCTTCCTCTTCTGAGCCGCGACTGCCACCACCAAATTCTTCTTCAGGAGCTCCAGGGTGTCATGGGTATCTCACGACAGTTCATCTGCCGCCAGATTCCGCCCTTGCTCCCTAGGCCCCATACCCTCTGGGTGTTGGCCGTGATTTGCGAAAAATGGGGTCATACCCGTGGATGAATGCTTATGATTGTTATAAGCAAATTGAGCCAGCTTCACCTAATATACCCAGTCATCCTGCCTCCCTGAAACATAGCACCTCAAATACTGCTCTAATATCTGATTTACTCTCTCAGTTTGGCCATCTGACTGAGGATGATATGCTGATGAATGGCAAGCCTTGATCTTTAGATTTCCCAACATGTGGAGCCAAAATTTAGATGTAAATTGCGGACCCCAATCTGACACAATCTCTTCAGGCACCCCATGTCTGGAGAAAATCTCATTTACAAAAATCTGTCATGCCACTTTTGCAGAAATGGTTGACTGACAAGGGAAAAACTCTGCATATTTAGTCAGGTGATCCACCACCACCATCAAAGCATCCATCCTCTGTGACTTGGGCATTCCTGTGATGAAATCCACACTCACTGAGGACCATGGCCTAGAAGGAATTTGAAGTGGCTTCAATTTTCCCCCGGTGCCACCCGTTGGGCCTTTGCCCTGGCACAAACCACACAATGCAAAACATACTTCCGCACCACCTCACCCACACCTCTTTATGAATAGTGACGGCAAACAAGATCTAATGTCTTCTCATGACCGGGATGACCTGCCAGAGGATGGTTGTGATTAGCTGCCATTACCTCTTGTTGCAGACTCTTCACTGGAACCCAAATCCTTCCCTCATGGTGTATGATACCACCATGAACTGAGAATCCTGCATGCCCCCTGCTTGCCTCACCTTCCCCTGTCTCTTCTCTTATCCGTTGGCCCAGCTCACATCTTTGCTGTGCAGTCCAGATTCTTCCTGCCATTCCATCTCTCCAGCCCTGGATTGTTGCAAACAAGTTCTGTGGCAACATCGTGGCTGTGTTGAACTTCCTCAACTCCTCATCAAAAAACACCAGTCCAGAATCACGGCTCAATAAATCTGGCAAGATATTTTGTTTTCCCGGCTTGTATTCAATCCGCAGGTCATATTAAACCAACTCTAAGTGCCACCGGGCCTGCCTCTGGTTCATCAGGTGTGGGGACTTATAGTATTCTAAGGCTCGATGGTCTGTTCGGATGACAACCGAGTGCCTGGCATACAATAGGTGGTGTTGCCACTCCCCTAAGGCTGCAACTATTGCTAAAAGTTCCTTATTGTAAACTGGATAGTTGGTTTCAGCTGGTGCCATCTTCTGACTGAAATAACAGACTGGATGTTCAACCCCATCTTTACCCTCCTGCAACAACATGGCTCCAAGTGCAAAATTTGATGCGTCAGTCTCTACTATGAATGGTTTGTTTGGGTCAGGGTGTGCCAGAACCGGGGCTGTCAGCAAACTCGTCTTCACTTGCTGAAATGCCCTCTCCTCAGCCTCCCCCAAATGAACGGCACGTTTCCCATCAGTCTTGTCAACGGCACAGCCCATTGGGCCAGATCCCTAGAAAACCTCCGCACGAAATTCACCACCCCCAAGAAGCTTTGCACTTCAGTCCTATTCCCAGGAGCCTTCCATTCCCACACCACTCGCAACTTATCAGGACAGATCGCTATCCCTTCTTGGAGGACCACGTTCCCTAGGAAGGACACTGATTCTTTATTGAACTCACACTTGGATGGCTTCAACTTCAAGCCCGCGTTCCTAACCACCTCCAACACACTTCTCACATCCCTCACATGGTCCTGTACCAATTTGGAAAACACCAGGATGTCATCCATATAGGCAACACAACACCTACCCACTAAGTCCCCCAATACATGATCAATCATGCGCTGGAAAACTGCAGGGGCATTGCATAGGCCAAATGGCATAACCCTGTACTCAAAGTTTCCCAGATGACATTTGAATGCCTTATACCGCTGGTGCTCAGGGCGAACAGGAATTTGATTAAAAGCGTCCACCAAATCCAATTTGGTGAACACCCCACACCCGGAGATCATGGGCAGAATGTTCTCCATGAGTGGAATTGGATAGGGATCAGGTTCCGTTACCTCATTCAGGCGTCAGAAATCAACACAAGGATGTAACTCCCCCCCTGACTTGGGAACCAACAGGACTTGCAAAACCACCAGCGATTTGGAGGGCACAATCAAACCCATATCCAGCATCCTCTGGACATAACCCTCCAATGCCTCTCAGGCCTGGGAATTCAACAGATAGACTGGACAGCCCTTTGGTAACTCAGAGCCTTTCTTGAACCGGAATCCAAATGTGAAATCCCCTGTAGGCAAAAAAGGCGCATCACCTTTAGGCTCAAACACCTCCGCGAAATCCTGATACTCTCTTGGCAATCCTTCCGCTGACACACTTGAGGTGATTCCACCCATGTGCTTCACCAACGAACCTTGGAACTGAAACGTCCATTCAAACGACCCCTGGCCTCTAGGCGACAGCAGAACCTCTCTCTCTTCATATCAAACTGTGGACGGACATGGTGCCACCATCTCATCCCCAGCACCACAGAATGTGGCAGGTGAGCCACGGCGTGAAACTCCTCCCTGAATACCTCCGGGCCTTGCCTCAACAGGACCTTGGCCTGTACTCGCCATACCGCCATTCTTTTGGAGGTGTCTGCCAACTTCACCCATCCATCCTTCTGTAATGACAATCCATGGCTTCTTGCCCACTTCTCCTCAACATAATTCTCCTCAGCTCCGGTATCAAAGCTAGTACTTCACCGCAATCCCTTCCTTCATCCCCCACGAGCACACTGATGGGCAAAATCAGATAAGGATAAGATGAAGTAAGCGGTTTATTTTGAGGTACTGGATTCACCAGTTTCTTGCAAAAATTATAAGGAGCCTTCTTATTCTGAGCCTCAGGATCCTGAGTGGTAATCCCAATGGGAATCCTTGTCTCTCGCACCTCCACCATACCCTCAGGATTCCCTTGACTCTTCTTCCCTTCCTCCACATAGCTAAACCCCTTAGTACCATATATGGGCTTGTAACCTGCCCTTCTTCCACCACTCTGTCCTCGGAATCCCATTGGGGTTCGCACAACTTCCTGATGGGCCCGTACCAAACTCAACTGTCGTTCTACCTGCAAGGCCAAACCCACCTCTTCCTCCAATGTCGCTGCAGGTTTCACTGCTGAAATTGCCAATAATAGATCAGCTTGCAAGTTTTGGCGAAACATGCATGGAAGCTGAGTCTCAGGTGCCTTTGCTGCTCTTGCCAATGTGAGGAACATCTGGCCATACTCCTCCACTGACTTCTTCCCTTGACCACACTGCAGTAAAGCCGCCCAGGCTGAATCCTGCGTCTCATCTGGACATGCTGCACGATCAATCCAATCCAGACATTCCTCCACTGATATGGGTAACCCTGACTGCTCTTCCAAAAGTTCTCACACCCAGTTGGACTGCTTTACTGGAAGTGCCAACAGAACCTGACTTAACTGCAAGGCAAACGAATCCTCCCCAACCGCTGCCTTTGTCAAATGTCCCTGAAACTGAACCTGGCTAAACGTCTGGTGGATCAGTTCCAAGTCTTCCAATTTCAAAACCGTGGGAATTCTTCCTTTGTCCTTCCCAGGCCCTACCACTTTCCCACCATTCCGGGACACACACTCCAAAACCCGGTATAATTAATGAAGCAAAAAGGCGGTGGAGAATATCACCATCAAGAGTGTTGCAGTATGGTTATACCACTTTGGAAACACAACTTCTTCTGGCACCTCTTTTGCTTGCCACCACAACGACAGGAAAGTAAAGGAGTTCTGTTTAATGTAACGCACTGGCTCCTTCCAATGAGCCATGAATAAGTTGGGCAACAGGATCCATGTTACAGACCATAGGGCTGACAGGGCTCCTGATACTACTCTCCTTGTGCGCGCGCTACAAGATTGGACAAGCACCCCTGGAAGACAGTTGCAAATATACTTAACCCCAAAGAACATGCCTTGACTCCAAGACAAGGTATAAAGGGAGGCAATAGCTCTCCCAAGCTCACTCTCAAAGTCCAATTCTTGTTAATTCAAGCCAAACATGGCTGCAGTTAGGCAATATTTTAAATAAACTCAAACTATAAATATATGAATTTTAAAGTTCTTTTTATTTAATATTGGCCAGGTTGATAGAAAACAGAACTGAAAAGCCTCCAGCTCCCAGTTCCTTCCCTATATACACATGCTACAAGCTAATATAAAATATAACACAAGCTTATGGTGCTAATCTGACTGATGCTTGGTGTAAACCTTACAGCAGGATCGCGGAATCCTCACTCAATGGTTCTGTGCCAGTTCTGATTTTCAACAGTTCCGCACCAGTTCCATTTCAAATTCCAAACAAACCGCGAAACTTCCAAGCACCTGTTCCATTCCATTCTTGATTTGAATCCAAATTGAATCTCGAAACTCCCCATTTTACCTGATTCTCGTTTTTCCTCGACTTGGACACCCATCTGGCTCCTTGGCCTCCTTCAAGCTCCTGCCCCTTAGGCGTCCCTGCCAGGACCAACTCCCCCTCCTCCTCCATACATCCAGACACAGCCTGCCCTGTCTTACCAAAGATCAGGGCAATGTGATGCTGAGGATAAACCTCAACCGTCACAATCTTCCAATAATGCTAAATTACAGTTACTCCATATTAATGAGTTTTTTAATCAATAATGATGTCTAATGAGAGAGTTACCAAATTGGCAAATAGATTAATTACAAGCAAGAAATTTGTGGTACAGAACAGGCCACTTGGACATCCATGAGAGCCATGGGATCTATAGGAGCCACACTCAGCTCAAAAACAACAAACCTACAATTAAAAAACACCAAGAGCTCCACAATAAAATTTTTTTAAGGAACCTAGAAGATCTGCTAGAATCAGAGATTTTGACTCTGTCAATTCTGATACTAAGTTGAAATGAGAAAAACAAATTTATATAGAGACTGAGAGATGTTGATTTCATTTCTAGTTGAGGTTTGCCTTGGGCAAGGATTAAATTCAGCACTAACCTTGGGGTTGAGTAAACATTTAGATTTTTCTCACTTAGTAATATAGCTTAAAATGCTTTTATTGTAGTATTTGTGCAGTACAAGGTTGAGAGGTTGTCTAAAGAGAAAAATTGATTCTAATTGGTCAAATGGTGTTTATTATATATATTGCTAACTGGGATGAAAATCTATTGGTGAGTGGATTGTAATTATTCTAGAATTTTTATATGATGGATTTACCAATTGGATTATCTTTTTAATAATTAACCATTGCTGATTTTACAAGATCAGAAAAGCTATAAAATTGTCAGGTTGATTAATTATTAATTTAAAAACAAATTGTTCAAGTTAGGAGGTGAGTAGTGAGCAAAGCACTTTTCACTTAGGGTTAGATTGATCCACGTCAAGCTACTGCCTCACCAGTGTTATATAAATCATATCTAAATAAATATTAATTGATTGCTCATAGGCTGACAAATATCATATGATATACCCTTTTGTAAACCAACTGTCATTTATGCAGCCTCAAGCAGTTCATAACCTCCAAACCCTCATTCCTCTTTATATTTTCATGGTGATTATACACTAGTCTGATCACAGTATTAATGTTCTGGCCGCCCTATTTGAGGGCTGGCTTTTTATTTTAATAGAAATCAAATTTTCTACTTTTATCTGTAAAAAAAGTTATAATTACACTTGACTTTTAGGTGTGGGTTAAAAGGTCCCCAAGGTATAGATGTGGGTGAAGCATATAGAGAGTGATCAGCGCTACCACTCCAATATATGAAGCTACAAGGAAACCCCACGTGGACTTGCCTGACTAGCTAACTGAAAATTAGGGACTAAGGGAGATTAACCCCCAATGGGTTGGGATCAATTAGGACATATGCTGGACTGCCCAGACTGAGATGACTAAATGGATCTGTTTGTCAGGGTTCATGCTAGCTGAAAGAAGTTTGGTCATCTGAGCTGGGTGTTTCAAAGCCCAGTGAATGGCCAAGCTTACCATAGTCTCAGCAGAATTTAAGACTTTTGTGGAAGATTCTAAGATATCAAAGTGACTAAAAACTATGCTCAAAAACTTAAGAATGCCCCCAAAACTAGCCAAGAAGCGGTACTGGGGGCACCCACAGATCTTACTGGGGCAACCCTAAGGGTGGGAGAGGCAGGGATGGTGACAACCCCTCCAAGGATTGCAGAAGTTTAGTTTTATATTTAAACGAGGAAGATTGTTCTATTAAATATCATGATATGGATTTCAACCAAAATGGTGTGGATCACACCCAAAATGAGTTAGATCAATTTAAGATAATGTATTTAATGGCCTCTAATATATGTATAATGGTTCAACAATCATGTTAGTAAAAGTAGTCATCCATTATCTCATGGAGGGTGGGGAGCGATGGCAGATCCACAAATTAAGACATCTGCTCAGTGATATCAAAAAAAATTTTGCATGGTAGCATACATCTATGGATAATTTTGGTGGAAATTAGCAAAGTAGCATGGATGTGGATTCTGTGACCAAGAATTTAACAGAAAAACTGCTAATTTATTAAGTAAAGATAATGGGAGGAAAGCTAAAGAAATGAACTGTAAACCTACCTTAAATAGGGGGATAATCTATATAGTGGGTGAAAAATGAAGTACAGAGCGTTAGGGGCAATTAAGCCTCTACTGGGCATCCTAATTAGGAGGGTGGGCTTTGTGCAATAGTTTGAGGGGAGAGAAAAGGCATCAGAGATCTTGGATGGCGTCATGAAAATTGTGATAGCATATCTGGAAGATAATGGAGGAATTGACCAGAATACTTCTAAATTTTAGCAGATTTCTCTGAAAGGGTAAGATGAGAACACTAGTTTCACTAGAATTCATCCTATTGCTATTATTAAATGTATTAATATTGTGAGAAATTTACAAAATTCACAAGTTTGATCCATGGTCTAGATTATTTAAACAAACATGATCTGCTTAATAAGCAAAGTAGAACTTAAAATGTGAGATTTAAAAAAGTAGGGGTTTTTTGAAGTTCATCAGTGACCAGGCCACATTTGGGGTGAGCCTGAGGTTGCTGGAGGGCCCTATCTAAACCACAACTCTGCACACCCCTTCAATCACATTTAATAGTACAAAAGAGGAAATGGGGGCAGAGAAGAAAGTTCTTTAGGAGCCAGGGCAGTAACCCACCGCTCATCTACCACATGAGCCAGGTCACTGATCCTGGAGAGAGGCTCCACTGAGGGCTTGGCCCTTCCTACTCTTGTGAGGAAATTGCTCTCTATCCAGATGTAGGGGCTGATCATCTGGATTTACAGTGTTGTATCACTCAGGCTAAGATGACTAGATGGGTTTGTTGTATCACTCAGATTGAGATGGCTATATAGATTGCAGTTGCCAGATTCGAATGCTATTGAGGTAGTCAAATAATTGAGAGTGAAGTATTCAACTACACTGAGTTGGTGAATTGCTGCTGCAAACTTATAGTAAAAGGTAGTTAGTGAAGGCAAAAGAGCAAGGGTCAGCGATCTTTATACTGTTGACCTGACACAATAGCAGAGTAACAAATCCGCTATTGAAAAGTTTACAACAAGAGATTATATTTTAAGTCCTACTTTACTCAACCTGAATTTCCTCAATCAATAAAACATTTAAGTTTTTTTCTAATATATAACTACTACCATAAAGTTTACTTTTATCATTGTTTAGGATGGTGCAAATATCGCCAAATACCAGAAAAATTACTCTAGAAGATTTGGACTTAGCCTTATGTACCATTAGAGGTTTAGAGGAGCTCCAGTATGCATGGAAAATATCCATCAATAAAAATTAATATAAGGTTTAACCTGGTTGAATGCTATTAGAATCACAAGTAAAATTACGGCGTACCAATGAATGACAGGCTTCAAATATTTTTAGTAATGCACCCTGTGAAAAGACAGATAATGATTGCAACTTGCTCAGCCCTATAAAATTATCACACTCTGAAAAAGTGGACCAGTTTGGCAATAACTGAAACTCACTTCAATAGGTGTCACTGAGCAATTGTGAATTATTCTATGATGAAACTATGGAAGGTTACCATAGGTTATAGCTTCCAGAAGAAAAATCTTTGTAGAAATTGTTTACATTGCATACCAAGTTAAAGCAGAAAGTATCTCATTTGAGAAGTGATCTAGAAAGAGTAGACCGCCATCAGCACAAGAAAGGATCAGAGATCTAGTTTTGAGGCATTTGCAGGAAAAGTGGACCTACTAGAGAAATAAAATGACAAAACTGTACAAAGCTTATACATAAATTATACTAAACTGAAATCCATGATGAGTGGCTAGAATACTTGAGATAAGCTGTAAAGAATATGTAATCTATGCGTCTTCCTCCTCTCAGACCTCTACCTACTTTGAGAGAGTGCACGTTAGAACTAACACCAGCGATGGTTCTACAATCTGCTTAACTAATTTGATCCTGAAAAGATTCATTTTGGCCTGTACTTAAGAATAAAAAGCCTCCTAGTGAAGGAATTATAGCCAGATTTCTTCAGTTAAAAAATTATATAAATGGAGTGAGCACCAAGCAGAAAGCTCACCATTTTTAGGAATGAATGAGTAGAGAAGCAAATAAGGTTCTTGGAGCCACTCTTACACCCCATCACACCTGGTCTAAATTTAATGATTTAATATTTTCAAGATTGGAAGTGGACATTGTATAAATTTTTCAGTTTTACACGTGCACAAGCTCGATCAACTTATAATGCAAATGATAAGTAATGACTGCTAGTATATGAAGACAACTAGCCAGTTGAGTTCTTGTTATTGTGACTTCCATCTCACTCTGGTAAGTCTCAAAGGTAGTTATTTCCACCTTACTTCTGATTATTAAGACTTAAAAATGAAAAAACTTTAACAGCTTCAACTGGAAGTAAGCAAATAAACTCTTCAACAAATCTAAAGTGTCCACAAATCTAAGAAGCTTTAGTGGAATTAGGTATATTATGTATAATGAGAGTATTGAAAGACATGTGTAAAATATTAATCATGGCTATCACGATTACCTCAGCGCACCTAGCTGATAATTAATATTGGGTAAAATTCTAGACTAACTTCCTAGAAACGCATGTTTCCACACATCACTAGCACCATCAATAATCATAGAAAGCGCGCTAAAACGCCATTTAAATCAATTATTTAATTGGCCTTTGCAAATAGTCGATTTAAAATAATTGCCCATTTTTGTAAGCCAACTTGCAAAATAGCACGTTGTTGGTAACAGTCCCCAAGTAATCATATTGTCATTGACATTGGATTGCATCCTTTTTGAATTACAATCAATCATTTAATCGGTAATTATTGATGATCATATCTACTTAATAAAACACATTCACTCACTCACTGACTGACATCTGAAACCTTCGAGTCTGATAGGGTCAATCTATTTGGGTGAATGGGTGAGAATTGATGAATCTTATCGAATCTGAAATTCTCGAGCCTGATGGGTTCAATCTATTTGGGCGAGTGGGTGAAGATTGACAAATATCATTGAATAATTCACCAAATTGCTCACCAGAAGCTAATCGAGTCTGATAAGTTTAATCTATTTGGGTGAGTGGGTGAGAATTGGCAAACATGATCAAATCTGAAACTATCAAGTATGATAGGTTCACCATCTAGTACTAAAAAAAAAGTATGATAGGTTCAATCTATTTGGATGAGTTGGTGAGAATTGGCGAATGTTATCTAATAATTCACCAATTTGCTCATCTGAAGCTAATCAAGTCTGATAAGTAATTTATTTGGGTGAGTGGGTGAGAATTGGCAAAAATTATCTAATAATTCACCAAATGGCTCACCTGAAACTCAACAAAAATCAGTATTAGAGTTTAAGTAGATTAAGTAGTTTGGATAATCAACTCACCAGCCACGAGAGCAACAGTGGAGCTGTTAGTCTGAGTGGCTCGAGAGTAGTGCTGGCACAGCTTATAGGCTACAATGTGAGCTTATCATCTGATAAACTTTAAATACTATAGTGAAGCATGGGTATCTGGATGTTAGGTTTATAAATTTTAAAAACCTGCCTAATTTGGTTCACCTAATTAATAAAATACTTTTGGCAAGTTAAGTCGAAGTTGATTTAATAGTTTGGAAGATATGTCACTTGCTCAATGATTTTAAGTATAAAGAGATGTTTCGGGTAGCAGGTTGGTGTTATTTGATTGATTCGATAGGTTTTTTTGTTTGGCCGAGTGGTTGATGGCTTTTATTTGAATCGATAGGACACAGTTTAGCTTTGAGGGGTGATTAGTTATTGGTTGTTTTGATAATTTCAGTTAGGTTTGCCTAAGTGGTTGGTGGTTTTTGGTTGATTCGATTGAGCAATTGGATTTGACTGAGTGGTTTTGTTTGTCTATAATATAAAATCTAAATTAATAGATTGAAAATCTTTAATTTTAGACACCGTAGCGAAGCACGGGTAAACGGCTAGTTATAAATAAGCAATTTTTTCAAAGTCTAACCTATAAGCTTAAGTATAATTGAACCAATTAATAAATATAAATTAAAGCTCAATAAATGTCAATTTGGATAAAGTTGTCATATAAAAATTTAACACATCCACCTTGAAAGATTATACAGCTTCATGTCTCAGTATATTAACAAATCTCAGTACCAATGTTATGTGGGCATTCTTTCTGAAATGGACGTCAACTTCTTCTGAGTGATGAGACATACCACCAAAGAGATTTCATGTATTGCTCCATCAGATCTCATGCCATAAGTCAAGCAGATTCATATAGTACTTTCGCTGAATTATCTGTAATATTTCCCATTCCTGTGAAAACATAATTGGTTACTGTCTTAAGTGAGGCTCAATCAATTCTACTTTTTCCATTGCTGAATTGGAATTTAAGTCTTTATGGATTTAGCTCCAGTCACATTTAATTCAAAAAAGATCAACAAGCCTATCAAATATATATATATATATAACAGTTTAGGTCAGTATTTCCTTCCCAATGAAGATTGCTCCCATAGTTTCTATTTTAGGTAGTTTAATATCACAAGCCAGTGGTCTTTTTGTCTAAGCTATCAATTGAAAATTAAAGCACTTGTGAGCTCTCTTTTTAAAATAAAAGTTAAAGTTAAAAAGCTCCTTGTTACTTCTTTTATCACCAATGATCTCATACATATCTTAGATTATGATTTCGTGACCTACGCTCTTTTTTCACTGGCCAAGTTACTTATAGTTGAGTTACAAAGCTTCCTCACCTCTCCTAACATCCATTATTCTTATACTTTCCAGTTTCAAGAAGTTCATAGCTGTTGCCTTATAGACGCGGTACAAGGTTTACACAACTGTGTTCATCTGGAGCTTCTTGTCAATATCTCCCCTTAATGATCATAGTCAGATGCATGATCCAACAACACCTGCACATTTCCCTTACACAATGTTAGCTCATATGACAAGTGCACTTGGCAAAGCTTGTCACAAGTTGTTGAGATTTAGATTTACCACCTTATTAATCTCACTTACAGATTATGTATTTCAAAAATTATTAATAAACAATCTATTATTTGGCGATGGTTGCTTACTAACTTACCAGACACTACCAACCAAAAGATGTAATCCAATTATTGGTTTCAATTAATGTTTTGGCAGGGATCATCCCTGAAAATATTAGATAGGTGTTTTAATGAGGGCTTGATATCCCATAGATATATTGCCATGGTGGATCATTCAGATAGAGGCGCTGAATGATTGGGGTCGTTTTTACAAAGCTAACGAGGCGTTTTAACGCTATTTTGACAGTAGTTAGTAGTCATAACTAGGCAACGCGGCCCTATAACATCTGCATATACTCCTGACACAAAGGGATGGCTATAAATCCAAAAAAGATTACTCAACTGAGGATTAACTAAGGCAAATGAACCCACTTTTAGTTGGAAGTTGATTCTAAGGTTCAAAAGTTTTGAGAGAACAATCTGTTGATTTTCAGTGTGTCAGCTAAAAAGTTGTGCACCTTTTGCATATAAACACCCCTAGCATTTTCTATTAAAACCAGAATCCAACTGAAACACTCCTTATTTTATACTTAGAAAAGAATAGTTGGAGGGAAAAAATTTCCTAGATGTTTTTCTCAAGTTCTAGTGTTTTAGAGTAAGGCTGAAGCCAGTTACACTGAAGACTCAACTTACTAGTTGTCACCATACAAGTAGTGTCAGCTTTTTTTAAAATAAGTTCAAACCTGTTCAGTAAACTACCCAAAAAGATTACACTTGGTGCTCACTACAGGGTTAGTTGATTCTAGTTGAAGAATAACACCATGTCCTCCATTCAGGGTGAGATCAAGTGGCTATGGAAGGAGCTGGAGAGCGTGAACCAGACCACCCTGATGTCAGCAACTTGTGCCAAATTATTTAAAGTGGAGGATCAACTTGCCAAGGTGAAAGAAGAGGCCATCCTTTTTGCAGAAGTCAATAATGATTTATTTGGGAAAATCTCTAAATTTAGAGTAAAAAATTACCAAATTTGAGAAGGATCTACTCATGTTTAAAGTTGCATTTCAAAAAGAAGCTGGAAAAAATTGGTTATTATGAGAAAAGCATGTCCAGCTCCTGGAACAAGTACAAGAAATGGAAAAACATAACGTACATGTGTTCATGTGGAAACAGAAATTAGGGATCAGGACCTATATGAAGATGAAAGTAATATGGAGAGCATTCAACCACCCAAAATATGCCAAGTGCAGGTGCCACCATTTTGGTGATGCCCCAACACCAACTGGCACCAGAATGACTAGCCACGCTGCTCATCCTGCAAATGAGCCTGTGGAAACTAAATAATTTTGGGTGACCCCAAAATTTCCAACATTGTTTTTAATTTACAGTCATATCCATGTGACAAAACCCTCAGAAAAAGCATTCAGGCTATAAAGTATGATATTAGAAAACAACCTCCCTTAAAAGGATTTAAATTGAAAAAAATATCCTACTATGATACACATGGATTTAGCTACCAAAATAAGCTGGATGCTTTATGGATGGGCCCTTTTGAAGCAATTTTGAAATTGGCAATGTATGCATATATTTAAAATATCCTTAATGGTTTTATAGTTAACTGGTTTTATAGCAAATCTTTGAATGAGATTGTACCATATATATATTTAAATTATATAAGATAAAAACATAGATGCATATAAAAAGATAGAAAATGGAAAAAGATATATTAAAAAATCAATTTACTTTGCTGCACTTCAAATCATCTGGTGGCGTCCTCTACTAATGGTTGCAGGACCAGCTTGGGTTGCAACTGGGTCTGCCATGAGCTTCCCAAGGCGCTGAAATGAATAAGGTTGCAGGTAGGATCAGGATAGCTGCTACTGAATCCTCCATAAGTAGTTCCTAAAAAATTAGTCAACAGTATTAGGATGTGTTGAAACTAGATACACTATGAGTAGTCCCTAGGAATGAGTTCAAGAAGATCCACACTTATTGAAAATGAAGAGCCCAACCTGGGGGAGTACAGTTTTTCTAGGTGTATTATTGGCGATGATTCCTGAATTAGACCTAGTATGGCAGAGGCTGTAGGACCACGTTATGGAGGTGGCAGTGAAAAAGATACCACTGAATTAACAGTTGGTTAAGTCTGCAGGAAATACCTCTGAACCAGACTTGTTAGTTAAGTCTCAAGAATAAACAATTACATATGAGAAACTGTCTCACTAGGTAATCTGGTCAAGCAAAGATGTTTTAAAATTTTGGTTGACCACATTATCAATCTCACTTACATGTTAAGCATTTCTAAAATTGTTAATAAACAATCTATTGTTTAGAGATGGATGCTTACTAATTTATTAATCACTATTAGCTAGCAGATTTAATCTGATGATTAGTTTCAATTAATGTTTTGTCAGGAATCATCCCAACACAATTTTTATATAGGTATTTTAATTAGGGCTTGATATCCAATAGTCAGATTGCCATGGTGGATCATTCAGAAAGAGGCGCTAAATAATTGGGGTCATTTTTACAAAGCTACTGAAGCATTTTATCACTTATTTTTGGCAGTAGTTAGGAGTTATAACTAGGCAACGCGGCTCTATAACATCTGCATATACTCCTGACACAAAGGGATGGCTGTAAATACAAAAAAGATTACTCAACTGAGGATTAACTAAGGCAAATGTACCCACTATTAATTGGAAGTTGATCCTAAGGTCCAAAAGTTTTGAGAGAACAATCTGTTGATTTTCAGTGTGTTAGCTAAAAAGTTATGCACCTTTTGCATATAAACACCCCTAGCATTTTATATTAAAACCAGAATCCAACTGAAACACTCCTTATTTTATACTTAGAAAAGAATAGTTGGAGGGGAAAAAATTTCCTAGATGTTTTTCTCAAGTTCTAGTATACCATAATGGGGTTGAAGCCGCTTAACCTGATGACTCCTTTATAAGTTGTCACTATACAATTAGTGTCCTCTTTAACTTACAAAAAGCTAAAGCCTGTGCAGTAAACTACCCAAAAAGTTTACATAAGTACTCAAGATTGACTTTCACCGCCTGTACTCTGTAATAATTAGACTGAAGTTGTTTTCCAATTTCCTCATTCTCTATTGTTGTTCCCCTTAATATGGGGTATTGCAGTTAGAAAGTTCAGCATTATTTTCTTACCATGTTTCAAGAAAGTGTCTGTAACTCTCTCATTCCTGGAAAGATGATGGGGAATTCCACATCACAACACCAAGGAACAACCTGCTAATAACACAGGGAAGAGGGTCTATGGAGGGTCCCAGTAACAAAAAGGCCCAACTTGATGGTGTAGATAATTATATAAATGTTAATATAACCCAGAAAAACGAGGACTTTGTTGGACCCCAGGGAGGAGTCCAAGGCTAAGTGCAAATCTGAATCCAGGTTCTTTGGGGTTTCTATCTGTAGAGGTCCAGAATTTCACAGATAGGAAATAATAATTAGTATATAATTTAATTAAATAAACTGACCTAGAATATTTGAGAAATCCTTAGGGAGGTCAGCATACAGGTCAGACCAAGGGCTCATTTTATAAAATATAAACTGATAGGGAATTTATTAACTAAGTCAACCAACAAAGAAGGTTGGTTGTAAAAATTATTAATAAACAATCAGGGGATTCATCATCCATTGCGCAAGGCACTGTGCCCAATCAAACCAAATAAATGCAACTTTTCATCCATCATCACACTATAACTCAAATAAGCCTGAACTCAAATGATTGACTGGAGTTCAATTTTTATGATTTAGTAATGTGATAAATCAAACGTGTCACAAAGCTTATTCCACAATCAAACGCAAAATGTCATTATAATTTTCAAATGTAGCTGGTGCATTTTAAAGCTACAGTACAACGCTCCTCTGACCATCATGCTCAATACAAGGACCCCCTTGGCATATCTTGCCTTTACCCCGCGTTGGTCCATGGTGTGCTTCAGGTCAGGCAGGCCAGCCAACTTTAATCTCTTAGCCTTATAACGCCCAGCCCTATACTGACAATGTGTCCCCTCAATAATGTCATTTAAACATGTCATCATAGTCACTCTTTCCCAGAGTTCACCTTGCATCCAAAAAAACTGGGTCCATCTTGGGTTAGCTCTTGAAAGTATTTGATTACAGTTAGTTTCAACAGTCTAATCTTCTAATTTCATTAACCTTCCTCCCCCAAGAGGCGTCAAAGGCGGGTTCATATCCCATGAGGCAGTGTTTTTTAATAAACTAAATATATAAAATAACAAATATATAAACCTACTTTTTTCTTTTATCTTATATTTTCTTTCTTATATATATATATTTCTAACTCCAATTTATTAAAAATTTACTATATACTCTATTAATTTTACAACCATTGTTAAAAATTTTGATTTTGTAGGAAACTGTTAACAATTTCATTAAGACTTGAACAGCTCAGAATATAATGCATCCAGTTTGTTATGGCAACCAAATTCATGAGTATTTCAAGAAGTGACTTAATCTTCAATGGAGAATTTATTAAGGCAGGTCTTTTTCAGTAATCAGACTTCTTTTCCTATATCTCCAACATAGAATAAATACATAGAATAAAAATTGCAGTTCAACTAGTATATTTATAAACTTGTATAAGTATTTCTCTGGACTTATTCCCAGGGTTGGTTCCATGGTTTTATATAGAAATAGCAAAAACTCTTCTCGTTTCCACATAATAATTTGAACAGCCTTTTCTCTGTAGCTGACTGAAAGCTAATGTTATATGCAAAGATCACTAAGCTTATATAAGACACTCATGAAGATAATTTACCAAGACCAGCTTCTTAAGCATAGCATCTATAGTGCTATTTATTTGTTCTACTACTTTATTTGTTTCAGGATGATAAGGGCAGAAATCACGCCTTTGATGCCCATGAGCTTGTTTAATTGATGAATAACAAAAGAGGTAAAATTTGTTCCATTGTTGCTCAGTATCACCTGGGAAACCATACTTTATATCACTTGCTCCAAAATAAAATTTGCAGTACTCATGACATCCACTTGACTTATAGCTTTCATTTTGACCCACCTTGTAAGGTGGTCAATTGCAACAATTATATATCACACTCCACTGGTAATCATGCTCAATGTGGTGACAGTTGAGGTTTTCCCTCAACATCACATTGTCCTGATCTTTTATAAGATAGGAAAAGCTGGTGTGGATGGAGCAGGAGGTGAGGGAGTGTTGGTTCTGGCTAGGCTACAGGATGGGGTTGAGATTGGGGCAGGTTGATGGTTATAACTTGCATCTGATCCAGAATGAACAAGGCAATGATGAAATAAATAAATTTAAGGTTTGAGTTGGATTCAAGTTGAAACTGCACTGAGTCATGGGTGTGGTAATTTGGCCAGCAGGGAGTTCTATCTGGCCTAGGATGATTGGAGTTTGGTTACAGAATGTTCCAAAGGACAGAGTGTCAGGCATGATGGAGGAGTCTGAACTATTCTTGAAGCAGAGGGACATGAGGAAATGTATCTGGGAACTGGAGATTCTTTAATTTAGTTTCCTATTGACCTGCCTAATATATACAATAAACTATCTAGCTTAAAGCCTTTTTTATCTTATTATTAATTTTTGGGGTTCACATTGAGATACCTAGACTAACAGTGGACATGTTTGGCATTCAAAAGCAGAGGTGGACTTTGAGAGTGAGTTTGGGAGGGCTATTGCCTCCCTATACACCTTTTCTTGCAGTCAGGGCATGTTGCTTGTGGTAAGCATACCTGTGACTGTCCTCCAAGGGGTTTTCATCTATAGCGTCTATAGCACACGCACTAAAAGGATGGTCTCAGAAACCCTATCCGCCCTTTGGTCTTTAAATTAAATCTTTCTTCCTAATTCATACATGGCTCATTGAAAGGAGCCAGTGCATTACAAATGGTTCTATCACATCTATGGATACTGTGTGCCATGCAAACCCCAGTCACACTAATAATCACATCACGTTCTCATTTAATTTGAAGAGTTGGCACTCCACACAACAAGAAATGAATTAAGTCACGTCATAATTTAACAATCATCAATAATAATATTTGCAAATGTTATATAACTTCTATATAAGGCCACCCTGGTCAAAGACCTTGTGAGCAGCATTAAATATCATCAATCTTTCCAATGGTTTTAGGAACAGAGGCCTCCTATTGTCTGCTAACTTGAATAATTACCCATTCCTCAGTTTTGTTCCTTTAATGGATTTAAAAAACGTCTTTCAGTTCTAAGGGTTCTTCCTTTCATTTACCTCTGATGATTCATTCAAATAGATCATCAGCAATCTTAAACTGTAAAAACTGCCAGTAATATTGAAAATTATTGGCTTTTTGGTTTATGTTCCCAGCATAATGTTTAATGTCAAAGTCATAGTCCTGCAGTTTTAAGACCCACCATGCTTATCTCCCTTTGGGTTTTTAAAGTATGCCCAATGGAGAGATGCATGATTAATTATGACCTTAAATGCATTCCATGATTATACAAATGGAGCTGTTTGTATGCGTATATGGCTGAAGGACATTCACTTAGTCACAGTATAGTTCCTTTTAGCCTTTGTTAAGGTATGTCTAACATATGACATTGGCTGACCTTCCCATTGTTTGTCAACTTGACTAAGTGTAGCCTCTATTGCCATAAGCAAGGCATCTGACTGTATGATAAGCGGTTGGCCAGAATTTTTATATTTGAGTATTGGACTTGTTGCAAATCTTTTGTTGTAACAGGCGGGCTTGCGCCAATATGCCACAAAGGAATTGGGTATTAAGAACCATGTTGCTGACCAAACTAGGGACAGGCTCACAGAAACCTATCCACAAACCCTCCCACAATGTCTAATCATTTTCACATATTCCTGCATCACTGTTCCCATGATGCTGAATATCAACAGCAGAGTCTGGCTCCATGAGAGGGCTGAGAATGACGCCAACTCCACGCCAAGCTCACTAGTTGAGCTCATCACTTGAGTATGATAATATAATTTGAATATAATAGGAATAAAATGTTATTAGCAAGGGGTTTATTGTAATTTTCTGATTCTTGTTAGAAGATGAAACTGGCCATTCAGGCCCCAACCAATCCCCTAATAAATAGCACTCTGCTAGTCTTCTAATAAGCTCCCCCTCCTACGCTAGGCTTTCTCAAACATTATCCAACATATTGCTCACAAAGACTTCTCATCCCACTGGATCATCATCCATGCCATTTGAAACCCTGATGTCATATTCTCTCAGTTGCATCTCAATATCAGAACGTTGAATTTTTCACCCTCAATCCCACAACTCCCCGTCTGACTCACCACCAACTCTTACTATTTCAAATCATCCTATGACACTTCTCTCCTAGTCAAAGCCCTTCCTACTGAAGCAATGTTCATATTAAGTGCAGCCTGATCTGTTACACTCATAGTTCATTACATGCATATTGTGACTCCTCATTCCAGTCAAAACATTTTTGGATCCTCAAGCAAATGGATTTATGGCTCTGATATTATATAGATCTTTAATAAATTGACTTCAATAACCACCCATTCCCAGAAAGACATGGACAATGCAAATGCTCTTTGAAGATGATATTTGTTAACTTGCTACAACCTTCTTTTTTGAGGCTTTAATCCATATGCATTTATAATGGACTCATATACCTAACTCCTCTTTAAAAAGTTATATATTAGGGCTTGATATTAAGGTTTGCGGAGGCCAACCTCTTGAATACCTCCTCCAAATGCTTTTAATCATCTGTGAACATCTGACCAATTACATTATAGCTGTCTAAATATACTAGAAAACAGGATAGCTTGAAGTCAGACAAGATCATCTCCATAGCCCGTTGGAAAGTTGCAGATACATTACACAACTCTTGAAACATCCTCTTAAGCTGGTAAAGACCCTGTGCCATTATTAATGCACACTTCCATGATCCTCTGGTGGCATATCAATCTGCTAATAACCTAAAATTAGTTTCATTGCCAAAAAGTTTTCTGCACCACCTAACCATTCTAACGCATCATCAACTCTTGGCAAGGGGTAAGGATCCTATATTTGTAGTTTTATTTAGGCAGTGATAGTCAATTATGACTATGTTTGAACATCCTTTTTTTATATTAAAATTGGATTGGCTCAAGGATTAGACAAAAGCTTGAGCAACTTATGCTCTAATATCTTCTCAATTTTTCACCAACCACTGCCCCAGCTGCTCTGGATCTCCAAATATGCCTTATCCTCATCAGGTAGTCATCTCCAATTTTGACTTGATGTAAACGTTCTTTGCACACCGTAGATTGTGATAATCTTGTGAAAACGTAGTTCTGTATTATTTTAATGAGGCAATACTTCATTTTGTTGGCCATCCATTATACTGGTTAGCTTTTCCACTCAATTAGTGTATGAACACTTAAAGCATATTCTCTGAGTAAACCTTTTCATTTAAATGATTAAATTATTAATATATTGTATCTCCATTTCAGATCCACCTTTGCAAATACAATCGCTTGATTTTGCTTGATTTTAATCAAGGTGTTTAACAGATTATCCAGTAAGATATAAGTATCCTCATGACTGGGAAATATAATCCCAAGAGCTACCCAAAGTTAATTCTCAATCTTATCCAAAGAATCTCAATCTCTACATATAGCTGCTATGAGATTTACACTGTTATTCCAGTATTGGCCAATAACTGCATTCCAGGTAAAATTTATACATTCTCTTTTGCTTGGATTGGGATCCTTATTTTTGTTTGCATGTTTCAATAATGCTCATGTTGCAACTCCGCCAGTTGCACTCAGGTGCTAAAGCTGGGGAGCACAACATAGTGGCTAACTTCAGGAGGCAATGGTCAGCCAAGAGGACAGGGGCTTTCTTAGACGCAGAGATGGATGAGACTTTGTTCATTAGAAAAAAGCATAACTAAGTATTATATATATAATTTATTATACTAGCATCCATTACCCAAGCTTAGCTATGGTGTCTATAGGATTTCAGATATTCAAATTTATGAATTTGGATTTTATTGAATAGATAAACAAAACCACTCAGTCAAATCTAATTGCTCAATATAATCAAATTAAAAACCACCAACCACTCAGAAGAATTTAACTGAACTTGTCAAATCAATAATAACTAATCACCCCTCAAAACTAAACTGTATCCTGATTATTCAACCAAAATCCATCAACCACTCATCCAAACAAAAAATTTATCAAATCAATCAAAAGAACCAAACTGCTACTAAAACATCTCTTTATATTTAAAATTATTGTTATGTGACATGTCTTCCAAACTACTAAATCAACTTCTACTTGACTTGCCAGAAGTATTTTATTAACTAGTGAAAACAAATTAGGTAGGTTTTTAACTTATATAAACCTAAAATCCAGTTACCCATGCTTTGCTACAGTATTTGAAAATTATCAGATAATAAGATCACACTGACAGCCTATATGTCATGGTTATATGACATTATTGAGAGAACCAACTGCCAAGATAAGACTAGACGTTAGGAGTCCAAAAAGGTCAAGCTTCAGGATCTTCCTGACTTAAAGAATACCTTGGACAACGCTGGGTACAGGCTAGATATGCCCAGGTTAGTCCAGGGGAAGTGTATGATGCTCAGCTCTGCATTACAGCAAGGGCGTTAAAATGCACTAGTTATCTTCTTAACAATGACAGTTCAGTTTGGTTGCTCAGAAAAAGGGGTTTGAAACCCATTCAATCTAAAACTTTTCCAAATTGTGAGGGTTAATCCTGCAATTAATAATTCAAGTTTGGTCAATCTCAAGCTACAGTATCCTGGCTGATGGTAGGGTGCGCCAGTTGGTTTGCTTAGGCTTAGCACCACTTTCCCCAATTTGATGTCTCGCCTCCCTTTATTTAAAGTATAGTTCTTAAAACCAACTATCCTTGTTGATCTTTTTTAATAAAATTTCCCCATTAGTTTACATTTTTTTAAATATGGTTTCTAGGTGAATCTGCGCGTGGACATCCTCAGAGAGGTCTCTAACAACATTGGCCATTTTATTTCCTCAAATCTATCTAACAGATCTGGTGCACCACTGGGCCCCATTGGTTCTCTTTTTTTAGTACTAGATGGTCCCAAATTGGTTCCCTTCAGACTGAGGCACCCAAGCACTCCAGAACAGATCCCCACTTGGGTTTGGACTCCCCTCTGGATTCTACCCAAGTGTTGTTTTTATTTGTTACTGACTACTATACACCGCGTTGTACACCCTTGCCATGGGTTCCTTTGGCTCTGGCACCCTTTACGGTGCCCTGTTTATCATAGTCCTAAAGACTGGTTCCCTGGCAGGGTGGCTGTGCATCTCGCACCACCGCTCTGGGAATGGGAGAGTTACAGACACTCTTCTGACACTATAGGCTGTGCCAGTGCTACTCTCAAGCTACTCAGACTAACAGCTTTGCTGTTCCCTCATGGCTGGTGCGCTGATTATCCTAACTTTACTTAATCTATTTAAAACTATAATATTGATTTTTGTTTTTTGGGTGAGCAATTTGGTAGTTTATTTGATGATATTCACCAATTCTCACCCACTTGTTTAAATTATTTAAACATATCTTACTCAATTAGTTTTAGATTAGCGATTTGGTGAATTATTAGATAATATTTGCCAATTCTCAACCACTCACCCAAATAGATTGAATCTATCAGACTCAAAAGTTTCAGATTTAATATTATTCACCAATTCTCACCCACCTACCCAAAAGATCGAACCTATCAGACTCAAAGGTTTCATATGTCAGTCAGTGAATGTGTTTTATATAATATATTCTGCTATAAAGTACTTTATTAAAAAATAAAACAGTACTATTTATAGTGATGTTGAAAGTATAAGGGAAATTATTATTCATTGGGAATGGCGAAAAGTGGTTCATCAGGCATTATTAATACCTATATGGCCTATCCTTCATCGCATCCCACCTGAAAAGTCAGCTGAGCTTCTTGATATCCTGATGATAGTTTCATAGCATAGGGTAAATTAGTATTACCTTAAGTAGGAGCTCTTCTAACAGTCCAGGTCTAGATATCCAACTTTCTAGCTTCCAGAATGAACAGCTGATGAAGATATTAAGAGCTTTGGGCCACAGGTGATGGAGTTGTGTGAATGTGTCCCTGGAATTAGATAAATTATTCATAAATAATATTAGGATAAATATTAGCTAAATTTGGATTAATCCAGGTAATAATCTGAATTTGTAACCTAAATTAATAATGTAAGCTCAAACCTTAATTAGGGACTTATAGGACCATTTGAGTAGAGTGAAGGTCAAGTCCCACACAGCAGTATATGTCAAGCTTTTTCCCAGGACAAAAATTACACCTTGCTTAGTATGAATCCTGAGAGAGCCCGCCTTGAGCCTTGTCCAGGGGGAATAAGTCTTGGTCCCTGCAGAAATAATTGGCCTGATTGTAAGAAGAGTGTCTATAACTCTCCTGTTCCCAGCGTGGTACTGCTCAGTGCACAAAGCCAACGCCAAGGAACTAGCAGTTAATTAGAAAGTTACTAGAACCCAGCGGAGGGTGCTGAAGCAATAATTACTTATGAAGAAAAGTACAATCATGATAGCAAACAACCCACCAAAAATGAAGCAGTGCACAAAGGGAAAAGGGGTAAACGTCCCAGGTTGTAGGAGACCTTGGCGACCCAACGGTGCATGAGTTGGAATTTTAATTGCATTTATATTAAATTGGTTAACATAGTGAGAGACCTCCTCAAAGAGGTCCAAGCACAAGTTCGCTAGAGATAACATAATGAAAAATAGGAAAATGGAAAAAGTTTATTAAAGAAGTTGACCAACAAGGAGTGTTGGTCATTGGAAACAGAATTAAACTATGTTGGGGAAATATGGGGTTTGCTGAAGTGGGCCCAAGCACTGACCCATTAATAGGCAAACACTACCATCCAAATTGATAAAATACCTGAAACCAACTTCACTTGAGTAATTGATTGAAGTTATATATGACCCAAATGCGTTGTTTCATAAATGGGATGGGTTTCAAACCCCCGTTCCTCAATCAACCAAATAGTGCCATCATTGTTAATTGAATATACCGTTCAGTTTAACGCCTAGGCCAATGAAAGGGGCTGGGCGTTTGGCACTTCATTAATATCAACCTGGGCATATATATCTTGTACCCATCGTTGGTCTAGTGTTTGCCTGAGGTCAGGGAGAGCCTGAAGCTTCACCTTCTGGGCCTCTTGTCACCCAGACTTATCCTTAGGGTTGCTCCCCACTATGATGTCATTTAATCATGAAATTACCCTCTCCTCCCAACGGGGCTCAACCCCTCCTCCAGGGGCTTGCACAAGGGAAAGTTCTTGTGGGCAGGGGCTAACTTCATGGTGGCAACGGTCAGTTTGGTTTGAGATCCAGCAGCCTGGGGGAAACGCTTGTGGAAGGCTTCAATCAGATATTGGGCATGCACACAGTTGCGTGCTGGAACCCAACTGTTCTCTGCAGTGTCAAAACCCTTCCAGGATACCAAATACTCGAGTCTTCTCTTTACATGGCGAGAGGCCTTTATTCCCACCACTTCCCACTCTGGTGCCCCAAACATGAGATAGGCCTCCAGAGTCTCTGGTGGGGCCCTCAAACAACATCAGTTTTCTCTCATGAAACAGAGAGAAGATCGAAAATGAAGGGGGATCTAGCTGGTATGAGGCATGGCCCACCTTTCTAACAACGCGGTAGGGGCCAATCCTCTTTGGTCACAGCTTCTTGCATGGCTTCTTGATAGGGATTTTATAAGCATCAAGCATCACGAGATCCCCCTCCTTGTATGCAGGACCCACTTGGCGTTTATCATCAGCGTTCTCCCTATACATTTGCATTGCCGCCTCCAAACTTGTGGAAACCCCTTGAGGGACCTTCTTGATAGGCTTGGCAAAGTCCATCGCCGCTTCAATTTTAGAACCACAGCTGAGCTCCATGTCTAATGCGGGTCAAAGCCATAGTTGGCGAAAAAAGGAGAACAACTGATAGAAGAATTCAAAGTGTTGCTTTAACTAAATTGGGCCATAGGGAGGTGAGAAACCCAATCTGAATGATCTGCGGCGATGTAACACCGCAGAAACTGTTTAAGCACAGGGTCACTCGCTCTGTCTTCCCATATGATTGGGGTGATAGGCAGTTGAACGGCAAGGGCGAATCTGAAGAGTCTTACACAACTCTTCCCAAAAGATGGAGGTAAACTGGGGTCCCCAGTCAATGATAATCTCTTGAGGAACCCCATGAAGCGCAAACACATGGGTGATGAAGAGCCTAGACATCTCAGCTGCAAATTATTGTAGTTCTGAAAGGAATAAAGTGGGCAAACTTTGTGAACCAGTCCACCAACACCATGATGGCATCATAACCATCAGAGGCAGGTAATTCCACAATGAAATCAACTGAGAGGGTAGTCCAGAGCCCATCAGACTTTTGGACTGGTACCAAAAACCCCACTAAAAATTGAAGATTGGTTTATCTGATTGAAGACCAGGCACTCCTTACAATACCGCCCCACCTGAGAAGACAAGCCTTTCCAGTTGTAGGTGCAATGTATCAACTCCAAGGTCTTTGCTTTCCCTGGATGACCAATGGTGATTCTATCATGATGGTCCCAGATGATTTCCAGGCACAGTGGTCCAGAAGGTACCCAAAGGCCCTTGAAACCACACCATCTCATCCTTTATGTGACAACCCTTGGATAGGTCCTCTTGATTTAAAGCGCTCTTAGCAAGTACCATAGTATATTTGGCTGACAGTGGCTGAGAAAGGACAACCTTTCTGAATATACCATATTTTTCCTCGTTTTTCAGAAGTGCAAGCGCTGGCCCATTGGCCGGGGGAGAGGGAAGTTGAGACAGGATTTTATTTGGAGGAATCATCACCTGAGAGTTGTGGACTTCTACCTCCTTTGGATCAGGAGCCAACGCAGGGTTGTGGCTTAAAGCATCTGCCAAACCATTATCTTTGCCCTTGGTGAATTCATAAGAAAAGGCAAATTGGGTAAGGGTCTCATGCCACTGGGTCTGCCATGAGGTTAGGACATGAGGGGCACGGTAGTACAGCAAGGCACGGTGATCTGTATGCATGTGGAATGGTTGGGTAGAGCCATGCAAGTGGTGACTCCAATATGTCAGCGCCTCCACCACTGCTAGTAACTCCTTGTCGTAAATGGCATAATTCAACTCAGGCAGAGACATTTTCCTAGAAAAAATCCCACTGGATGCTCTATCCCATTTTCACCTGCTTGTAACAAGACGGCCACTATGGCGAAGTTAGAGGCATCAGTGGACACAATGAACTCCTTTGAAGGGTCAACATGGCAAAGGAAAGTGGTGGACAACAGGGTGCAATTCACTGCTTGGAAAGCATCCTCCAAAACGGGGGACCACTGAAGCACCTTGGCACTGCTGGCCTTATATAGGGGTGCTGCCACCTCAGAAAGATTGGGTGTGAACTTATTGAGGAACGTACACGTCCCCAAAAAACTCCTCAATTCCTTGACTGAGGTGGGGGTGGTCCACTCATGAATAGCCTTCTCCTTGTCTGAAATTATCATGTGTCCTTGGTCAAACATGACGTTGCCCAGAAAAGTGACCTGAGGCTTAAAAATTCACACTTGCTAATTTTCAGCGTAAGGCTGGCTGCCTTTAAACTCTTAACCACTTGCCAAAGGTGAACTGCATGGGACTCTAGATCAGGGAAAACACCAGGATATCATCCATGTAGGCAACCGCACATACCCCTAACAAGTCCCCCAACGCTGCATCAATGCGGCGTTGAAAGAAAGAAAGGATATTCTTAAGCCCAAATGGCATGGCCTGAGACTGTAGTCCCTTTTCTGGTATGGAATGCGGTTAACCACTCTTGTCCCTTTTTAATATGAATCTGATTGAACGCATTGAGGCAATCCAACTTGAAAAAAGACCTTCGCCTTCTCTACATAGCGTGCAATCTGTGAATCCAAAGGGATGGGATGGAGGTCTGGTACAGTAACATTGCTGAGGTTCCCATAGTTTATGCATGGGCATAGTTTACCATCAGCCTTCTCAACAAAGAGCAGAGGGGAGCAAACAGGGTTGGTCCGCTGAAAAATTTCACTTTTTGCTAACTGCTCCTTAACCCACACATCTAACGCCTCTTCCTCCTGGATGATCAAGGGGTAAATGGGAGAAGAAATATGCATTAGATCCACAGTGAGTTTGAAACCACAGTCATACTCAGAATGATCAGGTAGTGCATCAGCTGAAGCTGCATCAAAGGAAGATTCCAAACCCTCCAAACAAGAAGGTAGGGGAACCACCTATATGATTTGCAGATGACCACATAATACAACCTTTTGATCAAGTATAAGATTTGATAATTAAGTTATAATTGTATATGGTTGGAAATATTGGCCAATTAATGAGAATATCGTCAGGCATCATCCCTGATGATATTTGAGGCTGCTGACAGATGATAATTTCATCAGGCATCATCCCCAACAAAAATCAAGCAATAATTTGATACTGGAATAACACCCAATAGTTAAATTATAGGGAATTGTTCAGAGAGGAACAGATTGGAGTCATTGGAAACTACCAAAACGTTTAAACTCCAGAGGAAGAGTATAATCGTCATCAGCTGAAACAATTGGTTTTTTGTACCTAATACCAATTCTTGGGTCCGCCAAACACCCGAGGATTATGCTGCCTAAGAAACCCAAGGCAACAGTACCTGATGAGATTTGGTGCATAACACTGAGGGTCTAACCAGAGTAGGAGCGCAAATAATTCTCAGCGGACAGCTTAAAAGTTGTGTGCAGATTCTAATTATAAAATTCCAAATTATTCCCTAATAAAAGCAGACTAAAATTGATATTAACTTAGTTGTTTTAACATTGGTTGTTTTAACAATACTCTTAAGAGAAGAGTGCAAGGATCAGATATCCTTAGATTGTTACTATCAAGTCTCCGCTTGGCTCTGCGTGAAGAGAACATGTAGTGTCCCCTACCAGTACCAGAACATCTTCAATACAAAGAAGCACCTGTTTAGCGATGGACAATACTCTCAACGTGGCTTTTGGGCAACCAACAACAATAATAGTCTTCATACTATTATTGCCCCAGTCTATAAATCTCATTCAAATAATCAACGCCAGGATCCATAAATCTGTGCAGTTGAAATCTAGGGCCAGAAGCGAGCCAACAAAGCCCAAGATTTTAACATCACCACAGTGGGCTTCAGCATAGAGGCAAGGCTAAGGTTGTGAAGGTGGGGCCAGTGGGCAAGTCGCCCTGAGCGTCAGCCTCATACAAAGGAACAACTAGTGGGCGGCCATTCTTTACTGTTAAGGATAGGGTATTATCTTTCAAGTAGGGTTTAACGTCAAACTTCCGCCACCACTCCACACCCAAAATGATAGGGTACAAGAGGTCTTCAATATCTTGGAAGTGATCCAACAAGTGGTACTTGCCAACTTGATAGTCCACTTTTCCAATGATCTTCAGAGTGGAAATACCTTGGGACGCCCTCCCCTCACCATACCACCTGGCAGATAAATCAGCCCACAATAGTCGTCTAGGCATTGGTCCATAAAGTTTTCAGTGGCGCCAGTATCCACCAGAATAGTGGTGCTGAGTTTCCCTAAAGGGGAGGAAAGGATAGCAGTCAGTAGAAAATACCTGGAGTACTCTTTATTTAAAGCCAAAAAATGCCAGTAAATCACCACCACACTCTTCATTTGGCATTAACATGTCACCCTGGTATGATTTTGAATCGAAGAATGGAGAGGGATACTTGTCCACTCTTACTACTGAGGCCACATAGCCCACCATATCTTCAGCAGGGGCATAAACATTTTCATATTGTAAGTGCAGTCTCTTTTCAACTTCCTGAGTGCTGCAAATCATGGAAGATGTCAAACGGGGATTTTCTGGAGTGATTTGGTACACAGAAATAGATTCCTTCTCTGAGCCATGAGAGAGAAATTATGGTTCAGAGGTATAAATAGTGTTTTCATCATAAAACGCGTTTTTAGATGCAAATGACCCTATTCCCATAACAGCAATGGAATGTCTGACGTTATTCAAGGCCAATACCCCCAGGGCCATCTGCGCTGATTCTGCCGGCATTGTCAGAATGTGCTTTCAAAATAAAACCCATTTATTAAAATTGAAATTTATAAATTTGGTGGAAAGTCAGGGAATCACGACTTTTTGGACCTCAAAGCATCCATATTCATCAGGTACAAGCACAAAGGGTGGGTACTTTCCAGTTGGAAGCAATTATAATAACGCCAAGTTGCTTCAACCTTTGGGAAAAAGAGAAAACAGCAGTGCAGCTGACCTCAGCCAAAGCCCACAGCTGGCGCTTACCACTTACACCATGGAAAAGTCCCACACAGAAAAAGTTTGTGCACATAAATTTTGGTTAATGGTCGACTAATGTAAAGAGAGTGTCTATAACTCTCCTGTTCTCAGAGTGGTAGTGCTCAGTGCACAAAGCCAACGCCAGGGAACTAGCAGTTAATTTGAAAGTGACTAGAGCCCAGCGGAGGGTGCTGAAGCAATGATTACTTATGAAAAAAGTACAATCATGATAGCAAACAACTCACCAAAAATGTCGTGGTGCACAAAGGGAAAAGGGGTAAATGTCCCAGGTTGGAGGGAACCTGGGCGACCCAACGGTGCACAAGTTGAGATTTTAATTGCATTTATAATAAAGTGGTTATATATAGTGTGAGACCACCTCAAAGAGGTCCATGCACAGGTTTGCTAGAGATAAAGTAATGAAAAATGGGAAAATGGGAAAAGTTTATTAAGAAAGTTGGCCAACAAGGAGTGTTGGTCATGGGAAACAGAATTAAACTACATTGGTGAAATATGGGGTTCGCCAAAGTGGGCTCAAGCACTGACCCATCAATAGGCAAACACTACCATCCAAATTGGTAAAGAACCTGAAACCAACTTCACTTGAGTAATTGATTGAAGTTGGATATGACCCAAATGCATCATTTTATAAATGGAATGGGTTTCAAACCCCGTTCTCAATCAATCAAATAGTGCCATCATTGTTAATTTAATACCATTCATTTTAACACCTGGGCCAATGAAAGGGGCTGGACGTTTAGCACTTCACTAATACCAACCTGGGCATATTATCTTGTACCCAGCGTTGATCTAGTGTGTGCCTGAGGTCAGGGAGGGCCTTAAGCTTCACCTTCTGGGCCTCTTGTCGCCCAGCCCTATCCTTAGAGTTGCTCCCCACTATAATGTCATTTACCCATGACACTGATTAATTGTTGAGGTATTTGCAAAATATTTTTGGTGTTAATTGACTGTTAACTTTTATCAGGTTCCTTTGACTTATGCATTCCATCTTGAGACTCAAAAATGTTCTTCTGATGATTGTCAGTCCAGGTGAGCCAGCTTAGTTTGAGTCAAGAGGCCACACTGAGTCTTCATTTGAGGCGAGCTGGGGCCATGTGATTGCCATTAGAAGAGTCAAACAGCAGCAGATTTGAATAACATAATTTAGCATTGTTGTGGCAGGACATGGGGGCTTTGGCCAGAGGTTCTGTATTGATGGTGAAAATAAGCAGGTGCTTTGTGTTAAACTGACAAGGTAGGATGGAGTCATGATAGAATATTGTTGAAGTGGCTGAGTCAGGCATTGCAACTTCCATTTGAGAGTTAGCTGGGGTAGATGACAACAGCGTTATTGAGGTGCAGGTGCTGAAAGTTCTTCTGACATTGGGTGACCTCATGTTCAGAGTTGGGTGCCATGAGCTGCTTGGTGGTGAAGTACTAGGCTAGCAACTTCTAAAATTTGTTTCCATCAATAAGTTTCTTTAAATAATGACTATAATTCAGTATTGGTGATTTTCATAGAAATGGTAAGAACTGTCCTCAGGCATGGCAGCTAGGTCAGTGAGGGTGTTGAGGGCAACCTCAGAATAATTTTTGTGGCGTTCCAAGTTTGGGTCCCCAAATTTTGCCTTGACCTCCAGAAGCTCAGTGCAACAGCTCTGCAAAGCCACCTTAATTTTGGCTAACTTGCAGTTTCATCATGAGAGCTCCTTATTGGTTTTGTTGAGAGCCCTCTTGGTATCCTTAAAAAGCCCAACGAGGCAGAATTCAACAGACTCTTGAAGGGCAGCAATAGCAGATGCTTGGAAATGGAGTTTTGTTTTATAACTTTATGCAAATTCACATTGGGCAACTGTTCCAGGTCTAGAATGATGAGGCTGCTTGACTCCTCCAACAGCAGTGCACTTTTGTGAGCAGCTTTGGTGGTGAGTTGCTTATGGGGTTCCTTGCCACCAGTGGATTTGCATGTGGTTTGCTTGGTTAATTCCTGGCTGGTAAGGATGATATGTTTTTGCATCTCAAGGTAAGTTTTCAACTTTCAAAATTAATTAGTCTCTTAGTTTCAGGAGGGTATCTATACTTCTCCAGTTCCCTGCGTGGTGGTGCACGGTGCACAGACCCGATGCAAGGGAACCCATTATCAGTATTTCAAGAAGAATAGCCCTACAGAGGGTTCTTGGTCTACAGCGGCATAGGGCGAGGATGGTTAACATGGTGAACATTATTAGAGATCATATAATTAGCAAAACTTGGATTTGTCCCAAAGGGGCGATCATACCCAAGTTTTGAACACTGCTAGAGTGCACGAATGACTTGGTATGGAGGGAAACTGAGCTGACCAGCGGTGTACCTGATGCTGTTGCAATATTAAAGCAAATAAAACATCTAATATGTCACAAAACCTCCTCAAAGAGGTCCACACACAGGTTTTCCCAATTCCACATAGACTTTAAAAAACTGTAAATGAATGGGGTATTTTATTGTATAGAGATAACCAATGAGGAAGGTTGGTATCAAAGGATCACTTTTAAACATACTCAGAAAAAAATATTTCAGAAAAAGTGGTGAAAAGCCAAGGTGCACCAATAGCGCACAATTTAATTTGACAGGGTGCTATACTTCAAAATAGTCCAAACTCAAGTAATTGATTGAAGTTGAAGCTGATCTGAGTTGAAAATTTCATAAACTGAATGGGTTTCAAATCCCCATTCACCAATTAATTGAATTGTGCCATCATCATTCAACAGATAACTTGTCCATTTTAATGTAAGAGCCAAAACAAGGGGCTGGCCTTATGCACCTCATTTGTACCAACCTGGGCATACCTGTCATGTACCCAGCGTTGGTCCAAGGTCTGTTTTAGGTCAGGAAGGTCCTGCAACTTGACCCTTTGGACCTCCTGCCACCCAGCCTTGTTTTTGATGTTTGTGCCCTCTTTAGGTCTTGTAAACATGACACTCAGCCTTAGATTTCAGGCCAAGTGGATTAATTTTGGGCTCAGTTTTGTTGGGACTGGCGTCATTTCATGGTTTGATTTTAGGTTGAACAAATTCATAGCAAGCCCTAATTTGTCAGGACTAGCGCTATCCCAAGCTGTGGAAGGAACCAGGTAAGATCAACTATTTCTTTTATTAATATCTGGCATAATTTAGAGTGGAGCCATTGGAATTGCTGGGTGAAAGAATAGCCAGTGAGGAGTTATTGAGCTTGTTGTTGCTTGCAAGAAGGTAAGACCCAAGTACTTTGTCCAGCACTTTTGGCAAATTGGAGCGCTGGAGGTATTCAGAGCTTCCATGGGTCTCTTGAGGCTTAATCCCATTGTCAAGTTCAAAAACTAGCTCTCAACTTGTCCCAAATTAATTGGTAGGGTATTTATGTTGAAACTTGCTGGCCATATTTGATTTTCACTTGCCACTTTTAGGTCCAAACTGTCTATGAGCTTAATTTTCACTTTATGCTCTGAAACAAAAGAATAGGAAATGGCCTCATAATTAGGATTCAGTTTTTTCACTAAAATAAATATTATTGTTAATTATAAAATTATTAGTTTTTATTAAAATAAAAGCACTCCAATTGGTTTAACCCTTCCTTCAACTAGAGGATAAAAATTTGTTTGGCTGCTTCTATTTATTTTAGTTTAATTGGAAAGAGATTTAGAGTAGCTTTTCACAATTGGCAATGTATCCTGAAGGCCACTTTTTATTCCTTGTATGATTCAACCCAAGTGTCTTCTCACACAGTCCCATATAACCTTGTAGCGCTTTGCTTCTTTCTCAAAATAAAGTTTTCCTTTTTCAATCTCTTCACTTTTGATGTTGGCTATATTGCTCTTTGATATCTGATTCAATTATAGCAGGCGTACTTAGTAATTTGAGTAAGGGCTTGAGTTGTCTAGGTAATTTGAAACGTACAGGACCTTCTGGTTTGGAATACTCAAAGATCTTCTTGGTAAAATCACTTCCCACAGTTACTGCATATTGACTATTCCAAAGGAGGTAGGCCAGAAAAGCAGGATCTGAAGTGCTCACAGTATTTAATTCATATTGTCCAGAGTTGAGGGTATCTCCTCAGGGTGCATCTCAGAATTGCCCCTGTAGTGAAAACCATATGTCACAACTCCACCAGTTGTGCTCACAGATGCTAATGCTGAGGAGCCCAACATAGTGGCTGACTGTAGGAGGCTTAGTGCATCATGGTCAGCTGAGAGGACAAGGGCTTCATAAAACGTGGCAATGGACAAGACTTTGTTAATTTGAATATGTATAACTAAATAAATAAATAATATAATATATTCTGCTGTAAAAGTACTTTACTAAAAATAAGATAGTACTATTTATAGTATTGTTGAAAGTATAAAAGGAATCATGATTCATTGGGAATGGTAGAGAGTGATTCATTGTTCTTTATTGATTCCCATGTGGTTTATACTTTATTGATTCCCACCTGGAAGATCAGCTGAGCTTCTTGATCTCCTGGTGATAGTTTCATAGCATAAATTAAATATTATTAACCTCAAGTAGGAGCTCTGCCAATAGTCTAGGTTTTGAGGTCCAACTTGCTAGCTTCCAGAATGAACAGCTGATAACAATATTTGGAGCTTTGGGCCACAGATGATGGAGCTGTGTGAATTTGGCCTTGGAATTAGGTGAATTATTTGCAAATATTATTAAAATAATTATTAGCCAAATTTGGAGTACTTCTGGTAATAATCCAAATTTGAAACCTAAATTGATGATGTAAACTTAAATCTAATTTTGGACTTTTAGGCCCAATTAAATAGCTTAAAGGTCAGGTCCCAAGTCCAGCACTGCAGTATATGCCAACCTTTTCCTCACAATAAGGCTTACGCTTTGCATAGGGAGAATCCTGAGAGATGCCTTTCAGCGTCATGATCTTACTCTGCTATCTGAGGTGCTTCTCACTCAGTTTGCCAGGTTTTGTGGCACCTCAGTGAGTGCCACAAAACTTGATACTCAAGGTTTCCCATTCCTCATTTAGTATCTAAAACAGCAGCCTCATTGGGATCCTTTGCAGCATCTGCTAATACCATATGGCTCCTTATGGGGAGTTTATAATTGTTCATTGTGCATTGCCAACCCCCATTCTCCCCCTATCAAATAGATGCAAGATTTCTGTATAGCTATACCTCTGGTTATGGATTGTTTTTTGAGATATCTGCTCACCCATACTGGAAGGCCAGCCTTGACTTTATTAGCTGGTTCCATGACATCATGTTGTTGTTTTTTAAAAATCTGAAATCTACACAGTTTTTTCGATCTTTTGCCTGTAGTACTCTGCAGATTTAGAAAGTAGGATTGTCTTGGGAGTAGGTTGGGGAAAGAAGCATGGAAACAGGAAGGGTCTGCAGCTACCCATTTCTTGTCCATGGTATGCCCTAGGTCAAAGATCTGGGTAATGGACAGGGCCTTGGGGTTTTAAACCTTTTTAATCCTAAAGGATGTATGCACTGGTCCAGCTTGGTGGCTGGAGCCAAGGGTCTTACAATAACAATTTAAATAACTGTCAGAGCAATCTGGACTTAAAAACTTACCCACAGCGTTATATATGCAATAATTAGTGTGCCAATCCCCAGAACACGTTATATTAGGGATTGGTTGCCCCTAATGTAAGCCACACTTATTCCCTGAGCAGTTTTAAGACAGAAGGTCCTTTCATGTTCTTCTGTCAAACTATATATTTTATTTACTCTTATTTAAAATAAAAAAAATAAAAGAAAAAATTTTATTATCTAAAATTAGTTGGCATCCATTATCAACCATGATTCCTAATTTCTGGAAGACAAGTACCATAACGGGCTCTTTCCCCCATCAGCTAGGCAAATTTCCATGGACAGATGTACCTTTTAATTGTGTGCTGTTTTGGGTGATTACTCACTTGGTTTTTGCAGCTCAGTCTTATTTTCATCAGCACAATCCATGATGGCCAACTACCAATATAAAAAGCTAAAATAAATTATTGAATTATCTGGTAGATCTCAAACTCAACCACTTCTGAGTAGAGTTGCTAGACATTAAATAGTTAAATGGTTTATTTTCAACCTCTGGATCCCAATTTGAAGAAGGGAGGGTTGAGTATGATTTTTATTTTATTAAGCCACTTTGGATCTTATTTATGTTTTACAGCCTCCATTGATATGTGGGCTTTATAGATGTTGATTATTGGTATTACAAAAAAGTTTTTTAAAACAACTCTATTTCTATAAGCTATTAAGAACAACTAAGTAGAGAACCTAGCATCAGTCACTTGCTATGAGAGTGCAAAGCGCATCAAAATTGATATAATAGATTCTAAGATTACTGTGAACAACCTAGATCCCTTAAAACTTTAATTATATATAATTATAAGTAGTCTTTTAGGATTAAGTTATAGCTTTTAGAGCCTTAACTAGAAAAACCAAGATCTTTTAAGACTGATATATAAACCTTTTAGGTAAGGGTTAGAAATATCAAAGTATAAATGTTATCACTATAAGGAGCAGATCTTCTATAGAATACTTTAACTTGACTTTTGCAAAGTAATAAGTAGAAGGATTTATAGGTAAAGAGCTTTTATTAATTTAAATATTTTATCTATCTATATGAGATGGGCCAACCTTGGGATGATGCTGCACTGAGTAATAGGAAAATAAGAAATTTGAAAAATAAAGGGAAAGGAGGATGTTTACCATTAAAAATCCATACATGGCATTCTGATAGGCCATCAATTTATGGGCCACCTTGCTATTTGCTATCTCATTTCAACGAATTGGTTAGAAATGCCACCATAATCATAAATTCTATTATCTAAGTTCATCCACTGGTAAAAACTTGAGAGGCAATGTTCATTAAGCCCATACTATACCATTGGCTAACTTCCATCAATTTAGCTTTATCTAAGTTATATTAGTAATAATTTTTGTACATAGTATAATTTTTAAGAATACTATAATCTATTGCTTCAAATATATATCAAGTTAGATCTGTTCTAGGGTTTATAGATTATATGTATAGAATAGGATTATAATAAATATTATTGCTAACAAAGCTATGGGGTACAAATAGTCACAAAAATAAAAACTAGCCTAATATTATCAAATCAATCATCTACTTAATAAAACACATTTTTTGACTGACAAACGTACTGACTGAAATCTGAAACCTGTAAGTCTGATAGGGTCATTCTGTTTAGGTGAGTGGGTGAGAATTGCAAATTAGCTAATAATTCACCAAATTTCTAACCTGAAATTAATTGAGTCTGATATGTTCATCAATTTGGATGAGTGGGTGAGAATTGCTAAATGATATTGAATAATTTACTGAATTTCTTACCCAAATCTAAATAAAATCAGTACTAAGCTTTTAAGTAGCTTAAGTAAAGTTAGGATAATCAGCTCATCAGCCATGAGGGCAATGGCAAAGCTGTTAGTATGAGTGGCTCAAGAGTAGTGCTGGCACATCCTATAAGCTGTCAGTGTGAGCTTATCATCTGATAAACTATAAATACCATAGTGAAGCATGGATATCTGGATGTTAGGTTTATATAGTTTTAATTAAATTGAAAAATGGTAAACGTTTTAAAAAACATTTTCATTTTGCAAAATTCACACTTTTCATAATTTTTAATGGAATATTGTATTGTCATTGGAGATACATAAATGTGCCAAATTTCAAAGCTTTAGCTAGACTGGAAGGTAAGCTTATAACTTTCGAACTCAATTGAATATCAAACTGCTCAGCCATAACTATATACCAACTACCATCAAAATTAGGACTAGTGTAGTTACCTGGCATTGCTCAGGTTTATTTATTATCATCTGATTTAAACTAATTAATTTAAATACTATATTATAGATAGCAGAACCCAGCTGACGTTTTCCTGCAATTGTATATTTATTTATAGAAAAATGTATGGTCTGTATGTAATCTAGAATCTATAATTCATTGTGTAAAAGTATGAAAAAATGTAAGATGACTCATACTGATGAAATTCCATTATTTTTATTGGCAAAAGATATGATGAACTATATAAATTTTGTATAAAAAATTCATGTGAATGAACAATAAATTTTGACTATTCTATATGCTATATAATTGAAATTAACCTAAAATAATTGGAACTAATACTAACATCTAGCATAACACAAGTGGATAAACAATATTTTTGGTTTTCTGATTTGGTGTATATATATACAGAGTTTCTGGATTCCCTACTATGGAGCAAGCAACATATAGTTGACCATGTGAAAAACATGGATTTTCTAGATTTAATCTAGCAATGTGCAGCAACTGCCCTTGATCTTTGTTGATTGTCATTGCAAAAGCAAGATGCACAGAAAAATGTAGTCATTTTAATGTGAAGGTCAGATCAGTAGGAATCATTATAATGTGTGAAATCAGCACAACTCCTTTACATTTGCCGTTAATTATTGTTGCTTCAATCACATTCAGCATCTATTTTTATGGAAAGTCTGATTTCATTGCACAACTTTGAAAGGTTTAAATTCCAAAGGAGCAATATTGGTGAGCCAACTTCTAAGATTTATATGTAGTGGCATTCCAGGAGCTCCATTTTTTTAAAAAACTCCATACTTTATTTAAAATTAAAAGGAAAGTAAGAGGGGAGGGCAGAATGCAGGCAATTTGGCTGAGGATAAAGGACCAGGAATTTGGGCTACTAGGGACCCAGCACCTCCAACCATTGCTGATTGGTGATTGCCATCGCTAGCCACAGTTTTAGCATCAATGAGCTTACAGGCCATTTGATCTTTGATTGATTTGTTGTTTCATCATGTATGACAAGTGATCTGGTGGTAAAAGCCAAATGTGCAGCTTTGTAACATCTGGGGATTAGGTGCAAGAGTACTTGATCTGTCAGAGCTTATTGGAGATAATCTGAATGGTCTTCAACACCAAACCTTTGTGATGGGGGTGCTCATTGGCCAAACTTTTGGCAACAAGAGCTGAGTTTATCACCCATAAACAATAATAGCAGATGAAGGCTTGCAACTGGATTGGGGATTATTGCAGGGCTTTCACAAAAAAGGTTCTGTGATGGATGCATTTCTGTCAGCAATTGTTCATCCAACAGGATGTAGTGCATCATGGACCAAATTTTTTAAAATGGTGCATTCATAATATTGGTGAGCGATATCTGCTTCTGGTTCAGCGCATACAGGTCACTTCTTGTGCAGGTAATTCAGTCTTCTGTGTTTACCAGACTTAAACATGCAGTGAAGGATCCATCAGGTTACCAACCATTGTTTTGTCATTACTAGTTGGGAGTTCAGGCCTGAGATCAACTCCTTCATTTGGTAGTTGGTGTTGTAGCCTTCAGTTGCCCAGTTGTTCAAGATTTGTGGGTGAGCGGGTGGGTTGTGCCCAGGTTTTGGTAGCAGATCCCCATATTTGATCTTGGTCAATTTGTAACTGATATTGATTGACTTGGCAGCATATTTGTGAACATTCAATTTTGTTTTTCCAAATTTGTTGCAGAAATTATTGTGGAATTATGGGCCTCAACATCCCTGTGGATTTGATTGGCATCCCAATCCAATAGTTCAAATGACCAGCCACCCAGGCGCACTTCCCAATTGCACAGTCGCCAATAATGTGGGGTACCTTTTTGGGAGGGTATTTGAAGGTGGCTTTCCATCCATTCACTTAGTGAGCTGGGTGAGACTGGCTCCTGAAGGACCTGAGCTCTAGCCCAGTTCACGCTCCAAGCTAGGGCTGGGCAGTGCATGTGCATTTGTGTCAGTTTAAGGAATAAGTTCACCCATATCTGCCATGCGTGGGATTTGAAGTCCAGAAGGCCCATGCCTCCTTTGGACTTCAGTTTGGACAGAGTTTCTAGTGCTATCAGTGACACTTTATCCTTGAACCATAGGAAGGTCCTGAGAATTATAATGATTTTTTCTCTAGGTTTAGGCTCATTGGCAGCACATGGGAAACATACTACAACTTTGAGAAGATAAATACATTGATTGCCAGCACTTTCTCCTCAAGGCATAATCTGGCATTTTTTCAGCATGCCATTCAGACTGATAGACTCAATAATACCTCTTGCTCCATTTCCAGTACTGCTGGCCCCTTATCATTAAAGAGTATTCAAGGTACCAGATCATCTGGGATTTTGTGATCAGTGTTGTGTTGGTCAGTGGGCTGAAGTTCAGGACGCTAATCCTCATTACAGAGGTTTTTGCCAAGTTCATCTTCACATTTAACACTAATTGGTATAGGTCCAGTAGCTCCTCTGCGCCCTGTAGATCATTCAGCAAGCTAATACCTACCACCTTATTATTGGCAAAGGCCAAAATTTTTAGCGGCATTTGGTTATGGTGGACTAGGCCCCAGAGTCTCACATCCGCCACTGCCAATAATATGTTTGCTGCAAAATTGAACAAAATTGGTGACATAGGATTGCCTTGTTGAAGACCCTGCCTGACAAGTATGTCATTAGTTACATCATCTGAAACAATCACCTTGGTTACCAGGCCTGAGTACAGTGTTGTTATCCATGACCTAAAGATTTCAGGGATGCTAACCACTTTCAATGCCTTGTGTAGAAATGACCAAACTACCCAATTGTAGGCTTTCTCCATGTCAAGGAACATGATATATCCCTGCTCAGTTTCCAATGCATCTTGGAGTACATTTTGGACCACATTGATGCTGTCCCAAATACTCCAGCCCTTGATGAACCCGTTTTGGGCCTTATAGAGTGTGTGCAGTCTTTGCCATCACCCAATTTGATAATATGCACATCAGCAGCTTATAATTGGCGTTGTATAGTGCAATTGGGTGCCAGTTCCATAGTTGGCATTGGAGTCTCTTTTTTACAAGAGTACAATTCAGGTCTCCTGAACTCCCAAAATTTTCTGTCTGTTTTGAAAACAGTAATTAAATAGTGATTTTAGTTTCAGCACAATGCGGTTACAGAATGCACTGTACACCTCCACACAGATGTTAGATCCTGGTGCCTTCATTCTTTGTGACTCTTTTAGAGCCCACTTAACTTCATCAATTGAGATTTCAGCAGATAGGTTAGAGACATCTTCCAGCGTACAGCCCCCAAGAGCTGGCTTGGACAGGTCAATTAGGGCATCCATCACTGACTTGCTTGTTACTCGTTGACAGAATAGTTTGCCATAGAAGCATTCAATCTCACACTTGATTATTTCTGGGTCTGTTGATACTTCCCCTTCCACTGTCTCTACTTCCCATATCCTAGCCTTGGTTCAGATTTCCTTGAGATGTGCCAGGCCCTCTTTGGTCATCGTCCCCACTAAGCTCTGATATCAATAAGTAGAGTTGTTCCATCTCTCCAAATCCTGTTTTGCCATCAAGGACCAATACCTTTTGTGCGTTGTTTGGTACTTGCTCCACCATCCTTTGCTGTCCCTCCTACTGAGCTTCAACCTCTCCAGTGCAGTTTTCAGGTGTTTTGTAGCGGCAGTTCACTTGTAGGTTGTCATTTTTTCAAACTTCATGCTATCATGCTTCATCTTCTCTTTGATACTGATCCATCATTCCAGAGGGTCTATCTCTGGGTTACAATCCAGATATGCAACCAGTCAATCCAGTCCAGCTTCAATTGTTCAGCACCATTCCCATATCTCAGCGTAAGGGTGCCAGTTGCCATTTGCGGTTCCTCAGGGGTTCTTCCAGATTGATATACATGCGGATGATCATGTGGTCATTTTCAGTATTTATATTGACTTTGCTGTTGGATGTCAGCGGCCTGAGGTCAGATGACACCAGTATATAATCCAGGCGCAAACCAGCCTGTGGGTTAACGGTGGAGTTATATGTCCATTGTGTTAGGTTGGCTGGGTCATTCTCCTCCTTGTCAATTGTGAGGCACATTCCCGATTTGACTAGGTATTCTAGCATCTCATTGGCCTTCTGGTTGGGACTTCTGCTTGTTGGAAACTTATCCTGTCTCACATTTTTCCAACAGTTTAGGTCTCCTGCTATAACTGTTATCATGTCAGCTAATACTTTCAATAAAAATTCCCAAAACAAACAGTTTTTGTGGGGCTTTGGTGGAGCGTAGACTGCCACCACCTGAGGCTTTTGCCAGTTTCCCTATGCATAGTGTCACTATCAGGATCCTTCCAGCGTGAGTTTTCTCCCCAAATTCCAGGTCTATGTTCTTGTTTAATGTGACAATCGCCACATGATCCATCCAGAGCACCTGATAGCCTATTTGGCCTGACCACAGGTGATTCTTCACATCATGGATTGAGCTCAGCACCATTTTCTTTTGGCAACCTGCTTGCATTTTTGATATTAAGATTATGTCTATGTTATTGTTTGTTTTAAATGGTATAACTTCCACCTTCTCATTTGTAGACTTGCCATCCCCCAAGCTTTTGAGGTTGCAATCCTAATTTTTGGCTGCCTGACCCATGGGTATGAGAATTAATTTTTTGGGGTTGTGCATTGAGTCACGGATGGAGGTTTGCTTGTTGGTGGTCGGTGTTGCTGAGGGTGGGCATGGGGTGATGGTTGATCTTTGGGGTCAGTTTGATGGAACTGGGATTGCCTTACTGGGCATTCTGTGCACTGGGAATTCAGTCACCATATTTGTCTCCCTATTGATGGACAACGGGGATGGTTTAATTACAAGCTTCAGGTGCTCCATCATCCCTACTGGCAGAGTGGCGGATTCCCCCTCATATGTCAGTCAGGTTCCCACCCCTTCATCTGATTTTTTGGTGGATCTGGTCTTTTTGGTTAGAGCCCAATCAACCAAATTTGCCAATTGTGTCAATTCGGATGTTTGGTTGCTAGTCTCCTTGGGTTTGTTTTCTGAAGATTTCTGAGTTGACTTCAAATTCACTTTTGACTTGTTGGGCTTAGGTTTCAATTTATTGGCGTCTTATGCTGCCCTTCCCATCTTGGGAGATTTTTTGGGTTCATCTTATGCCATCTTACTTCCTTGTGGATTGTCCATACCACTTGGGATGGGCATGGCTCCATCAGTTTGGGGCTTGTTTCTTTGTCCATTCTGTATGATTCTGGGTTTTGGTTGATGAAGGGCTTGTAATCCGCTTCAGGTCACTTGGCTGCTTCTCATTCCCATGCTTTCCTATGGGCACAGTCCATCTCTTGCTGTTGGCGTTTCATGTCCATGACCTCCATTAGGTTATGCAGGATTCATTCTTTGGCTTTTGGGCAAAGGAATGTTTTGGCCCTGAACTCTGTGATCCCTCTGACGGGGTCATATTTGTACTCTCAAGGGGTCTTTCATTTGCAATGGTGGCATTGGGCCATTGTATGGCCAGTCTGGTAACAGAACCAGCATACTTGCTTTGCATCTTCCTGCTCTATGTACACAACTCTTCTTAGGCTGGGCAGGCGGATGAATCAAGGTAGGGCGATTTTATTCAGCTTCATCCATGGGGCCAGTTCATATAGCGCTTCAACTGTTTGGAGGTGAAGGCACTTTGAAAAAGTAATCACCACCAGCTTGCCAAAATTCTCATACTTCCCCATAGTATGATAGTCTGGTCTGGATTGCTTCATGAACCCATTCCCTCTCCTGATCAGTTAGGAGGTTTTGAAATGTCACCCACCATGTGTTTGGTAGCTTATCTAGTCAGTTCCATTTGCAGATAGACTCCCTTATACTTGATTCAGATCTTGAGGAGATTTTTATGGTCCAATTTTCCTGGAATTGCAATATCTATATAGCCCCATTTAGGTACCAAGTGGTGATTGAAGTCCCCTCCTGCTAGCACCTCATTGATTTTTTGATAAATTGCCATTATCAGGTCGGACCGCTCCTCCTCCTCTACCAGCTGCAGGTGGATTCAGATTGCATCCTTTTGATATGACTTAGGCACTTGGCAGTCTGTGAAGCCTCCACTGATTGGTTGGTAGATGTATTTGATATGGCTTCTGGCCCCATTCCATGTGTTATCATCGGTATAGGCTGCCATGGTGCTGTACAAATTTGATTTTGTGCTAGGTTTTGGTACTTTGGTGGAGGTTTCCCCTTCATCATCCAGATTACCAACTCATCGAGGCTAAATCTCTTAATGAGGAATGCTTCTATTTGGCATATGCTGATACTACAGCAATTAATGCTTCTAGCCATTTGCGCTTCAATTTCAAGGCTTTGCCACTTGAGGGCATCCTTTGGCAAAAATCCCAGTTATTACTATTTGAGGGCAGATTCTGGACCACATGTTGGGTGCAGGTATTTCTGGAGGGCCTCCAGCATAATTGAACTACACTGGCACCATCCTCTTACTGTAATGCTGTTCCACCTGCCATCAGTGAATATTTGTGCCATGGCAGCCAGACTCCTGCCTCATTCCAAAAAGGCTTTGGAAGGGGTGAAACCTTCAGTGGCATATGGGGCAGCTACCATTGGTTCCAAGAAGGATTGCTTTTAATCCCAGATGGTTTTGATTTAAATTCCCACTTTGAGCCATTATCAGCCCAGGTCCGGGGTCATGACCCCTTTCATCACTGATGCCGCCTGTGGTGAAATCTCATGTTCCATCCACAATTGGGCTGACTCTGGGATGAACCCCACTGCATCCCAGTTTGCAGCTTCAGCTAGTGTGGCAGCATCACATCAGAGTTTCCATTTCTCAATGGGGAACAGTCAGCCTCAGAGGGTTTTGTAGATGGGTTTTATGACTCCCAGATTCACCCATTCACAAACTTGGTCAATATTGGCTCCTGCATGGAAACAGTATTTTATTTCCAGTGGGGTGAATCCATTGGCAGACCAGTTAATGGCCTCTTCTGGTGACCAGTCCCAAAAGGGTCCTCACTCCACTGCCTTCTCCTTCATCCAGCCCGCCTTTATAAGGTTGGATGCAGTGGCTGGCGGGATTTGAGTGTATGATCAGTGTAGGGCCTCAGTGGCTTTGAACTCATATGTAATCCACAGCAATGCCTCCTCTGGGGAAAAGTGGTGTTATACTATTTCAGTTGATACTGCATTGGAATGGTATGTTGGGCCCATTTAAGGGCGGTCAAAATGTTTGTGAAACATTTTGTTTAGTCAGATAATTCCGTTGGGGTGAGTCCTGAGCTCACAATGGCTTTGGCAAATCTCGCTAATATTATGGCCTTATTGTATTTCATTGCGTTAAGGAGGTCAATACTGGCTTCCATCCAAGCTTTTGTGTCCACCAGCTTTAAATCTACTCAAACTGCAGCTTTGATCACTTTATGCTCCAGGAGGAGTTTTATCCATTCAAGGGCATCTTTGGTTCAGATCCATGATGTCTTGAAGAGCATCTCCATCTCAAGCAATATTTGGATGTCAAGCCATCATTTGGCTGCCCCAGCGGAAAACTTGTCTATGCCAAATGGCTGCAATGGCCAGCATAATGTTTTTGGAGATCCATTGTGTTGCCATTGAATATGGGAACTGTAGGGTCTCCAATTGCTTGATTTCATGTGAAGACACTCTGCAGTGGGCTAACATGTCCTTCTAAATGGAGGTGTACTTCACTGGGGCTCTGGTCATTGACTTGACCACTGTCAGGGTTTTGGCCCCTTCTGGTAGTATTTTAACTTTTTTGATGAACCTTTGTAGATGTCTGATTCTTTGGATTCAGTGCCTGATACTCCTTCATCCCTGATGTGGATTATCCCCAATGGTTTATTCTGATTTACTGATCAATTTTAGGCTGATTTTGCCCCTGCTGTCAACTTGGATTTGTCAGGGATTGTGCTTAATGGTTTATCAGGGATTATGCCCAATGATTTGCTCAGTTTGCCTGTTTGATCATGGTTGTGGACTATTCTCCCCCCTGACTGGTCAATATTGGGACTGGTCTCTGACAATTTTTTTGAGCAATTTTTTGAGCATTATTAGATACTTTCTCCATCTCATCTAAAAATATTTTTTGTTGCTGCCCAGATGAACTAGGCTCTTGGCTTCCGCTGGTCAAATTGGATTTGGTATCCAATCTGACCAAAACTTTGTTAGGGTTTTTTATTTTTCTCAAAAAAGTTTTTTCATTGTGAGACCCCAATCCCTTCACCTATTTGAGGTTCAGTGGGAAATATCCCAACGCTGCTGTTCTCAGTGTTGCTTAATGCTCCTGAGGTTGGTGCCAATTGTCTGGTTTTTGGCAGAAAATGATCCAGGGAGTTAGTTGCATTTGCTATACTCATTGCTGTGTTTTTATGCTTTTTTGGTCAAGTTCAATTGTTTTTTGGTTGTTCATGTCATGAATTTGTTATTAGTGCCTTTGTCAGTGGGAAGTTATCCTGATGGTGCATTCATCTTGGTGTACTTTATAATTAGAGTTGTATTTGGTGCAAACAGCCATCCATTTCTTTGTGCTTCACACAGATGGGTGGAAAGACCTACTTATGCTAAGTGTTATGGCCGTGGTGTACTTCTCTATAGGTGCAGTATTCTATAGGCAGGTGAATATTCTCTCTGGACTTGTACTAATCACTTTTAGATTATAAAAGTGAGATTTATGAGAGAGAAAAATTCCAGGAACTCCAATGAATTGAGAAATTTGATAGTATAATTAATATAGATTTATATATACCAACATCCATTTTTATGTATAGACAAAATTTTTAAATTTATATTTATTACTAAGTTGGCTCATCATTTTTTGGTTCTACTTATACTTGCAATATTAGCTTTAAATATATAAATAGTTAGAATGATAAAAAGTAATTAAATAAAAGTGATTGTGCCAGAATTTGAACAACTGACCTTTATAAAATATTCTAGAGCCAAAAGATGAGCCAATTATGCTAGAGGAGGTATTTATAAAATCAATTGAGTTTTTGATTCAGTTTTGATTTAGATTAACTTGCTAATTGGCCAAATGAACACTAACCACTTAACAAAACCATTTAAAACATTGAATCAACCGAATATCTAACTGCTCAGCCATAACATTATACTGATTACCTTATAAAACATTTAAGATTTTCATTTGCTATATATAAAACCTTTTGTTTTACTATGAAAATAATAATTCTTTAAAATTCATAAACTTTTTCCATGAAAATACTTATATGTGCCAACTTTCATGGTATTTGGTCAAATGGTGTCAGAGTCTATTAATCACAAACAAATATACCAATATACTAATATCTATTTTTATATATAGATTTTCACTTGATACATATAAAACTGTATTTTGAACATGTAAATTAATTTTAGTGCATTGTTGTATTGTCATCCAAGACCAACGTCTGTGCAAAGTTTCAGAATTTTTATCAACAATAAGTGTCTGATATAGAGCTTACAAGATTTGATTACTGACAGACAGATGTGACAGTAAGTTAAAGAAAAGTGTTTAAAAACTTGCTTAATTTGGTTTCTCAATTAATAAATACTTTTGGCAAGTTAAGTAGTTGATTTAGTAGTTTGGAAGACATGTCATGTACACAATGATTTTAAATATAGTGTGATGTTTCGGGTAGCAGTTTAGTGTTATTTGATTGATTCGATAGATTTATTTTGTTTGGCCGAGTGGTTGATGGCTTTTGGTCGAATCGATAGGACACAGTTTAGTTTTGAGGGGTGATTAATTATTGGTTGAAAGTTCGGTTAGGTTTAGCTGAGTGGTTGGTGGTTTTTGGTTGATTCGATTGAGCAAATAGTTTTGGCTGAGTGGTTATTCTTTATCTATAATATAAAATCTAAATTAATAAATTGAATATCTGAAATTCTATAGACACCGTAGCTAAGCACGGGTAATGAATGCTAGCTCATAAGAAAATCAATTAAAAATAATCGAGGTGGGTTGACCTTGGGACAAATATACCACGGTGAGATTTTTTTATAGCAAGTACAGGTTTCGAACATGTGTTGAACAAAACCTGCACTAGAGTGGAAGCAAGAATTACCCTGCCAGGCTAACCACCCTTTAAGAAAATCAATTAAAGCTTTTAAACTTTTTTTAAAAAATTAGAGCGATATTTTATATTATCTATCAGTGAGCAAAAACAGCATGAGTGTAAAAGCAGAAGTGAAGGGACAGCTCATTTAGAATCTGATATTTGAGATAAAAAAGTTGTTTTATATATTATAAACTTAATTGAATATACTTAATATAGCTGGTGAAACTTATGGATTCTAGTTGATTTGAGAATTAAAAAATAATATCTACCTAGCTATTATATTATTACAGGAAAGGTGGTTAGCCTGGCAGGGTAATTCCTGCTTCCACTCTAGGTCAGGTTTTGGTCAACACATGTTCGAAACCTGTACTGGCTATAAAAAGATCTCGGTGTGGTATATTTGTCCCAAGATCAACCCACCTCAATTACTTTTTTATATTATTACAGGAACGTGTTATTCAAATCTTGAGCATATATCATTTTAAAGTTTTTTTTGCTTTTGGGTTATAACCATCCTTAATATAGCTTACCTCAAGAATGCAACCAAGGTAAAAACCAAGTGTAAATTAAGAAACCTTCTTTTTAAATTTTCAAAAATTCAAAGCCAAAATCAAAGAATTAAATTTTTAACAAAAATCTGGCGGATTTTTGCTTATCTATGATAACTATCAGGATTTTTCCTAATTGCTGCTATGAATTGAGACACTCATCCAATCAGCCGTTTCAAACTCACTGGCAGTTCGAATAACGCTAAGCAGATATTCACTACTAACTAGGCCACGGTCCAATATAAGGCTTTATGTAACTTTTTATATTGGCAAATTAAAGTTCGTCTGCACCAAGCCCAGCTCACTGCAGCAAGGCTTTAACAGATGGGTGCAACAACGTAAGGATTGCTACTCGAATTATATAAGGAGTTTATATCCTATTCTTTCTATAAACTATGACGAGCTTGGAGTACTATTGCTATAAGTTTATTGAAGGTAGTCACCATAAGTTTTTACAAAGGCATTTTAGTAGTACCTTTGCTTAGTTATAAAATATGTTTACTTCCCCTATTACTCGAAGCCGGAGGAAGTCCAGTACTCCTAAATCCCGAGGATCCTCGACCGTTAGCCAAGGGGATACCGCTCAGCCTAAAAATGATACATCACACTAGTTGATTTTCAAAAGAGGGTAACCTCTGATCTCGGAGCCAATACTCCTGCGGCCAAAGTATTTTACTTTTAAGCAGTTTTCTAATCCAGCTAAAGCGCCTACATCTTGACAACGCTTTCGATAAAACTGAAAGCGAAATTGCTGCTAACACTCTTTAACTTGAGCCCAAAACACCCTTCCCTCTTCAGATGTTAGGTAAATTATCAATATATAGAGATCATTGTATTCATTTTGTTGCAGCTAGAAATCATACGGCTGAGATTGCTGATCTCAAGTTCCAGCTTAACTCTCTTACCAAAAAGCACGAAGCTAGACTGCTCGAATCTAAGCTGGCTGCTTCAAAAACCCAAGAGGCTCTCGAAAAGAAGGAGCGCAAGATTGAGGTATCTAGCTTTTATTTATATTTTCTAAGACTTTGAACTAGGATCTCGAGAAAAGTTTGGTGTTTTTGAATGCGCGAGAAAAGGAGTATGAGCTGCTCATTAAAGAACTGGAAGAAGAAAACAAGGCGCTAGATGTAAGGATAAGACTGTGTTTTTAACTCGCCACGAGGGATCCCTTCAAACTGCCAAGGGCATTGAATCTCAACTGAAGGATGAGATTTATATTTGGAAAGAGAAACTTGTGAAATCTGAAAGCAATAATAAACTAGAAGTCCTTAAAGATGAAGGAATAAGCCAAAGTTTGAAAACCAAAGTGGAGATGCTGAATGAAGAAGTAAGTGCCTTTAGATAATTTTGACACTTTTTAGAAACTACCCTTGAAAAAGAAGCTTGAGAAGACTTGTTCTGAACTTGCTCTTAAAGATAAAGAGAACATAAGCTGTGATTCAATGGCTCAGCACGACGGTCTTTCTCTCGCCAATTTAAATCGCGAGCTTATTTGTAACTTCATAAAATTATTGTTTTAATTAACCCTTTTTTATACTTAGCCGCTCAAGAACGCGATATCAATTTACAAGAAGAAAACAAGACACTTGTTTTAAAAATAATAAATTTAAAGGACGATCAAGATAAATATGAGCTTTTGCGTGAGCAGCATTCAATTGTCGAAAAGAGGGGCCGAGAGTATGAAAATGAAATTTATAACCTTCAAAGAAATTTGGCGGAGGTTGAGGCTCACACAAAAGCATGGTACATTCCGTTTTTAACGCACTAAAGTTTAGGGTCAACTTTTTCTCAAAGCATGATGAGTTTGAATCTGTAGATTCTTAATGGGCTGAATATCGCAAGATTTTAAATAAAGTGACTGCGTTAACTGAAAAGCATGAGCAAGATGCTGGTAAGATTCAACGCTTGGAAGAAGAGGCAGAGCTTTTGAGAGATAAGGTAATTTTAAGTATATTTCAAGCTAAACCAGAGTAAGCTTCAAAGTGAAACTAAATGAAACTAGGCAGTTGAATGATGCTTTAGCTAAAGAGCTTGAGTTGCCATGAGCTAACTTCAGTTATTTACCATATACTAGGATCAGGTTCACTCATCTTTAATGTATAAATTAGGATGTTTAAAATAAAGCTGCTTTTTTATTTTTGTCAACAGTATGAAAATGGGACAGCTAGCTCAAGAGATTTGGGTGGCAAAGAATTGGTATAGGGGGCATTGGGTGCAGTATTAGCTTCACAGTTTTGGCTTTAGGGGTTTTCTATGAACCGCAAACAGTTGCAGCAAGCTGAGTAGAGTTTATTAGGATATTTCTGCATCGCAGATATCACAATTATATGTGCGATTTTCTATGATGATACCTATGCTTATTGTTTTGTGGAAAGTTATCATATGAACCCAAACCTAATAGGCTTTTTAGTACTTGGAGGTCCCAACCAAAGGGGGATGTCATGGGTTATATTTGTGGATGTTGAATTGAAATAAAACTATAAATTAAAATTTCCAGCATGTCCACTATAGTGACAAGTTTAAGAGGATATGTTGGTAGAAGGAAAGCTGGGGGTACTAAGTTCAGATTCAGGTTCTGGAGCTTCAAGTACCTTGCAAGGGTAGACAAGATTGGAATTGGGTTGTTAGCTTGATATGTTATAAGATTGAAAATACCCAGGTTGTGTTATCAAAAACTTGTACAGTGTTTAAGGCTTCTGCATAGTTTACAACTTTCTTCCACCCAAAGGTAAAATCCAATCCCTAAGAGAGTAATGTGGCAGCGTTTTGGGTAACTGTAAGCCTTGGGGAATAACCCTTGCTGTCATAAAGCATACTGATAATATTAATAAAGCTGGCCTGGAACTTCAGATGAACCACCATTCAGAACCCCAGCCAGAATACCTGAGGTACAGCTATCCATATTGACAGATGAAAGATGAAAAAAGCAACCACGGTGACTAACCAGGGATTTCCAGAATTGGAAACCATCACCACTAAGTGTTTAGTGGAACTTAAAACCTCATAAATAACTTTAAATAATTTTAATAATTTTATTGAAATTAAAATAATGGAAAGGGAGAAAAAAAGTGACATTGGTACCTATCAGGGACTGCTGCCTAAATGCTCACATAATGGGGAACTAAGACTAAGCATACTGCTGTCAAGAATCTTTAACAACTCAATTTTGGCAGATCAGCAACCCAAAATGTTTTCTAATACTGACTCAGATCTGACCTAAATGGGTAGATTTGCATCAAGTTTGCTGGTTAAAATATTCATTTCACCATGACCACATTTAGCACAATGACAATGATGTCTCCAGTTGGCAATAGGTTATGCCTATAGCTAGGCTATATATGGCTGGCTTTATTGGGTGGTGAAAGGATTGACCACACCCTTATCTGTCAGGGACAGCCTTGTTTGCACTATTTTGGGGAAACCTGGCAGATAGGAAATTTCTCACCCAAAACTAACTTAGGGCTCTTACTTTCAACAGAATGCATCTTGACTTCCTCAGTAGAATATGACTCAATTTTTCAGCAGAACTCAAACCCATGGATACCCTCTCCTGAGGACATGTGCTAACCACCTTCCACTGGTGATGACTTCTACCCTATGTCATCCCTGGCATACCTCTCAAATTTCACCCACCAACTCTTTAGTGGTAAACCTGGTTAGGAGAGGTGCAATCCACAGATAATGTGCCATTACTCACCTCTCATCTACTACATGGGCTAAATCATCCAGGGTAATGATAGGAACAACCACCAGCATTCTTCTTTTTTTAGTCCAGAATGTGAATTTCTTCTGGTCCAGTGTTAGATTTTGATTCAAAAATAAACCCTTTGAGAAAACCATCAATGCAGATAGATTACTCCCATTGATGGATCCTTTAATCCTTTCCAATTTATCTGCATACTCTGTTAGATCAGATTCACCTCAAAACTGCCTTGATTGCATCTAAACAATGCAATTATTGTAGCTAGTAATAGCTATATTATAACATAATTTTAGCTGATTATGGGACCCACTTGGGTGAATCAAGAGGGTTTACAGCATAAACTTACTTGCAAATTTGAATTTAATGCAATGATAATTAATGAATATTGGATTTTATGTATGTCAATCTTTGTAATTGGCACATTAGTACTTATACATGGAAAGCTTGAATAGGGAGTATCTAGTGCTATTAATAGGCCTGCTGATGTCCTGATTAGGGGTGCTTCATTATCTTATTTTCATATTTTCTTTTCCCCAAAATTTGTATTCTTTCAGATTTATGACAAAATATAATCAGGCTGGTTAAAAAGCAAATATACACCACTGAGGTGCTAATATTATGCCTAAAATCTTCCCAATTATGAGAGTAGTAGTGCCTTTAATTGGGCTGAAACAATTAAAATCAAGTTAATTCAAGGGCCAAATTAACTTGGAGATTTTTAATATACAGTGTCATAATCCATAGAGGATTGACATAGCTTCAATGAACTCATCTAACAAATGAGTATATTCAGTAGATTCCTTGGAGGTATAAAATACTGGCGCCTGGCCTTAAAATAAAATCATCATCTTACCATATAATCATCTTTTCTGTCTTATATTGTCTTCTGATTCTATCTTCATATTAAAAAGTGTAGACAAGCGTTAAGGGAGCTTGTCATTATTACCTGCAGCTGGTAAGTTCTCTATTAGAGAGATAAAAGACCCAGAAGAGACCAGAAGAGTCAAATATTATTATTTTAGCTTTGTGAGCTTTAGAACGGTTAGAAAATACCATAAGACATATAGCAGAATTGAGGATATATCATCTGAAACTCTTTCCAACTATCAAAGCAGGAGTATATTAACTAAGCGAGTAAATCCTCAAAACTTAACTCCCAATTACAGAGGTTATTCCCTAAGGCTTACATTACCCTTTCCTGTTCGAGATGGGGGAGCACCACCCCTAGGATCTTGGGCTAGCGCAACATTTTTGTGTGCCTTGGGAAGCTTGATTGCCAGGATAAAGGCAAACTTCTGGGGGGATAAGGAGCGTTTGGGTGCGCCATGTGGAAGGTTTCCATAAACTTGCAACAATTGGTACAGTCACAAGCACTAAACCAGCTATTATCATATGAGTAGAAGCCCTTCCATGCCACCAGGTACTGCACTGTGCAATGCAAGTTATGAGATACCAGAACAGCCTCTATCTCCACTTCCTCTGAGTCTTCAATCACCACTGATTTAGGTTCTACAAGCAGCATGCCTTCAAATGGTGATAGCTGAGTGTGTGGAAGATGGTGCTGTTTCAAGTAAGCAGGGAGCTCATACTGTAAAGCGCCGTTGCCTAAATCCTCTACAACCTCATGCAGCCATAACCACTTGATCATGAACTTCCACAAGAACACCTTTATATGCAGGTTGCAGATACTAAGCATGACCAAAGAGCTCACTATGATCTCATGAGTGGGAAGGTATCACCAATCTGATAACCACTTTTAATTGCTGATGGCTTTAGTCAGGTGATTTTAGACAAGGGATTAGGTGCTCCAGATCTACTGTGCATCTTTCACCGCTGCAGGGACCTTGGGGTGAGATCACAGCCTAGGGAAAAATGAAATGCTATACCCTAAAATGGCCTCATAAGGTGAATACCATATGGAATTGTGGGAGGCATTATTGTGAGCAAAATATGCCAAAGGGAGGGCATCTTCCCAAGTATCCTGTACAGCAGTTGAGTAACACTGAAAATACTGCTTGAGGATCTGGTTGATTTGTTTCATTTGCCCATCTGACTAAGGATGATATGTAGTGAAGTGGAATGGTAGAATCTTCATATAGCAAGAAGGACAGTCCAAAAGTGCGCCTTAAACTGCAGTTCCCTGTTAAACAATTTCCCTTGGCAATTCAAACATTGAGAAAATATGCTGCACAAAGAGGTGAGCGGTTTCTTCAGAGGTAGTAGTGGAAAAACAGGGTATATACAAAGCAAACTTAGAAAAATAGTCTACAACAACTATAATTGCAGTATACTCAATGGAGCTAAGAAGCTCAACAGTGAAATCAACGGATACCAAATTCCATAGGCCTCATTCTGCTTCAAGGGATGGAGAAGGCAAGTACAACTGGAGAGGTCAGATTTTTCCCATGCGCATATTATGCAACTATTAATCCAAACTGTAATTTCCTTAGAGAACCCTGGCCAGCTGTACGTTCACTTCACCAAGTTGAGGCATTTTTAATGCCCAGATGACCATTGCCAGAGGGTCATGATGAGCCCAGATTACTTCATCGTTGGGTTGATGCAGAACCCAAAGTCTTGATCTAAAATGAATCCCCTTCTCTGCCAATGAATAAGGGATCACTTATGCATTTGGAAGCATCAGATGATCTAACTAATCCAGGCCCTTCATACAAACTGATTGGACTGCCAAAACTTGAGCGATCAGAGGCGCATCTGAGGCTTAATCCACTTATGAAATTGCAGAAGGAGCAATGGCTAGGATTTGGGTCAACAAAATCACTTAAGTTAACTCCTGCTCATCCACCTCTGCTGGACTCAATGCAGGGTTGCAACTCAAAAAGTCATGAATAATGTTTAAAGCTCCTTTCACAAAGTCATATATATAAAATAAAAACTACATAGGTCACAGTAAGTCTGGGCCTGACAATGCGCCAGCTTCTGTGGATTTCAGAAATATATAAGGACTTGATGATCTGTCCACACAGTCACCTCACGCTGTGTGCCCTGGAGAAGTTACTACAATTGGGTAAGGGACCAGAACACAGTGGCCAACTCTTAGTTGTAGATGGCCAGGGCTGTTCAGATGAAGTGAACTTCTACAAAAAAGTAGGTGACTGGATGTTCCAAACCATTGTGCTCTTGCAACAATACTGCCCCAAAGCAGCAGACAAGGCATCACATGCCACAATAAATGGTTTGGTGGGATATACATGCTTGAGAATGGAAGGCGCCAGAAACACCACTTGATGGTGTCAAATGCTTGCTGGCACTCCTCCGTCCACCATAATGGAACATTTTTCCCAGCCAGGGGTGCAATGGCGTGGCCAATTGTGAGAGGGTGGTAAAGAAATTTTTTCAAAAAGATGATCATACCTAAAAACCTCTCACCTGCTTCTGGGTCATAGAAGTGGGCCACTGGAGTATTGCCTCAAGCTTGATGGGAGAGATTGTATACCCATCCTTCAGGACCACGTTACTGAAGAAGATAACCTTAATTTTGAAAAACTTGCACTTGGAGGGTTTCACATAAAGGTTGGCCTTGTGCAATGCATCCAAAACCGCCTATAGGTCCCTCTTGTGTTTCTCAGGAGTGGGGGAATTCATGAGGATGTTATCAATATATGAAACTGCACAGGAGAACCTAAGGTCTCCCAGCACATTGTCAATCATCTGCTGGAATGTGGCTGGAGCGTTTTTCAAACTATAAGGCATTACATGGAACTAGAAGATTCCTCTTATGGTCCAATTTGCCATAAGCCACTCCTGCCCCTCTACCACCCAAATCTTGTTGAATTCAATCACAATATTGAGTTTCAAAACACCCAAAATTTTGCAATTTCCTGGATAGTTGTCTTCTCAAGGGGAAGGGGGTAGGGAAAGTGAACAGTTATGTTGTTAAGATGCAAGAATCCACACATGGTCATAAGATGCCATCAGTTTTCTGAGCAAACCCTATGGAGGAGAAAATTGGTGAGGTATTCTTTAACACCCAACCCTTTGTGATCATATCCTTTAACCACACATCCAAATATTTGCCTCCTGCTCATTATATGGGTACAGGAGACAGAAGATGTTGATTACTCCTATCATCAAGCAGAAGGCTAGATTATACTTGGAGTGGGTGGGAAGACGGTTGGCTTTTTTCATGTCAAAATTATCCTAGAACTGAACCAAGTTGGGGGGGGATAAATCCACTGGCAGCACTGTGAGGGATGGTGATAAAGCAACTGACCCTACTGCACCCACATGAGAGAACATTCTGATCAGTAGAATATCACCCCTTGTTTGGGAATTCTCAAATGACAAGAAATTAAGTTCTGGGTTGATATAAACCTGTTGCCTTTGCCAACAAGCATCTCCCAGGATGATGGTAAATAAAAAATCTGGCACCGCAGTAAACTGATTGCAGAAGCTAAAATCCATGTACTGAGGATGGTACTGGGAGGTGCACCAGGTAGTAGATCATCAAAGCTGATGGTACACTTAAAACTGAGGACCCACATTCAAATCAAGCTTTTAAACCCTGAGCAACCTGAAAACTCATAAAGTTCCCAGCGGCTCCTGTGATAACAAGAGCCACAATGGAGGCCATGTGGGTGCCAAACTGGATCTTGTCTTGCAACCAAAAGTAAGCCTGATCTTGTTTTTTCACCAAGGTTTAATAACACTTGGGAGGGAAGAGACATCCACCAAATCTACCCCCTGTCCTGTATGGGGAGTAGAGATCATGTTGACACCATATGAGCAACCCCATACTCAATCCCTTCTTCCAGAAACAACAGGGGCATCAGCGAATTCATGTACACTGGCTCCCCAGACCATCCAGGTTGATGGTGAGAAGACAAGCCTTGGAACCCCCAGTAGCGGGGTGGTAATGCAGTTCAGCAACCAAAGGAACAAAAAACACCCCTCCACATATAACTTGTTCCTGAACACCTCCTTGAGGAGAAGGGGGACCCCAGATTCTCCTCCATTTGACCTGGGGGTAGGCCCTACTGGTGATAGAGCCAAAGAAGATGTGCAAACCCCATCATAAACGCTGCAATCCGCTGAATGAGCCTGCCTCATGGCATACACCATCTTAGCCAGCAGGTGACTTCTCCATTTATACAACTAAACCAATGCAGCACCACACTCATAAAATGATGTGGAGAAGGATAAAAAGTTTTGGTAATTCAATTATGTCAAGATTCATGCTGATAATATTAACAAGACTGACCTGGAGCTCCAGATTAATGACAACCCAGAACCTCAGACAAAATACCTGAGGTACAGCCATCCATATTGATGGATAAAAGATGAAAAAGAAATCCTCAAGGACTAACCAGGGATTTTCAGAATTGGAAACCATCTCCACTAAGTGTTCAATGAAACTTAAAACCTCACAAATAACTTATAATGTTTCTAATAATTTATTGAAACTAAAATTATGAAAAATGGAGAAAAAATGGAGAGACAGCGGTATTCTTCAGACAGCAGCCTAAATTATCACACAATGGTAATTGAGACTAAGAGCACTACCATCAAAAACATATCATTATTTGTTTTTTGGCAGATTGGCACCCTAAACTTTTTTTTAATAATGACTCAGGAATTATTGGGTGGACTTCATCAAATTTTCTGGTAAGAATATTCATTCTGCCATGACTGCACTTATTGCAATGATAATGTCTCCAGCAGGTGGCAGTTGCACCCATGGACAGGCACATATGGCTGACTCCAGTGGATGGGGAAATGATTGACCACAACTGTACCTGTCAGGGACAGCCTTGTTTGCACGATTTTTGGGGAAACCTGGCAGATGGGGAATTTTTAGCCCAAAAGCTAACTTATGGCTCTTAATTTCAATGGAATGTGACTTATCCCTCCTCAGTATAATGTGACTCAATTTTTTCAGTGGAACTTAAACCCATGAATACGTCCTCCTGGGGACAAGTGCCAACCACCTTCCACTGACAATGACTTCTGCCCTATTCCACCTCCTGGCATACCTTCCAAAATTTTACTTACCAACCCTTTGGTGGTAAACATGGGTGGAAGAGGTGCAATCCACAGGGGATGCGCCGTTACCCATCTCTCATCTACTACATGAGTTTAAATAGATCAAGGTAATGAGAACTAACTTTCAACATCTTTCTCTCTTTTTTAGTCTGAATGGGAATTTATCCTGGTCCAGCTGCAGGGGTTGTTCCCCAAGTCTTACACTTGCAGATAGACTGAGAGAATTTATATTTTGAATCAAGAAGGTTCAGAAGCCAGTGGCCATCCCTCTCATCACTTTAGGGAACTTAGCTCATGTGGTAAATAAAGTTGGGCAACAGCGTATGCCCAAGAATTGTGTCTCTCCACTTCTGCTCAATACCTAAGAGTTGGTGAGGAAAATTCAGGAGTTGGCAGTAGTTTGGAGCCATTGCCAGTGGAAGGTGAGAAATAATTGTCATCAAGAGGTGCACTCCGCTGGTTTGAGTTCTGCTGGCAAAATAAATTAGTAATCGTCAAAGTTAAATCAACTGAGTCATCTTCAGACACAAAAATCCCCATCCACTCTTTCCACATTGGTATTATGAATGAGCCATCACTGACAGGTACAGTCACAACAAACATCTTCCCTACTCAATGGAACTTGTCATAAGTGGCCTGGCTATGGGTGCAACCTGCTGTCCATCAGATGAGTTGGCACCATTACACCAAGCTCAATAATGGCAGAACAAATAGTCTCACTAGTGGATTTGATACTAATCTGACTGTACAGATCAGATCAGAGTCAAGATCTAAATTTTTTAGGAATGTCAATATGAAGTGTCCAAACTGAAAAATATTCCTTACAGTAGTGTGCTATATTCCAGTTCCCCATTCAGTGAGCATATAGGCCAGCAGTCTTTAACAGGTACCGCTGTCACTTTATTTTTCCTTCCCTATTTTTAGTTTAAATAAAAATTCTTAAAGAACTCGAATTTATTTATGAATTTAAGAAGTCCGCTGGACACTTAGTGACTTTGGCTTTTAATTTGTGGAAATTTCTGGCTGGCATGCATGGTTGTAGTTGCAACTCCACCAGATGCACTCACAGGTGCTAAAGCTGGGAGCCTGACATAGTGGCTGAATGAGGTGGCTTAGTGCATTATGATCATCCAAGAGGATAGAGCTTCATAAGGTACAGCGATTGATGAGACTTTGTTCATTGGAATAAAGAACTTAGATATAACAAGATAGGTATTGTTTCCCGTTGAAAAAGTACTTTATTTAAAAACTAGCCAATTTACCTGTGCTTTGCTATGGTGTTTATAAATTAAAAATTTTCAATTTATTATTTTATATTTTATATTATAGATAAACAAAACCACAGCCAAATCTAGTTTCTCAATCAAATTAACCAAAAACCACTCAGGTAAACCTAACTGAACTTATTAAATCAACCAATAATCAATTACCACTCAAAACTAAACTGTGTACTATCAATTTAAACAAAAGCCATCAACCACTCAGCCAAACAAAATAAACTATTGAATCAATCAAATAGCACCAAAATGCTACCCAAAAACATCACTTTATATTTAAAATCATTATGTGACATATCTTCCAAACTACTAAATCAACTTCTACTTAACTTGCCAAAAGTATTTTATTAATTAGATGAACCAAATTAGGCAGGGTTTTAAAATATATAAACCTAACATCCAGATACCCATGCTTTGCTACAGTATTTAAAAATTATCAGATGATAAGCTCACATTGCAGCCTCTAGGCTGTGCCAGCACTACTCTTATATTTTATTTGAGGTGGGCCGACCTGGGGACAATACCGCACCAATTAAGGGAAATTAAATGAATGGGAAAGAATGATAAAATTCAGAAAACCTCCATGCGCGGTGTATGATAGGCCAGGAACTCCATGGACCGCCTTTGCTATTTGCTATCTTGATTCAGGGCATTGGTGCGCAAAGCCAACACAGTCATAATTGTCCCCTACCCAAAGTTCCAGTACCAGAATCAAACTTGGGGAGGCAGCGGTAGAGGTCCCTACTCTACCACTTGGGTATCCTCCCCTTGCCAGCACTACTCTTGAGCCACTCAGACTAACAGCATTGCTGTTACCCTTGTTGCCCCTTGTGGCTGGTGAGCTGATTATCCTAGCTACTTAATTTACTTGAAACTCTAATACTTATTTTTGTTTAATTTTGTGTGAGAAATTTGGTGAATTATTCAATAATATTTGTCAATTCTCACTCACTCACCCAAATAGAATGAACCTATCAGGCTCAATAATTTCAGATTTGACAAGATTCGTTAATTCTTACCCATTCACTCAAATAGATTGACCTTATCAGACTTTAAGGCTTCAGATGTCAGTCAGTGAGTACGTCAGTAAAATTTTTTAAGTAGATATTTGCCAATTCTCACCAACTCACCCAAATAGATTGAACCTATCATACTCAATAGTTTCAGATTTGATCTTATCTTCCAATTCTCACCCACTCACCCAAACAGATTAAACTTAATAGACTTAATTAGCTTCAGGTGAACAATTTAATGAATTATTCAACAATATTTGTCAATCTTTACCCAATCGCCCAAATAGATTTAACCTATCAGGCTCAATAATTTCAGATTCAATAAGATTTGCCAATTCTCACCCACTTACCTAAATAGATTGACCCTATCAGGCTTGAAGGTTTCATATGTCAGTCAGTGAGTACATCAGTGAAATTTTTTATTAAGTAGATAAGACAGTACTATTTATTATACCGTTGAATATAAAGGGGAAATCACAATTTACTGGGAATTGCAAAGAGTGATTTATCAATCAAGATTGATTCCCAAGTGGTTTGTCCATCATCACTTCCCACTTGGAAAGTCAGCCAAGCTTCTTGATCTTCTGGTAATAGTTTTGTAGCATTTGTTAAATTGGTATTCACCTCGAGTAGGAGCTCTTCCAATAGTCATGTTTTGAGGTCCAACTTGCCTTATTCTAGAATGAACAGCTGATGAAGATATTGAGAGCTTTGGGCCACTAATGATGGAGCTGTATGAATGTGTCCTTGGAATTAAGTAGAATTTGTGAACATAATTAATATGCTTATTGGCTAGAATTTGGATTAATAGAGGTAACACCCTGATTTGAAATTCAACCTGATGATGTGGGATTAAACCTTAATTCAGGAATTATTGGAATATTTAGATAACTTGAAAGTCAAGTCTTTCATGCTTATATCTGCTAATCATTCCAGGATAAGGCTTACAACTTGCATAGAGAGAATCCTGAGAAAGAGCCCCTCAAGCCTTGTCCAAGAGGAGAAAGTCTTGGTCCCTTCTGAATTAACTGGATAATGATTGTTAAGGGATTTGCGATGTACTCTTGTTGTAAATTGCATAGTAAATTTTAGCAGGTTTTTTTGACTGATGCAATTTTATCTCAAGACTTGAAAATGTTCATCTGATGCTGGTCAGTCAAGGGTTGAGCCAGTTTAGTTTGGTCAAGGGGCCACGCTGAGTCTTCATTTTGAGGAGAGCTGGGGCCACGTGATTGCCATCAGAAGAGCCCAACATCAGCAAATTTGACAAACACAATACAGAAGCCTCAGAGCTTTCAGACTCCTTAATGCTCTTGCTTGTACATGGCAGGAAACGGTGGCTTTGGCCAGAGGTTCTGTATTGATGGTGAGGATAAGCAGGTGCTTTGAATTAACTTAACAAGGTAGGATGGAGTCACGAGAATAGATCTTTGAAGTGGCTGCGTTGGGGGCAGCGCGATCATCATTTGTGAACTAAACAGGAGTGGATGACAATGGCGTGTTTGAGGTACAGGTACTGAAAGTTCTTCTGCCATTGGGTGACCTCACGTTAGGAGTTAGGCGTAACGAGCTTCCTGGTGGTAACGTATTGGGCTAGCAACATCTGAGATTTGTTGCTGTCAACAAGTTTCTTTAAATACTGATTATAATCCACTACAGAAAATTCTGCACTGAGAGGGTAAATCTTGCCCTCGGGCATGGAGGCTAGGTCAGCAAGGGTTTCACAGGCAACCTTGAAATGATTTGTGGGGCGTTCCAAGACCAGGTTCCCAGATTTCATCTTGGTCTCCAGCAGCTGTTGAAATAGCTCTTTAAGAACATCTTCATTTTAGCCAACTTGCAATTGCATTGTGAGAGCTCCTTATTGGTTTTGGTAAGGGACTTCTTGGTATCCTCAAAAATCCTAACAAGGTAGGCTTTAGCAGACTCCTGAAGGGCAGAGATAGCAGATGCTTGAGAATATAGATTGGTTTTATAATATTGAGCAATATTGCAAAATAAGATGCTGGAAAGGTAGATTGTGAAGGAGAAGCTCAGTAGATTTCTGTTATCTACAAATTTAATGAAGGACAAATGTTCTGGGTCTATAATGATGAAGCTTCTTGTTACCACCAACAGCAGGTGCACTCTTGCGTTGAACCTTGGTGACAAGTTGCTTACAGGGTGCCATGCTACTGGTGGATTTGTGTGAGGTCTGGTTGATGAAATTTGTGGGACATAGCTCACCTGATCTGAAAGTCTTGAATCCAACTCTGGGACAAATCCTGACTCAGGTGAACGTTCCATGGGTGTGCCTTGCATATTGGGACTACTGGTTGCCTTTTCAAGGTAAATTTCAACTTTTAAATTATTAATCCCTCAGCCTTATATTTTAGGCCATTTAAATTAATTTTGGGATCATGTTCTTTGTCTTGGTGCTATTCCAAGCCAAGAACTGTTCAGGTAAGCTTGATAATTACTTTTAATAATATCTGGCCAATTTTTGAAGGAGAGCCATCAAAATTGATGAGCAACAGACTTGCTAGTGAGAAATAAAGCTTGGCACTATCGCTATTTGTGAGAAGATAAGTTTCAAGTGTTTTGTCCAGCACTTTTGGCATTTTGAGGCGCTGGAGATATTTTAGCTTCCATAGGATTCTTGAGATTTAATCCTTGGCATGTTCAAAAACTAGCTCTCAATTGGTCCTAAACTAACTAGTTTGGTTGTTCTGTTGATGCTTGTTGGCCAAGTTTGATTTATCATTTGACAATTTTGTAAAAAACTGGCTATGAGCTTCATTTCTACTTTCTGCTCTGAAACAGCATAGTGGGAAATTACATCATAACTTAAAATTCGTTTTAGGTTACCTAAATAAATATTAGTGTTAGTATCAAAAACATTGGTTTTTTTTACAATTTGAGCAATTTGATTGGTTTGACCTTCTCTCTTCAACTAAAGAATGAGTTGTAGCTTGGCCAATTTCTTTTTTTCAAATCCAAAAGTGTTTAACATAACTTTTTCATCACAGTAGACAGCCTAGCGTCCAATAGTCATTCCATTAAGTGATACCTTCAAAAGCTTCTTCTCTCCTAGCATCACACATGTTCTTGGAATGTAGAGCTTGATACTTGTAGTAAAATATCACCTTCATAAAACTTTTAAAATATGATGCTGGCAATTTACTCAATAAACCTTTTCTCAAATTCCTCAGGCGCTCTTAGCAGGTCAAGCAAAGGTTTCAGCTAACTGGGAGTTCAGAAATGCATGAAGTCTTCTGAAACTCTTAAAGGAATTCCTTTGGAAGTTGGTCCTCATAGTTATTGTATCTTGGCTACGTCAGATGAGGTAGGTCAGAAAGGCCAGAATCTGGAGTTCTCATGAAAGATCAAGGTTGATGTCCAAAGTTGAGGGAAACTCCTTAGGTGCGCCTTGGAAGCGCCCCTGTAGTGAGCACCAGATGTGCTTGCAGGTAAAATGCTGAAGGTACTAACATAGTGGCTGACTTCAGGTGGCTTAGTGCATCACAGTCAGCAAAGAGGGCAGAGGATTCATAAGACGCAGCAATAGATGAAATTTTGTTCATTAGAATGAATTATAACTCTGCAATAAATAAATAAATAATATAGTATAATCAGCTGAAAAAGTACTTTACTAAAAATAAGACAGTACTAATTATAGTACTGTTGAAAGTATAAGGGAAATCATGATTCATTGTGAATGGTGAAGAGTGATTCATCAGTCATTCTTAATTTTCACGTGGCCTGTCCTTCATTGCATCCCACCTGGAAGGTCAGCTGAGCTTCTTGATTTCCTGGTGATAGTTTCATAGCATAGGTTAAATTAGTATCAACATTATGTAGGAGCTCTTCCAATAGTCCAGGACTAGAGGTACAACTTTCTAGCTTCCATAATGAACATCTATTTAAGATATTGGGAGCTTTGGGCCACAGGTGATGGAGTTGTGTGAATGTGGCCCTGGAATTTAGGTAAGATATTTGAGAATAATACTAAAATAATTACTAGCCAAATTCAGAGTAATTTAGTTAATACTCCAAACTCAAAACCTAAATTGATGATGTAAGCTCAAACCTTGATTCAGGACTTATAGGACCATTTGAGTATATTGAAGGTTGAGTCCCACACAGCAGTATATGTTGACCTCCTCAGGACAAGGTGTATACCTTTCATAGGGAGAATATCAAGACTCATATCTTCTATATGACTAATTCAGAAACAACAGGAATGATGCATTTATTATACACCAAGTTTAAAATTCTATTTCTCTTGCCAGGAGAGCATCTCCCTTCTCTGGTAATTCTATGGTAGCATCTAACCCAAAATCAATAGAGTATTCTCTTCAAAGTTGTACTTTACTCCATACTTTTGCATGAATTCAGTGCCGATGAGAATCACATAAATCTGATTAGGCAAAACACTCACTGGAACAGAAATGACCAAGGATCCAAAATGGAGGGTAATGTATTATAAGCCCAACAGGAAGTAGTAGAGTCAGGTCCAGCTGTCATATATTGCTTTTAAACTTATATATCTGGCTTAATTTTCAGTTGCTTAAATAATTTAATAGAATCAATAATGATTGGTGCTTAGCTATTAATAATTGCTCTCACTTTTACTCACATCGCTAAATATTCATAAATATAGTCAGAAATTTAGAAAGATTGATGTTTACTGTATGAATAACATTTTTTGTTTGTCAAATCAAGTGTATGAATCAATTAAGTTGAAATTTTAGAGAAAAATTCTCTATTAGTGGTAAAGAGAATATTTACATTGAAATCTTCTAGTTTTTTATTTATAAGTTCAGCCTTATCTTTTGGTAGTCTCAAATTCATCTTCTATTTGATGGGCATATGGACAAGCTACTTTCTCTATAATCTCAGGGGAAACCCCTTTGACTTGGTTCTGGGTTCTTCAATTACACTTGATACATAACCTGATAAAAAAAATCCAATTCTGGCTCATCCAAAACTCTAAATTTCTGGACTGTCAGAATTGCACATGACCACATAGCTAACCCTTTGACCAAATATGAGATTTGACGATTGGGTTATAATTGTAGATAGTTGGCAATAGTGGCCAACTGATGAGAACATTGTTGGGTGGAATCCCCAATTATATTAGAAGTTGCTGACTATGAATTATTGTCAGACATCATCCCAGATGATAATTGAGGCCATCAACAGATGATAATTTTGTTGGGCATCATCCCAGATGAAATTAAGCAATAATTTGATATTGGGATAATACCCAATAGTCAAATTATAGGGAATCATTCAGAGTGGAACGGATTGGAGTCTTCAAAAACTACCAAAACGTTCAAACACCAGAGGAAGAGTGGAATCATCATTGGCCAAAACAATCAGTTTCATGTACCTAATACCAAATGTTTGGTCCTCCAAATGCCCAAGGATTACGCTGCCTAAAAAACCCAAGGCAATGGTACCCAAAGATTTGGTGCCTAACACTAAGGGTCAAAACCAGTATAAGAGCACAAATATTCTCATTAAACAGCTGAAAAGTTGTGTGCTGATTCTAACTATAAAAACACTTAGTTAATTTCCTAATAAAATTAGATTCAAACTGATATTAGCTTATTTGGTAAAACATTGGGTGTTTTGAACATTACTATTAAGAGAAGAGTGCAAGGATCAGATATTCTTTGGATTAGCAATATCAAAAATCTCCGCTTGGCTCTGCAAGAAGGGAATAGGGAAAGTGTTCCCTACCAGCATCAAAGTATCTTCAAGAGGAAGAAGCACCAGTTTAGCATTGGACTTTACTCTCAACGTGGTTTTGGGCAATCAACTATAATAATAGTCTTCATACTATTATTGCCCCAGTCTATCAATCTCATTCAAATAATCAACGCCAGGATCCATGAATCTGTGCAGTTGAAATCCAGGGCTAAAAGCGAGCCATCTAAGCCCAAGACTTTAACATTGGTGCTCACTACAGGGGGTAGTTGAGTTGTTGAAAACCAATTTAAAATAATGATGTCTTTTAAGGAAGAGCTTCAAAAGCTCTGGGCGGAACTACAGGCTGTCAATGAAAATGTGCTCAGCTCAGCTTCTCAGGCCGATGTTAGTACATTGAAGGAGCGTATGATCAAGATGGAGGAAACGCTTGAAAAACTAGGAATAGTTAATAATGACTTATGCGGAAAAGTTGCCTCTTTGAAGCAGAAAGAGGGCGAACTCATCAAGAAAATTTTATTTCAGAAAAGCCAATGAAATTGAAAAAAATTAGACCATTGCATTTCTGCACTTGCTCCTGATGGCAGAACTATATGCTTTTTCATGAATTTGGATTGTTTTCCAAAATGGGATTGCTGACAGGAGTTACCAAAAGTGTCAATGTACTAGCAGATCATGAGCAGCTAGCCAATCTGACTATAAATCAGCAGGAGGACGTGCTCCAATTATTTGAAAAATATTGGACAATATTTTCTCAGAATAATCATGACTTAGGATGCACAAAAAACGTACTCCACAAAGTTGATATGGGGAAATGTCTGCCAATAGTGGAAGCGAGGTCAGCGATGAGATAAGCAAGTTGGTGGAACATGGGTTACTTGTTCCATCATTGAGCTCATGGGTGAGTCCAATCTTGTTGGTAAAAAAGAAGGATGGATCAAATAAAGTAGTGATTGACCATCGCTCACTAAACAAAATCACTAAAAAAGACTCCTATCCGCTGCCTCAAATTGACAAAATGCTTGATTGCCTGGGGGAGGTGAAATACTTTTCAGCTATGGACCTGATTTTGGGCTATTGGCAAATCAATTTGCCAAAAGAAGATCAGGAAAAATGTGAGATAATTATTGCACAAGGACTGTACCAGCTGACCAGAATGCCCCAAGGATTATGCAATGCGCCGGCAACATTTCAGCAAGCTATGAATTCAATACTTAGTGACCTGAAGCTATCCTGTGTGTTAGTCTACTTAGATAATATCAACGTCTTCAGTAGGACCTTCTCCAATCATTTGGAGCATCTGGAGGAAGTTTTCAAGTGGTTGGCAGCGGCAAATCTAAAAATTAAGCTGAGAAAATGCCACTTTTTCAAAAAAAAACTCAAATACTTAGGGTTTGTTATAAACTCTAATGGATTACAACTGCAACCCATGAAAATAGAAGCTATCAAGTGGATGTCAATCCTAAAAAGTGTTCAGGATATTCAAGTCTTCTTGGGAATGGTCGGGTACTATTGCCAATTCATCAAAGACTTTTCTGGAATTGCCAAACCTCTATTTCACCTACTCAAGGATCTGAAAAAGGGATTTGTGTGGAACAAAGAGGCTCAGAAGTCATTTGATAAGCTCCAAAAATATCTCATGAGCAGCCCAGTGTTGAAATACCCAAATTTTAGTCAGGAATTCATAATCCAAGTGGATGCCTCATTAACGGCGATTGGAGCCATTCTAAGTCAATTAGATGACAATGGGGATGAACATCCAGTAGCCTATGTGAGTAGAACACTATTGCCAGTGGAAAGAAACTATACCATGATGAGTGAGAGTGTCTGGTGGTCATCCATGCCTGCAAACAATTTCAAGTCTACATACATGGAATGCACTTTAAAGTCATAACTGACCACTTGTCCCTGCGCTGGCTTCATAACCTGAAGGAACCAGAAGGCCGGTTGGCCCAATGGGCTTTAAAGCTGCAAGCCTACAATTTCAAAATTATCCATTGGGCTGGAGTGGTACATCAGAATGCTGATGGATTGTCTCAATTGCCAGTTGTTCATGTGATCTATCATCAGGCTGATGCACTATTCCAGCGGATGATCAAAGGAGATATTGGGGATGAACCCCAAGAAATTTGGAATGCATTACAAAAAGCCATGGAAAATACCAAATTTAAGGACAATCAATTATACAAAATGATTGAAGGAAAATGGGTTTTATTTCCTAAACCATCAGAATGAGCAGAAATCATTTGAGCTGCTCACAAGGTCATCAGCCATGGTGGCCTAAGGAAAACAGTGGATCATATTTGCCAGTATTATTACTGGGAATTGATCAACTATGATGTGGCAGATTACTTAGCCTGTTGTGTGGAATGTCAGCTGCACAAGCTGCACAAGAACATCATAGGGTACTGGCTAGTATGCCCTGGTTTTGCATGGCACATGGTGTCCATAGATGTTATGGGACCATTAAGCATCAGCACTGGAGGAGTGAAGTATATAATTGTCACAATAGATCACTTAACCTGATGGGTCAAAATGAAAGCCCTCAGCAAAGTAGATGCAATAAGTATGGCGAAGTTTATACTTGACCAAGTGATCTATTGGCACGGTTGCCCTCAAGTCATTCTCAGTGACAATGGAACCAACTTTACTTCACATGTGATTCCCAGGCTTAACAAATTAATGGAAATCCGCGGTGTTGTATCCATCCCCTATCATCCAGAAATGAATGGAATGGTGGAAAGAGTGAATGCAACTCTAGCCTCAACCTTACAAAAATTGGTCACAGGGAAAACTTCCGCGTGGGGAGCATATCTGAGTTTGGTCACTTTTGCTTATAATATCAGTTACCATTTGGTGACTGAGAAAATGCCATTCAAACTGTTATATGGGTGGAAAGCTGCATTGCCACCAATATTGTATTCAGCAGTAGAGCCATCTTTGGGGATGAGTGCCAAACATTATCTATCCCAACTGGCCAATATCCTGATTGAATTACAATCTCAGGCATTTGATATGACATTGAGGAAAAGAATCAATGCAAAGAAAATGGATGACCAGAATTGACTTTGTTGAAAGAATACCATGTGGGCGATAGGGTAGCCTATTGCAATACCCATGGGTTTGGGAGAAAAATAAGTTGGACGCCCTATGGATGGGACCATTCAAAATTATTGCCAAGTCAGCAAATGATGCCTATATGATCAAGAATACTGAGGATGGTCACATAGTCAATAGAGTCCACACAAAATACTTAAAGTATTGGACTTAGAAAAAAAAAAAATAAAAAAATAAAGAAAAGAAAAGAAAAAAAAAAAAAAAAAAACTAAAAAAAAAAAAAGATGCATAAAAATACAAAAAAGTAGAAAATATTAAAAAACAATTTAATTTGAACAGTAATGCATCTAGTGATATTCCCACCTACTGAGCGTGGAGGAAGGAATAGTAGTGGGCATGAGTCCCAAGCATTGGCAGGATCAGAAAGGGCTGAAACTAGGTCCGCTGGAATAGTCCCTATCAATGAGATGTTGAGACCTGTCCTGGGGTTGGTACAGGTGGCAAGAGTGCCAGTGGAACCCATCCTGGGGTTTGTACAGGTGGCAAGAGTGCCAACAGACCCAGTCCTGGGGTTTGTACAGGTGGACCAGTTGATCTCTCACAACTGATGTGAAGATGGGACTGGTGTGGCATGATGTCACCAGGAACTGACTGGCTGGCATGAGAAGAGGTGGCAATGGGTAGCAATCAAGGATACAAAGTCATCAAACTGAGCAGAGCATATGGGCGTTGAGTGCAGACAGAGCTGCACTACGCTGAGGACATAGAAATATGACAAACCAAATATGAGCTCCAGCTGAGGTGGCTTCCATTCCTGAGGGTTCTATCTTCCATTGGATATCTGGTCAAGAAGGGGGATGTGTCAGAATTGCAGATGACCACATAGTCCAACCCTTTGACCAAATATGAGATTTGACAATTAGGTTATAATTGTAGAGGGTCAGCAATAGTGGCCAACTGATGAGAATATCATTGGGTGGAATCCCCAATGATATTAGAAGTTGCTGACTATATGAATTATTGTTGGGCATCATCCCCAATGATATTTGAGGCTGCTGACAGATGATAATTTTGTTGGCATCATCCCCAACAAAATTAAGCAATAATAATTGATATTGGGATAATACCTGATAGTCAAATTATAGGGAATTGTTCAGAGTGAAATGGATTGGAGTCATCAGAAACTACCAAAACGTTTCAAATGCTGGAGGAAGAGTGGAATTGTCATCAGCCAAAACAATTAGTTTCATGTACCTAATACCAATTGTTTGGTCCTCCAAATGCCTGAGGATTACGCTGCCTAAAAAACCCAAGGCAACAGTACCTGATGAGATTTGGTGCCTAACACTAAGGGTCAAAACCAGTATAGGAGCACAAATATTCTCATCAGACAGCTGAAAAGTTGTGTGCTGATTCTAACTATAAAAACCCCAAATAATTCCCTAATAAAATTAGATTCAAACTTGATATTAGCTTATTTTGTTTAAACATTGGTTGTTTTAAACATTACTCTTAAGAGAAGAGTGCAAGGATCAGATATCCTTAGGATTAGCAATATCAAAATCTCCACTTGGCTCTGTGATGAAGGGAATAGGGAAAGTGTTCCCTACCAGCATCAAAGTATCTTCAAGAGGAAGAAGCACCAGTTTAGCGTTGGACTTTACTCTCAACGTGGCTTTTGGGCAATCAACTATAATATAGTCTTCATACTATTATTTCCCCAGTCTATCAATCTCATTCAAATAATCAACGCTAGGATCCACAAATCTGTGCAGTTGAAATCCAGGGCTAAAAGCGAGCCATCTAAGCCCAAGATTTTAATATACCTATGTGAGAAATGGTGTTATTGCTATTAAGTGCTGAAACCACTTCCCAGTGAAGCTCTCAATAAGGCCATAATGTGTTCTGCATGGTGATTCTAGCGTTGAAATCTCTCATAGCACTTGTTCTTACAATAATCTGGGCCTCATGGAAAAAATAGTTGGTTAATGTTCCCAAAATTTTTAACTTTCTTAAATTAAATACCCATAAATTATTGCTTTCTGATGACCATATGTTCCAGACTTTTTAAATTTCTTTATGATGGTTTTGTTATCTTATTATACCTTCAGTTTTCTCCTCAAATTTCATGGAAAAACTAGATTCTGGCATTATGTGTTGAGGCAAATGACAATGGTAACATATTTTTGACAATTGCTGTAACTTTACATTGTCACTTTGAATAAACAAAAGAAAGCAGGCATTTTTGTTCTGATGAGAAATGTGTAAATTTATTATTTCTGAAGTCTTTGACAGCAATTGATGCAGTATTACAAACTGGTAAACAAATGGATGTTGGAGTAGCCTTTGAAGTCACCTCTGGGATTGCTGCAAGTGTACCTGGCATTTCTCTGATGGTTTTAATTGTTCTTAGTGTTACTTTCCACCTCATTAACTGCCAACTCTTCTTTATACAATTCAGCCTAGTGGTACTCTTCCTTAGTACAATTGAACTTTTATATTTCTATATTGTCTAAACACTTGATTATCTGTTTCTCTCAAGTCTTACGTTTTAACCATTCTCTCATAATTGCCATTTCTTCATTTTTCTTTCCAAAGCCATCACTAATGTTCTCATTTCCTTTTGAAGTGAGGCTTTATTATTTTTAAAATTGTATAAATGTCCATACAGAGCTGTTAGTTTTCACGTGCTTATACATTTCATCATATAACTTAATCACCTTAAACTTTAGCAAAACTAATTTATATTTTTTCACTGACTCCAACACATTATTGTTGACAATGTCACTTCCATCAAGATTTTATCAATTTATTATTTATTATCCTCCTTCAAATTTTCTTATTTCCTCTCAATAATGGAGACAGTTACCTTAAATTTTTGCCACAGATGTACCAAATCAAGTATGATAGTATCAGTCTTTGTAGTTGGTGCTACCATTGGTTCAGTGGCAGTTTAAGCCGGACAGCTTCAGCAATATTTGCCTCAGCAACTCTGCAATTTTTATTAGACTCATATTTTCTATCAAATTATTGGATCAAAGCTAGCTGATGATTTCTTCAACAAATGCTTTAAAGTTTAGTATTCAGCTCTGCTACTAGGTTCTTAATCCAAGTTTTAGAGTTTTGTATACATTGCAAAGTAGAAACCAATTCTAAGTGAATTTGTAGAAAACTAGCATCAATTTGCCGCATTAAAGCTTGTTGTGAACTACTGTTTTGAGTATATGATACCAGATTTGAAATTACTGCATGCTGTCTGTCTTGAATCCGCATGTTTTATTCATAGGCTGCAATTCTTGATAGGATAATCTTCAAAGTTGCTGATTGAACATAAATAGCTGTCTATGGTAAACAAATTTATATGTAAAAGGTTTAAAAACTTTCATCTTATTTCTTGATTTGTAGTATTATAAAAAAGTCCACAGCTTCAGTATATTTTGTCTTAGGTAAGATATGAATTCCTTGCATCAAAATTTCTCTCACTTCATCTAGGTTATTCTTAATTTGTTCTGTAAGTGACTCATAAGGTAACAGCCATCTCTTTTTACTCTGATATTTGATAAGTGAATGTATTTATGATCTACAAACATTTAGCCTCTAAATGGACATTACTAACTTGCCTGGTGGTCAAAGACCTTCTTCTTGTTCAAACGTGTACTCCATATTAGATTTTTTGACCTTCTTGTCTTTATTAAAAACTTAACTTCCTCTGTAATGAGCACCAAGTGTGAAAACCTTGCGGTTTTACAGGTGCACAAGCTCAATCAACTAAGAATGTAATCGATGAATAATGACTGCTATTGTATTAAGACAACTAGCTTAGTTAGGTTCTTGATATTAGTTATTTTCACCTCATTTTGTAATTATCTAAGGCAAGTAATTTCAACCTCACTTATAATAATTGACATAGAAGGGTGAACAAATTTTAAATAATGCAACTATAAGTAAACACAATAAACAGTTCACAAATCTAAGGGTTTTTTGATAGAATTAAATATTATATAATGTGAAAATATTAAAAGACATGTGTAAAACACCAATCATGGCTATCATGATTATTTCAGCATGCCTAGATGATAAGAATTGATATTGTCTCATATCCATACTAACTTTCTAGAAATGAGGTTTTTTCACTTAGCTAGCCCCAACTGATAATCATAGAGTTAGCTTGCTAAAAAGATATTCTAATCAATTATTGAATTGGTCAAATTAATCATTTGATTTGCAATATTTAATTGCTCATTTTTGTGAGCCAACTTACAAAAAAACACGTGTTGGAAACAGTCCCCAACTAACCATAATCATAACTAACATTAGTTTTTTATCCTTTTTGAATTACAGTTAATAATTTAATTGGTAGTTATTGCTAATCAACACATTATAGATAAACAATCTTTACAAAGCTTAACTTTTAAGCTTAAATATAAATTAAAGCTTAATCTATTTCAAGCTGGATAAGTTGGTCATATAAAAATTTAACGCACATGATGTCCAGAATATGAAACAATAGTTCCTCACCATGAGAATGGGAAAGTCTGATTCAGTTATAGACTATGCAAACGAGTAATACCTCAAGACCCAAAAGATTTAGACGACTAAAGTCTTAGATCTTGTCACCACAAAGACCGTTTTGCTTAGCTTGCTCAACTCACACCCTCATCTCCTGATGCATATGGACTTGGCTATAAAACCTTCAAAATCTCTGAAGGTCACAAGGAAGCCTTAATTGACTTTAAAGACACTTTATAAAACAGAGCAAGACATCAAAATCATCACCAACGTCACCCTGACCAGACGGCTGTTTACATATCTCAGAGCTGTGAGGATAAGTTTAAGAAGAATTATTACCAGCCAGAGGAACAAAAGTAACAAAAATCATCCAAGTTCAAATTTATTAACTTTTAACAAGAAGGGTACTTTTGGAGAGATTGTTTCAAGCTAAAAGAAGAAAAGAAGGAAAAACCCAAAGAAAAAGATCTCTGGACTAGTAAATTAGATCATATAACACACTAACAGAGTTAATGAGGATAAACCTGGTTTGAGAGCTGAGTCAAGATAAAATGTCATTGAGTTCAAAGGAAGTGGTTGTTCCTGTTTATCTGTGACCAAATTAAGCGAACTTTGATCCCTCAGAACTCTCTTATTTGGCTCAATCTTTTAATTACACTCAGAACATAGACAGTATCAAATATTATAAATTTAGTGAAAACTATGTTCAATAAGAAATCAATTCAAGATTATGGTTTACCTAAGACTTACAAGGAATCTTTTTTCTTGGAGAGTTAGGAGGTTACATTCAGACACTCAGTGCAATCCTAACCTCAGACATGACTATCAGCAATAGAATTACAAAAGTGGAACTCACCATATATTAAGTTAAATTATTAGTAGTATTGAATAGTGGCGCTCCAGTCATTTTTTTGTCTTCCAAGGTCGTGATGAGATTAAAAAATACAAAATACATTGATTACAAGCCAATTTAAGAGCTTTTGAGCCTGAGTCAACCAAAAAATAGGGGTATATTCCGCATTTTCCATGCAATTTTGGATGCATTTTCTTGTCTGCTTTGGCTGTGGTACTTTGGATTGGCTACTATAATTTCCCTATAAGAGTGCATTTCTTAGTTGAGTCTAAAAAATCATTTACATTAACCAGTGTTTAGTCAGCCTACTCAGTTAGCAGATGCCACTTATGTCTCAAGATGAGAAGAAGGAGCGGAAGAAGCAAGTATACCTAGTTAGAACTAAACGTTCTATATACCCAGTCAGTTATACACTGAAGACAAAGAGAACAAAGCAGCTACCACCAACATTAGAAGGGGAGTCTGGTTTGCCCTTGTATGCCTGTGAAGAGATGAACCTGCTTCCTGGAGAAAATAAAAATATGATGGTCAACGTCAGTATTAAAATACTGGAACAGACAAACTTTCAATAACCACTGTCCCAAGGAGTTTATAAACCAGGAACCCCAAATGATGCATGGTTTTTTTAACTCAACATGGTAAGGAGAAATCAAAGTCCCATTTAGAAATACTTCCAAGAACCCTGTAAAGATCAAAAAGGGGCAGACGATAGCCAAAGCAAAGATGTGCCACTATGAAACATTGAATCATTCCATGGCATCTCTGGCATTAAATAAATTAGGCAGCAAGGGCCAACTATATGGGAAGAATGTGAAATCAATGAACTCTTGTATCAATATTCAAATATTTAACAGCAGATCAAACTATTCTGGCCTTTTCAAGGGAGGAGAGAACATGATTAACACCAGAAGCGCCATACCATTTAAACCTGACCTTTACCACTATTCCAAGACCAAAGAAGAAGTCATTTTAAAGGAGTTACAACAACCTATGGAGGCAGGCGTGGTACGCCTTTCCAAGAGTTCTTGGGCTTCTCCCCTTATACTAGTGTGGAAGAAGTATGGGACCCACAAAATATTCATGGATTACAGAAGACTTATCAACCTGAACAATAAAGATTGTTCACACTGCTGCGCATAGATGTCAAATTTAGATGACTTGGAGGATCGCGCTATATCTCAGTAATGGACCTGGAATGTGGATAATGGCAGATGGAGATGTCACCAAAGACTAAAGGAAGCGTGCGCTGATAGCTAGCCAAGGGCTATATAAAGCAACAATATGCCTCAGGGTTTGTGCAACGCCCCAGCTACGTTCCAGAGAGTAATGGATCAGATTTCTTAAGATTTGAAGATTTCAAGTGTACTCATTTACTTAGAAGATGTCATGTTTTACAAAAAACATTCAAGGTTCACCTGGCACATTTTAGTGATTTTCTTTCAGCCACCTGAGAGATAACAAACTCAAGCTGAAGAGAAGTATTTGCTTGTTTTGGAGTACCAGTTAAAATTCCTTTGCCATGAAGTAAACCACAAGAGGAATTAAGCTCCATAAAGGAAATATTTGAAGCTATTACCAGTGTGAGCTCCTCAAAGTCCATGGGAGATGTACAGGTATCTTTGGGCATGGTAGAATACTACCACCAATTTGTGCTGAATTGTGTGGAAATTTCTGAGCCACTCACACACCTGCTTAACAAAGAAGTACTGTTCAATTGGGAACAAGAAAAAAGATTTCTGTAACCAGTTAAGCATAAAATGGTGGAAGCTTCAATTTTGATATACCCAGACAGTGCAAATACCTTTTATGTATAAAAAATGCCAGAAATTTAGGCATGGGTGCAATCTTAGTTCAGTCAAACAAAGAAGAAATAGATCACCTTATAGAGCTCTACTCAAAGACATATACCAGAGCAGAGCGCAATTAAACTGTCACTGAGCGTAAGTGCCTAGCTGTAATCAGAGCTGTAAGCCACTTTTAACCCTAAGTTTATGGTGTACAGTTCAAGTTGATTTTGAGCTTGCTTCACTGAGATGGTTGGCGCGCATTAAGGATTCAGACAGAAAACTTGCAAGATGGGGTGTTCAGCTTCAAGTTCACACTTTAAGTCCTGCACTGGGTAGGTTAGAAGCACCTCAATATAGATAGCTTTGTGAGATTTCACATTTTTAACTTAAAAGACCACAAATAATGATAGGATATATAAACTTATAGGAATACCAGAGGAGGAATGAGAATAAGAAGATAATGCATTTAAGAATATTATGAAGAACTGTCAAGAGCAATTAGGTTCAGAGAAGGACAGCTGTAGAAACTAGTAATGGAAAATGGTTACCCTGTGTGAAGCTGAGAGGATGAATGGTAATAATCATGGAAGGACACCATCAAGTAAGCTATGGAAGGCTACAGAGAACATACTAGTATTTCAATAAGAGAATATACTGGGAGGCAATGTTGGAAGATATTAGTCAGGCTCCATAGCACTGTAATGAATGTGCCAATACAAGACACTCAAAAAGAAAATCAAACTTCAGCCTGTCCATCCAAGTCCACCTTTTCAAAACGTCTATATTGATGTTGTAAGAACATTTATAAAGTCATCTAGTGGGAATCAGTTTATTATTGTTGTAATGGATCACTTCATCAATTGGGTAGAGAAATTGCAGTCAAGTAGTTTACCTCCAAAGTTACCAAGAGTTTCCTCTGTAACTTGGTTATTAATCGCCACAGATGCCCTCAGATACTACTTTACATTAGTGGAAAAATTTCATTCATATGTTGTGAGAAACCTAATGTATTAAGTTTGAGTCAAGAAAAAGTTTACCTTACCATACACACCCTCTACCAATATAATCATGAAAAGAGTGAATGAAATCCTTGCATCCATTTTAAGGATATTGCAATCAGCCACAGATCAAAATGGGACATCTTGTTGCCATCAGCCCTCTTTTCTTATTGGTTGAGCTATCACAGAACTATTGGTATGTCGCCATTTAGAGCGCAATATGGAAGAGAAGCCACATTAACAAGATTTTTAGCCCCAGTGATGTACTTAAATTAAAATAATCTACATCCAAGCAGATACCAAGAAAAGTTAATGGAGACATTAGTCAAGGTTTAGCTGAAAGTCAGCAGCAATACTCTGAAGTCACTTAAGGAAAGCACCAAATAGAGTGACCAAAGACCTAATTTGACTATTTCAAGGTGGGACAGAAAGGGATTTACCTTATGCACTGAGGACAACTTAAGAAGTTAAAGCCCATCTAGATGGGACCTTCAACCATTGTCATGAGAAGAGGAACCAGATAACCTAATAAGGATGATATCACACATCACATAAAATCAAGTCCAGGTGCAACATTTGAAATCTTCATCTAGGTCACATCTTGGTTAGGGTAATGTTGATAAAGGCTCAACTATAAGAGTAAATTCCTCGCTCTATGGAAATTCCCCTTTAGAAAACTCCAATTTTATAAAAAAATGTTGTTACTAATGTATTAGCTGTCCAGAATAATGGTTGTCTCTCCTAGTATGGCCAGCATTTAAATAATCTATGCAATTCTAAAGCCTTTTTATAGGTGTTTATTATTTTAAATTACTGAAAATAGAGGTCTTTATATACCTCATGGCCGCTACAATAATTTGACAACTGGTCACCATGACTTCAGAGAATCATCAGTATAATTAATGGTTAAAAGGAGTATGAGCATAAAGTTGCAAATGAAGCTCCTGAAAAACCCCCTTTTATACCTTTGGGTTCTACTTTCAATGATGGATGTATTACCTAAACCCCATACAAAAAAGTTTTCCCATTCATACAACTCTGAGAAATTAGCATATTACTAATTGAGAATAATTTAATTCAAAAATCTTAAACAATTAAGATGATTGATATACCTATGCAGTTGCAAGAGTCACAAGAGCTTCAAGAACAACAGGAGCCAAAGTTAGGCATAGAATGTTAGAATAAGTGCGTGCCAAGAGAAAAAGTTCTAGGAATGTGGGTGCTTCAGAAGCCACAACAACATGCACAGTCTGCTCAGCTGTTCCTCATCAGGAATTATAGAATGGGAGGGGGAGGGTTTCTTATCATTTTTGGAGCTGATAAATTTTTTAAATAGGGTTGAATTTTTGCTACAAGCTTCCTTATACCTGAACAATAGGTGAGACCCTTGTTTAACTCCAACTTAGTGAGAATAAGAGCTTTGGCTTTTAATAAGTTTTAAGTAAAAAAATAAAACCGAAAATTTTTAGAAAAATTTCTAATTGATAAAAAGATAAAAAAATAACTCAACTCTCTACCATTAGCAGGGTGCTGGGTTTAGGTTGTTCTGGGGGAGTTAATAAGCTAATTTTTTAATAATGGGGAATTATTGCCAATTTAAATACTGTGATTAACAGTTTTAACAACAATTTTCTAATCAACAGTATCAGGAGTCATTGCTTTGTTTCCCATAACAAATATATAGGCTAACATTCCCATGCTATTCTTGGATCATTTTGATGACTTTCAAGTGTCCTAATTCATTCAACAATTTTGGAATTTGGTTTCAAGTTTGATCCCTCTTAGACCTTTACACCTCAACTCCTTGCCCAAGTTTGACTTACTATTGGAATTTTCCTATTAAGGTTGACTCCTTATAGAGCCACCTGTTGGGAATGAGGAATAAGGGCCATGTTATTGAGATTTCTAAAATTTCTAATTCTACACAAAATTTTCTTTTTTTAGCGTATTACTCTGCAAGTTTGATATAGGGTGGGCTTGGGAGTGGGTTGAAAATAAACATGGGAGTTAAGGCGGGGCTGCAGCTATCCAGCTCTAATCCAGGGTATGTCCTAGGTCATAGATATAGTTAAGGGGCAGGGCCTTGAGGCCTAAAACCTTTCTAGTCTTGAAAGGTTGACCCAGTCTAGCTTGATAGCTGTAGCTAAAGGCCTTACATTGAACAACAAACATGAATTAACAGACAAGCAAGAGCTCTGCAGTATAATCTGCAAAAGAAGCCCAGAAGGTTAGAAAAAATCAGGAATAAGATTCCGCTGACCCTTAAATCAAGATACAAATACAAATTTATTTATGGTAAGAAATTTATTTGTTATAGATTAAGTCCTATTTTTGCCACCCCAAATCCTTTGAGTACTATATATACTTTTTATTTCTATAATAAAACAATTTTTCTACAAAAGATGTCATTATTGTTGTTTTCTTTGATGCTGATAATGTCAAATATAGTAGAAATAATTTTAAGGTTCAGACTTAGCCTTATTGTTGTCAGAAGAGATTAAGATAAGTTCTGGTGTGTTTAGTAGAAGCCCCTATTACATATTATTTAAGACTCAACATTATTGGACACGCTTGAAACCATGAGTAAAAGTTTCATGTATCCAAGAGCAAAACTCAATAAATTTCCTGGTGATGCACCCTGTGGTAATTTAAAATAACTGATTACAAATGAATAAACCATTTTAATAAGCGCTAATTAGCAAGCAAAAACTTTTTCTAAAAGCCCATAGGTTAACACCAGCAGCTCATTTTCTGGAGCTGCAAAAGTCTCTGATTAATGTCATGACTAATTTTATCTAGGGCATAGTCTGCTAAGTATAGCATTTTTGTTTCTCTTTACTATCACTTGTAAGGAAGAGACAGTATACACCGTCAGCTTCAATTTTTGTTATTCAATTAAGCTTCTGTTTACTGAAATGTAAATTGCACAACAATATAATTCACAACTCACTTCTATTTTTAGTGCACCATTTTTGACCAGTTTATCACAGTAGTCTCATAGATACTTCTCAAGATTATATATGTTTGACTTTGTTTATCACTTTTTCATATATTGCCTACGTCTCTTTCTGATTGTCACTCAATGTATTCAATTTAGGTAATTGCAGAGGTAAAATCAGTTCAGGGGGTATTTTTGAAAAATTATAATCTTCTTGTTGGCTTTCTTAACATTAAAGAAGTCTTCAAAAACCCTGTATAGACAGTCGATTCATTACCAAGAATAATACAGGTTCAGACTTCTTATTTAAAGATTTATTTGACAAGATGAGTGGCTGGCAGCTTGTCTCCTAGAGCTGGTTCATATAACTATTTAAGATCAGATTTTGGTTCTGGTAACTATAGTATTCCCCTTGAAGTGAGCATCACATAGTGTGTGGCACATGTACTCTATTGCACAGGTCAGGCTCTTAACTGGACCATTAGATATCCCAATTAGTAGAACTTTGTTCACTTAACAAGTTTAAATATTCACAGAGCAACATATAGAAAAGCTATGATGTGATAAATCCTAAGTCCCTATTATATGTGTCAGATATTCTGATCTCGGACTTGATGGGAGAATATTGATCTTTTGACTTCTTCAGCTGATTCAATACCTAGACCCAAGAAGGGGGTAATGGAAGTTACCTCAATAAGTTGCCCAGGGAAATCAATAGTTGCCACAGCTCAAATTGACTCTAGGAAGATTCTATTGGACCAAACTGAGCCTAAGCTACCATAAGATGAATTCCTGCCTAATCAAAGTGATGGATCATCAGAAGGTCAGGCTACAGCTACATGAAGTGGCACTTGAGTCAGAAAATTAAGATGAACCTAAAAAAGGGTAAGAATCAAGAAGTTGCCAAATGGTCAACCTAGATAATCCCTAGTCTCATCCAACTTGGGTATTTAACTCACCATTTTTTTGATTATTAAAATTATGATACAAAGGCAGTATACCATCCAGAATTTATCGCCTGGCCAAGAGCCTCCCTTCCAGATTTCTCCCCCTTACAATATTATAACCCTTTTCCTTTTGGGGTATATATTGTTGAATATGACATATAAAAACTCCTAATTTATACTATAATAATGTTATGTCATTAATTCTATATTTCATCCTAGTACTTGACTTCAATAAGTCCATTTAGCCATGATTACCATAGAAAGGATACTCTAGCTGATGGGACATAAGCGGTGACTTGGAACCCTTTTAATTAAAAAATGTATTTTCCATGCGACTTAGTTGGCCTCAAATATTGACTGTCAGGATTCTTAGGCGTTGTACCATTGAGCTTTAAAGCAGAAGCCCTACAGGCTGGTGCTCACTACAGGGGCTCAGCTGATGCTTAACAATACCTGCAACTAATTGATCACATCATGGAAGATGACTTGTTTGATAGTGTCACCTCTGGGTGTACAATGAGAATAGTTAAGAAGATGTCCAAATGGGAAGTCCACCCCATTGCCACGTTTAAAGACGTTAAATAAAATCCTATAAAGATTCCCAAACCTCATCATCTTACTTATCTCCATTAAAGGAGTTAAAGAGTTACTTCATAAAGTCATTAACCCAGGAGAAAGAGGCAACCGTGAAAGGGCATCCACTGTGGACAGATCTTTCATGAATCTGAATGAATCCAGTTCTCTTCCAGAGAGTTACAAATCAATTGCAAATTTTTCTATATTTTTTGATTTGTACACCCAGCGCTTTATCATATTGTGCAATTACTAGAAGTCCATAATGAGGAAGGCACCATCATATTAATACCCAAGGGCCTTACAGATGGCCTATGAGCAGGTATATAATTTAGCATCACAGAGTATAGGAGATGTCTCTCTTTGATCAAAGCAAACTATTCCTACATTATTCAGCTCCATAATCATGTGTACTATTGATTATGGTGCTATCAATTATATAAAGGAAGTTGTGAAGCTCCTTCAAAAGGACATCTTGGGGTCAAATGAAACTGCTAATCAATTACTTGACACCTTCGCTGAAGAGCTCTGATGACAATATAGTGAAGCTCATGGTGAAATGGAAGCTCAAATTTCTACTAGCCATCATAAGGAGGAAGAACAGATTTTCGCCTTTAAGGCCTTGCTGGAGCAAGCCCTATGATAAAATTGGTGAGCTGGCGGCCCATTGAACCTCTGAGACTTCATCAGTGTCACAAAAAATTATTTCTTGAGTACATCAGATTGAACAGGATTTAGTGAACTGTGTGACTCAGGACTCTACTCCTTTCACTACTGAGTGAATCAACAAATGGAGAGCGACTTGAGAGGCAAATCCCCCATACAAAATAACATCAACCTAGTCTTTCATCGCCTCAATGAAGCTGAGAAATGCTGGAACACTCTTAAAGAAGAGTTAAAAGACAAGACTGGCAAGCTTCCTCGGATCACTGAATGCAAGGAAATGAAGGAGTACTTGAATTGGTGCATTGGAGTATTGGAGGATGAGAAAAAGTTTATGCAAATGTACTGATCATCTTCTCACCAACAAATACATGATCTGGACATCCGCGTTAAGAACTTTAAGAATGATAAAGTTTTCTTGAAAGAAGAATCAATCTTCTGGATGTTAAGCCAAGACTTACCCTGGAGGAAATGGAGCAACGTCTCAATCCTTTACAGGACCAAATATGTCAACTCAAATGTCAAGTTTAACAGAGAGACATAAGAGCCATAATTACCAAATAAAACGCTCCCAATGTACACTTCATTAGTGATTGGAGTCCGCTACCTTTTAAACTACGTTCAAGGACAAGTTTACATCTAGAGAAGAGAGTGTTACATCTTTCTTATACGTCTATGAAGCCACAATGGAAGGTACAACTGATCATCAAGAGGTTAAGCATATTTTGTCTTGTTTAAACCATATGTCTCAAGAGGTTATGGTGCCTTATATGGACGACCTGCATACCTGGAGATAGGTGTCAGAGGCGATTATTAAAGAATTCAGGTCAAAGCAGAGCCTTAGTATGAAGAAACAAGACTTCGTGAGAATCACTTTATGCTGAAATGAAATCCTTGACAAATTTGCTGAATGCTTTTATATAGAGACCCAAACTTTTTTTTTAGTACTAGATGGTCCCGAGACCCAAACTTTGTTTACCTCAAAGATGCTTACTTTGGATGATGCTGTAGCTGACATCGTTGCTGGTTTACTCATTAACCTCAACCTAGCCATGCATGACACATCTGTTAAATAAAGCTTCAACCTGTCTTAGTCATCAAAGAAGCCCTGCTCAATTTAGATGACATACACAAGCCAAAGACCTTACAAAAGGTCTTCACAAAACCCAGAGTGTATACCGTGAAGGAAGCAAATCCTAAGGAGGAGAAAAGGCCAAGATGCAACTATTTTAAGAAGAACAACCATATTAAGGATATGTGTTTCAAGAAGAACACTGCTCTTAATGAGCAGGGAAAATGAAGGTCAGCTTAGATTTAGGTACCTCTAAAGACGACCAATCCAAAGTACTTGAAAGTGAAATATTACCAATCACTCATCTCACTTGCATTGAAAATGAACACAATGATGTCTCAAAGGGAGTCACAAGGACATTGGTTATTGCCTTTTAGGTTCACCTGCTGAGCTCTCCATTCTATACCATCTGAATGCCGAAAATATATTACAACACCCAGGTTCTGAAAGGCACTTACCTCAGTCAGTTTATCAGATGTCCTAGGGTAATTAATAGAACCAGCGATGCTGATCATTACCTTACTCTGTTAATCCAACCTATTTCAAGCGTCCAAAATCTCCTGGAAATCAAGAAGAAGTATCCTGAGACTAAAAACTCAATGCAAAATTTTGCTTAAGGAGGTGTTAGCCCTTTCACTGAAGTTTGGAGGAACCATTACCAAAATGGAATTGGTAATTTAGAAAGTCCAAGTTATGGCTGTCTTGGATATGGGATCGCCCATCAATGCTAGTTTATCCAGCCTCATCAAGAAGATCAAGCTTTCCCTAGACCTTGAGTACACTCAAGAGCATAGTACTTCCAGTCCAAATAAAACCAAGGCAATAGGTGCATACTCATTTCTGCCAAACTAAGTTACAAATTAGTATTTTTGGCTCCTGCAGTTGCTCTAGACAACAGTCAATATTATATACTCATCAGGATGTAATTTAAGATCAAGTATGAAAGATTCATAATTTGAAAGAAGGATATTTATTACTCCTCAATTATGAAATTCCCCTTGTCTTGGATAATATAGAATAAAGCAAGAAGGATTAATCTTGTCTTGTTGAGTACTCTGTTTCTGCTTTACCTTTGCGATATTCTACCTCTGGAAGAAACACAAAAAAGATACCTCACTTAGTAGATGCGCAGAGGGAATAACATTTTATGCTATTGAGGAGGTAAAAATTAAACCAGGAGAACTTAAAGTGGTTTCCACCAACAGGACTCTGAGTTTACCCCTAAACTGCTTGCTACATATCACTAATGTCAATGGTTAAGTGGGCATGAACCAAGAGTTTTACCAGGAGTCCTTTGTCCAGCTTATCAGCGGCCTATTGAGTTAATATTTGGAGCTTAACCAACAATGATATCCTAGTCAAGAATCATTAAGAAAATGAGAAAAGTCAATTACTTCCCAATGATGAGGTTGATATGGTACATTTTATTGGTAATCACCTTGATTTTGGACTACCCGCTGATAACCTAACTTATGCTATACCTCTGTCATAAAATTGACCTTGGACTCCACTAGTGAACCAGGCCAACCAGTATGAATACTGGTGGCCCTTTGCTATTTCGCCTTCATTGACATACCAACCCCTATAAATCCTGCGTCCAACCTACCAACTAACCACCAATGGCTTCGCCTTTAGCCCCAGGCGTCCTCAGCGTGTGCCCCGACAAGTCCTGCCCCCTTCCTGGGCGGCTCAGGCACTTCCACGCTTCCCCACCATCACGACCCTTCACCAACCCATCTGGGCATGTCCCGGCGAGTCCATCCCCCTTCTTGGGAAGCTATGGCACCTCCCGCGCTGCACCCCTCTAGGGTTGGTGGCTATGCAGCTCACCACTGGTAGCCAGCTGGCCAGGTTCCCACTGGTTCCTCATAAGGAGGAGGTATGGGAGCTGGCAGCGCCGGCCACTCCAGGTGTGATCACCTGCGCCTATTGGGGATCCTCTGTCCCACCTTCCCTACTATAGTGGCTCTTGCTACTTCAAACAAATAGGAAAATATGGGCAAAAGAAAGATGTTTATTATGAGGGAATGAGCGACTATTTATACTACTTTCAGGGCTACTGTGCCCAAGTACTCTTTGGCCAATCAACTACTGGAAAACCCATCATCTTCTTGATTCCACAACGCTCTATCAGATCAGAAACTCTATTTATTCATACTCATAGTGATTCCCTCCAGATCTGCTCACTGATCACCAAATTAATATTAGGTCAATCCATCCTCAGCATTAGTTGCTGGTCAATCATATATGAACCCATAAATAAATAGGAATTTGAGCATCCTCAGCATGAGTCACCGGTGCTCCAAATTAGGCAATGGAATCATTGTGGACGAGACATAATGGATTCATCAGCTTTTCGCTGGAAACTCCCACAACGATCTTCAGATGGTATTTTTGGCAGCAAGTGCAGCTTCCGTTGAACCTAAACTTGATTAAACATATAACATTAAATAGTATTGAACTAAGCTATTAGCCAGAAATTACGCCCAACTAACCAAAACCCCTAGTTAGGATACTATCAGAAGGATTCATCTGTTTAAAACCCTAACAACCTCAAATTCAAATATCCTATAATTTAAATCAGGAGGAACTTGAGAAAATGCACTAGTTATTTGAAGACTATCAGGATTTTTCTCCATGTCAGATGTCAACTATGATCACATGAAAGACTGAACATGTAGTTTTGATGCAGGAGACTCAACCCCTATCAGATTATGCCATATAGGAAGTTGAAGATAGAGGAGCAATACATGAATTCTGAGCTCAAACAATTGGATGTTGGCTTACTTGTGCCCTCCCAGATTACATGGTCATCCCAGCTGTTACTCATAAAGATAAATAATAGTGGTCACAGAATGGTGATAGATTACAGAAAGTTAAACATCCTCACTGGTAAGGACAGTTATCTGATTTAGAGGTTTGACAATGCCTTGGCCTGACTATCCAGCTCAAATTTCTTCCCCATGATGGACCTCACCAGCAGTTATTAACAAACGGATCTTTCACCTGAAGATCAAGAAAAATGTGCGTTTATATGCTTGGAAGGACTATTCTAACTAACCAGCTCTCACAGGGATTATGCAACGCTCCTACCTCATTCCAACGGGCAATGGATCACATCATGTAGGATTCTAAACTAAGCTGTGTGACCATTTAACTATATGACATAACATAATTTCCAAAACATTTACCAATCATTTAAACCACATCAAGCAGATGTTTCAATGACTGAGAAAGAATCATATAAACAAACTGCGAAGTGTTTTTTTCCGGCAGGACTTGGAATTTTTAGAACAAGTATATTGTGGGAAGAAATTCAACCCTTGTACAATAAGGTTGAAGCTATCTACAAGATGCCTAAGCTGAAGAGCCTTTAAGGAATACACGTATTCTTGTGAATGATGTGAAATTACCATCAATTTATCCCTAATTTTTCTCAACTCACCAACCTCTTATCTAAATTCTTGCCAAAAACACTCTTTCATATAGAAAGTAGAGCAAAGAACCACTTTTTAGTCAATGAAGAGTTTGTTGAAGAGATTACTAATCTTATGACATCTGAACTAAGGGAAGTCATTCATCCTGTTTTTGACGCATCTGACTTAGCTATAGGAGCCATCCTTTCTTAACTGAATGAAAATGGCATTGATCACATGGTGTCATATTATAGCAAAACACTTTCCAAAGCTGAGCAAAATTATAGCATCATGGAGAAAGAGTTCTTAGTTGTTCTCCTGGTGGGGAAACATTTACAGCTCTTTATGTAAAGTACTAACTTATAGTTTTGACAGACCAAGCTTCTCTAAAGTAGCTTTAAAACTTAAAAAATCTGACAGGAAGACTATCACACTGGGCTCTCAAGCTTCAGCATTATATAATGACTATTATACACTGAGCTAGAATGAAGATCATGAATATAAATGGTGTTGGTTTGTGGCATATAAGCTCAATTCTGCTGAGTCAGTTAACTAAGGTATTAGCCACTGAGCAACCAAATCAGATGATATGAAGATCGCTGATTCTACTAATAAACTTGATAAACTTTTATAAAAAGCTATCGCCCCTTGTTTCAACCTATATTAATATCAATTGCAGACTTATATGCAATTACTCAACCACCCAAGAGAAGATTTCTCTTCAATCCTCCATGTGACTCCTTATATCTCAATTCCCCAAGCTGGATGCATTCTCTTCTTGGTAGTCTTCAATTCATCTTTCCTTTTATAGAAACTCTCGTTCATATTGAATCTCAGCATAAATCCTCTAGATTTGCCAAATGGTCATCTTTTTGCTCAATTATAATTTGTATACCCTTTTTGTAAATCTCAAGACTCATCTCAATCCCCTCCAATCCGCCAGTATGGGTAGCATATCGTCCAATCATATCAACTTCCTGACATTACCCCCCTTTGACTGGAACATAAGCTCTTATCATTTATATGCTTGTAGGAACTTTGCATGAACTTGGTCGATAATCTGACCCCCGCGGGTTCCTTGATAGTGTTTACATCCATGCCAGTCTTCTCAATTATCTCAAATGGCCCAGCCCAGATGTTGGAAAGCTTGTTTTTCTGCCCAAATCCGTGCAGGTCATGGACTAAAACGTGATCCCCCACAGTGAACAGCAGAAGTCTGCTCTGTCTCTTCTGATCAGCTGCCTGATCACGAATCTCCTTGGCCAAACTGGTGGAGTAGGCTTCTGTTTGCAGCTTGATCAATTTATCTGTAAGAGCCTTCAAATATCACTGGGTATCCACACCACCAGTGTTCTCCACACACGGATAAAGCAAGGCGGGCTGAGCCAGATGTTGACCATACAGCAGCTGAATTGGGCTCTTACCGGTGGATGAATGATAGCTGATATTATATGTGAATACAGCGGTAGTTAGAAGGGAACTCCATTCTAAGGGCCAATCCTGTACCAATTTGCGAGTATGTTCACTAGGGTTCTGTTGACTCGCTCCACCATCCCATTTGATTCTGGATGATAGGGAGTGGTCAAAACTCCGCGGATCGCCATCAACTCATTCAACTTTGGCAAAATATGTGAAGTGAAGTTGGTTCTGTTATCCATCAGAATGAACTGTGGGCGGCTGTGTCACTGTATCACACACTCCATAATAAACTTGGCAATGGTGATTGCGCCCAAGTCACTAATATCCCTGGCCTCCACCCATTGGGTCAAATGATTGATGGCAGCGATTATATACTTGAATCAATTGGCGCTAATCAGCAGAGGTCCCACTACATCAATGGAAACGGTGTGCCAGGCGAACTGGGGTTTAACTAGCTGGTATGTGGTTTTTTGCGGAAAGGCTTTTCCACTTGACACTGATGGCAACAGCTAACCATTTCCAACATGTCGTAATGCATGCTCTCCCAATAGTATCAGGGTTGCAATAGCTCCAGCGTTATCCACAATTCTCCATGTCCTACAGCCCAATGAGCAACTATGATACTTGAGGGTCTAGCTGAAGGTTTAGGGAAATTCAGTGTTGAGTCTCCAATCCACTTGTATAGTTCCCCCTCACAAAGAAAAGTATCTTCCCTGAGCCCATCTAATACTTTGATCACCTGTGGTGGCTCATCCTGGTATTTGTTCGCCACCATCTTCTCATAAATTATGTCAGCTAAATATGCTGTGATAGTGACCGTTGGCAGCTGAGAAAGGCAATCCACATTTTGATGTTTTGCTCCCAGGTGGTGTATAATCTTGAAGCCATACGCTTGGAGCTTCAGAGCCCAACGTGCCAGCCGTCCCTCTGGTTCATGCAGATTCTATAGCCATCACAAGGAAGTGTGATTCGTCACCATTTGGAATCTTACCCCATGCAAATATACCTGAAACTGTTTGTAAGCATAGATCACCGCTAAACACTCATTCTTGGTTATGGTGTAGTTTCATTTGTGGCAGTTCAAGATTCAACTACAGAATGCAACAGGATGCTCCACGCCGTCATCATTCTTCTGGGATTATACTGCCCCTATAGCGGTGAGGGATGCGTCTACATGTACTATGAACTGTTTGTCAAAGTTGGGATATTGCAAAATGGGTGCGCTTGCTAACGCGGTTTGCAACACATTGAAAGCGTTCTGGCATCGTTCTGTCCAATTGAAGGAAGAGTTTTTCTTTAGCAACTCAAAAAGTGGGGCCTTGATGCAACTGAAATTGGTAATGAACTGTCGGTAATACCTGACCATCCTCAGAAACACCTGTATGCCCTGCTTATTACCTGAGCAAGTCATCTTGCTTATTGCTTCCACTTTAGTTGGCTGCAGTTTAAGCCCATTTGAATCCAAATAAACCTGAGGTATTCTAATTTTTCTTTAAATAAATGGCACTTCCGAGGCTTAATCTTGATATTAGCAGCAGCGAGGCGCTAAAACACTTGTTCTAAGTGGCCAAGGTGCTCTTTGAACGTCCGCAAGAACACATTGATATTGTCAAGGTAAACTAAGATGCAGGACAGCTTTAAATCACCTAAAATCGTATCCATGGCACGCTGAAACGTAGCTGGGGCGTTACACAACCCTTGTGGCATGTGAGTCAGCTGGAACAACCCTCTCAAAGTGATGATCACACATTTCTCCCATTCCACTAATGGCAATTCAATCTGCCAGTACCCCAAAATCAGATCCATGGCGGAAAAATAATTTGCCCTACCCAATTGGTCTAATGCATCACTAATCCGTGGCAAAGGGTAGAATCTTTCTTCAGTACGTTATTGAGTTTATGATAGTCAATAACCACCTGATTTGAGTCATCTTTTTTCTTTACAATGAGTACCGGTGATGCCCATGGACTGTTTGATGGCTATAGCATTCCTTGCACAATAAGTTTATCCACCTCGTCAGAGACAACCTCTTCTGCCACTTTTGAACATCTAATAGATCACAATCGAATGGGAGGGTGATCCCCCATATCTATCTGATGTACTACCCCTTGCGCGCACCCCAAATCATGATCATCATTTGTGAAAATATCCCAATACTTTTCATATAATGCCATAGCCTTATCTTGCTGTTCTGCTGATAATCCTATGAGCGCTTCCCATGGAACCACAGTCAGTACGCCAAACGATGAGTGAGCTGGTAGTCTGAGATCCTCCCATGAGCTTAAATCATGAATACAGCGAACTTCCTCTATAGGGACTAAGTGTAGGTAAGCCACCACTTGGTGCCGCCAGATCATTATTGCCTTCTTCTGTAGGTTTGCTAGCAGCACTTTCACCTCCCCATTCCCAGGTAGCGGTAACTTTGGAGCCACATGTGGTTCAAATTGCAAGTGCTGGTGAGGCGCCATAATTTTTCCATAAAGTCCTTTAGAGACATCAATTTCAAGCCAAGTCCCTATTATGCACTGGTGTCCAGATGGTAGGCTCAAAGCGCTCATTGCCCAAAGTGGGATACCTTTGTACTCTAATATCTGGTTGGGGAGGGTCCTGGTCCACCAAATCAATCATTGATAATGAAACAGAATCACTCCATCACTGTACGTTAGATTGATTTGACTAGAATGGACCAGATCCATTGGAATTCCACAAGAGGTAAAATATATGGGGATCTGTTGGCCTAAAATAGTAAGAGTTTCCTCCGCCATATTTATCACAATGCCAAATTTCCTCATAAAAGCTGCGCCAATTAACATATTGTAGTTTTTATTTGGAAAAACCACCGCTGGAGTGGACACCCAGACTGACCCAAATCATAAAGGCAACGTGCTATATGCTCCTTCAGACACAGTGCTGTGCGTTCCCATGGTCCCATATACTACTCTATGGTCCACATCCGGTTTCAACATAAGTTTAGCCACCAACTGGGTGGAGACTATGTTCACCAGTGCTCCCATGTCTATGATAGCACGGATTTTTGAGTTTCGAAAGAAAATGTCACAATAAGTACATTCTGAGTAAGAAGAACCATCAGCGTTTATTACTTGTACGTTCAAGGGCTTTGTGTTACTCAAAAAGGAGAAAATGCCCTTGCCAACTGGAGGATACTCACTAGTGATTTTTTCCACCAGAATGGCTACTTTAACCCCTACTAAAGAGGTGACGTTTGTCGAGGGATCCGCGTTGCTGGTGCCAGTCTGTTCCAGGATCTGCCACGCATATGGCTTCTGCACATCCTGGAGGAACTCAGGGCTATAGGTTGAACTTTTACTCTTGGAAGTGGAAGCAGGGGTATCTGACAAAAGCTGTTGGTATAACAAATCATCCAATTGAGTTCCAAACTCTACCAGAAGAGATGTTTTGGAATTGTTAGGGGCAAGTGGATTGGACTCAGTGGAGGTAGAGCATCCCGTCTCTACTCCACTCGAGCTTTCCCCTGCTCAACTTTCTCAGTTGGCATTGCATACACTTGTAGTTTGCTAGGGCAATTGCCTGCATAATGCCCTCTTCTTCCGCACAGGAAGCAAGTGTTCATAAAAAGTTCACATTTATAGCTTGTGGCGGAAGGACCAGGTCAGAAATTGCTGGTATGGTTTCAAGGTCACAGACAAACTGGGGAAGTGTATATGGGCCAAAAAGGATCCACTGACTCATATGAGGGATGAATACATTCCAGTGGCTGATAACCCAGTTGCTGCGGCCTATATCCTGAAGAGGTTGGAGCAGATACAGCAGAGATCTTTGGGCTACGTTGGGGGCACTGATCATGGCAGAGAGTCAGCATAAGGTGTTCATGATTTGAATAAGTCCAGTATCTCCGTCCAACACATGAGACATAGAGTTATATAGTTCCCAATGTGGTTTGACTGCCGCCGTCATCACTATACCAACATCCTTAGTGGATAAAATGTTAGCTCCAAGTAGTATGTGTGCTTCCGGTAAAAAGCTCAGCAAAATCTAACAAGGTCTCACTTTGGTAAAACTGTATAGTCATAAAGGCAGCTTTCCATTGGGCCATCTTGGTAACGCCCCAAACAGCCGGATAACAACAACTTTAACTTCTTTGTAGGATACTGAACTATTTGGAAGATAGCAGGTAACTTAATCAGCGCTTTCCACATCCAATGCGGTTAGCAACAATTTCACTTTTTGTCGATCAGTAGCACCTTCCACAGTGAATTCAGAACGCTTAAAGTAACTATGTAGATTCCCATCACGGCTGAAAGGAGGTAATTTTTCAATACATATGAATTCACTTTGCTCTAGATTTCTGCCGCAAGAATCAGGCGAATTGGTTTCAGAATGGCTATGGAAACCATCCCTTTGTACATTATCATACATCTGGCTGGATGGACTTGACTCCATCAAAAAGGACTTAAAAGAAGTGGTGTCACATGTGGGGTCCATTGTACTGCCCAAGGGATATTCATTTGCTGATCCATAGCATTCTTTCCCCAAATCACCACTGACTGCCCCATTTCCCCTAGCTCCAGCATGCCCCACGAGCTGTTTGTTGATCAACTGCTCCACTTTAACTTAATAGCATTTACACCGTCCATTCTGAAATTCCTGGTGCAGCATTTCATAATGATTTTGCAACTTCTGGCAGAATTCCCTCTCAATGTTCAGTTTTTGTTCCATGGCTTGTAATTGTGAGAGGACCTCTTCAATTATGTTCTGCAGGTGGTTTTGATGCCAGCTAGCGTTTTCAACTTATTGATTGGAGTCATTTATTTGGTTAACAAGGGAGGCTTGTTCCCATACCAATTCCTCATTGGCCCATCGAAGGGTATCAAGGCGCCCTTGCATGTCCACATACTCTCTTGTCTCACCAATTGAAAGAGGAAAGGCTCATTGACGATCAGTATGACTAACAACTTCCAGTTGTGTAACCTGATGAATAAGCTGGAGATATTTGGGAGATGTTGATTGAAGGATAAGCGCGTTATCTGTCATTTGCTGGGTATTCCATTTGATACAAAGTTGGGTTAATTCCATCAATAGAGAGCTGGCTTGGGCCGCCACTTTCTGTTCCATCAGGGTCATTTTTTCCTTGAGCTGGGCAATCACAGCTTTGAGAGCTTCCGCCCATTTGGATAGCTCCATCATAAAGCACTCAGTATTATTCCCCAATGTTGTTACATCCTGAATCCACTCCGCTGATAGGCCATGCTGATCCAGCAGTTCTCTTATTACTCAAGGTAATTCTAAATTTAACTGTGGTACCAGAATGTCCAATTGACAGCGGATGTCCCCAACCCAATGATCCATCTGTGCCAGCGCCCCTTATATTTCCAAAAATGAACGATTGAGGCAGTCAAGCAGGAGGTGAGTATTGTGCTGATGTGCTCATGTGAACTATAATACATCTTCAATTTCAATATTATGGCGAGCCAGTACATGCAGTAGCTGGTGAATTGAAGGTTGCACATAAGTGACTAAATATTCCTCGATTCCATGGGTACTGAGGTGGCGAGCTAACCCCATGGTAGTCAAACCAAATAAGACATGTACAGCATGTATCAATTTTCTTGATCACGTTAGCTATAGAATAAACTCAGGGCATTTCCCCAGTCTCACCCTCATATAGGCGATACCTGCACAACAGCCATTTCATATTATTTCTCAGTTGTTGGGGATTCACATTTGTGGAGCGTCCTTGTTGGTTGGTCATCAGCTCATGGCAATTCTCAAATTGCAAATTAATTATAGCTTCATCATCCCCCAGTTTGGTCACATTAAATAATGTTGGTTTGTGGTTGGGTACCTCCCAGGATTCTTTAGCATACTGCACCCAGAATCTGATCAAATTGTGTTGGAACAAGTGAGGACTCATCATTGTATTCTAATTGTTAAAAACCTACAGTTGCCTAGTGGCCCCCTGTAGTGAGCACCACTGTTAGTTTGTGGCGTATAGGCTCAATTCCGCCGAGTCAGTTTACACAGGATATGAGCCATTGAGCAACCGATTTGGACAATATGAAGATTGCCAATTCTACTAATAAACTCAATAAATTTATATATAGAGCTATCGCCCCTTATTTTGACCTTTATTAATATAGATCGCAGACTTATCTGCAATTACTCAACCACCCAAGAGAAGATCCCTCATCAATCCTCCGTGTGACTCCTTATAACTTGATTCCCCAAGCCAGATGTACCCTCAGCTTGGTAATCTTCAATTCATCTTTCCTTTTATAGAAACTCTCATTTATATTGAATCTCAGCATAAATCCTCTCAATTTTCTGAATGGTCATCTTTTTGCTTGATTATAATTTGTATACCCTTTTTCATAAATCTCAAGACTTGTCTCAATCCCCTATGATCCACTGGTATGGGTAGCATATTGTCCAGTCATATTAACTTCATAACAGATGGACTGACTTGATTGCCCCAACTAATTCTTAAAAATAGCAAATTTGAACATTTACATGACATACTCATGAAGACAGGCTCTTAGGAGGATGAATTTATACCAGTTCAAAAGATGCTAAAATGACACACTCAGAATATGAAGGCTCTTGTTGGATTACTTTACAAGAAATCCAGAATCAACTGGCTACCTTACTTGCAACAATTGGAACAGGTACTGGTTATAATGGAAGCCCACAATACCTTAGGCCATGGAGTAGCCAGAAAATCTTATGAATGTATTAAGGATTGCTACTATTGGGAAGTAATAATGGACTCTATAATGGAAGTCTTAGATGCTTGAATAGCTTGTAAAAAGCAGACATCGCATAAAGCCAAGTACAAGTATCAGCCCATGACCTCTCAGCAGCCATTAAACACCATCATATTTAGACGTTATAGGTCCACTACCTGAATACAGGAGGATAACTATACATCCTTGTAGGGATTGATCCTTTCATGAAGTGGGTCAAAGCAATTGCTATTCCTTCACAGACACTAAAGCTACTGCTAAATTTTTATAAGACATTAATTACCAGGCACAGATACCTGAAGGTTCTACTATGCAATGATGGTAATAACTACTTTAAGAGTTGTGAGGATCCTATCCACAAACATAGGAACTCAACAATTATTCTTGGAACCTTACAACCTATCAACTAATGGGAATGTAGAAAGAGCAAATAGAACGTTGGTCTCAATATTGAGAAAGATGGCCACTATCAATCCATTACCCTGGGAACAATATCTCCTGAGTGCATTCATAGCTTATTAATATAGTTTTCTTCAAATATCAAAATGCCTCCCTTAAAAGCCTTATATGAAAGAGAACCTGGAATCCCCATTTTATTAGCTTGTAAAGTTACTAGTAATAATACCAAAGATCCTGATAAAGCATTAAGAAGTTTAGCTCAGAAGATATAGAAATTCAGTCAGAGGCAGTTAAAAATCATGCCAAGATGGTTAAAAGATAAGGTCAAGCAGCAAAAGACACTTGATAATTTTACCGCCTTTGAGATTTTAGACTAGTTTAATATTATCACAATCAAATAGCACCCTGAGGAGAAAAATTAGATTCCATCTGGGATGGCCATATTTTATCACTTAAAATTGTGAAGACAAATACTTACCAAATTTTAGAAAATTAAAGTAATGATCAACTGCATTCATAGCTAATTCTTGCGTTGGTAATCACCTGCCAGTATTATTGAGAGGATTGATGTTGGATATCCTGATATTGGATATGATGGCAAGAATATCAATATTTTGGCTCCCTCATCTGAATCAATACCTAGACCTAAGAAGGGGGTAAAATGGATTACCTCAATAAAGTTCCCAGAGAAATCAATAGTTGGCACAGCTCAAATTAACTAGAAAAATCTAATGGACCAAACTGAATCTAAGATGTCCCAAGATAAATTTTATACCTAATCAAAATGATGGATCGTCAGAAGGTCAGGCAACAACTACTCAAAGTGGCACTTGAGGCAGCAAATTAAGATAAAATCAAAAGAAGGGTAAGAATCAAGAAGCTGTCAAAAAGTCAACCTAAGTGACCTCTAGTTTTATCTAACTTGGGTATTCAACTCACCATTTTTTCATTATCAAAAATATGATACAAAGGAAGTATACCATACAGAATGTATCACCTGACTATGAGACTCCCTTCAAGATTTCTCCCCCTATTAATTTTATTGATGTTTTCTTTTTGGTTTTAAAATGTAGAATGTGACATACAAAACCTCCCCATTTTATACTATAATAAAGTTATATCATTAATTTTATATCTCATTTTGGTACTTGACTTCAATAAGTCCATTTTGTGTACTTACTAGGGGATAGAAAATCTAGATGAAAGAACATAAGAGGAGACTTGGCACCCTTTTATATGAATAAATATACTTGTCATGCAACTTATTCAGCCTCAAGTATTAACTGTTAGGCTTCTTGGGCATGGCACCATTGTACTTAAAAAAGAAAGCCTACAATATGTATGGCTACGCCTAAAGATAATTAAATAACTTTTACTATAATAAACTTTAGGGATTAAAAAGTGCCTTTTTTAAAATAGTATATTAATTATCTTAATCATTTATTTAGTCTCTGAACAATGGTGTCCAGATACTGAGTACAACTGAAAATGAGTATAATAAGTATAAAGGGTATAATTGATATAATGATACCAGTTTGGAAGGGTTTTTATAAAGGCGGTGAAGAACATAGCATGATGATTTAGGAAAAAGTTTATAGAGATAGAATGATCCTTGTCATTGGGCAAACTTATTACTAAGTGGCAATTCCAAAAGGAATTACTGGGTAATAATGTCAGCACTTAATCCTTAATGGGTAACGCTGGTTTATAACCTTGTTGAGGCAATTACTGATCTGGGTTTCATTAATATGTATTGCTAGAATAGATTAGATAGAGTGGTTGCTTAATACCACAAATAAGTTGGACATTAATATTTAACTTTTCATATTCAAATAGTTTCTTGTAATTTTAGTATGTCAATGTTTTCCCATTACCTTGAAACTTTTATGGGTTCCTTTAAAAATTAGGCTCAGCAACGTGTTGCTTATTAAGAAAATAATATGAATATCATTTAAAGGGCAAAATTATGTATAAATTTATAGATATAAAATATCATACTCCAGATTAAGGCTTCACTTATACAGGACAAAGCCCAACTCTAGGACAAAGCTTCTTGAGAATTGGGAACTATTTTACCCTCATGTCAGGATAGGGTAGCTGAGGGTAATAGTTCCTCTGAAATGTACCAAAATGGATGGAGTAAAATGTCTCGCAGCATGTAGACAGTGTGGAGAGCTGGGAATCCTAAATGTAGGGCCAGTAATTAGCTATAAGCTTGGGAATAGGTGATGAGGGACCTATTGTATCAAAACTGGTGAAGTTGATGGCCGGAGAGGAGCTTGCTGTACAGAGGCTCTAAAAATAAGTAAAACTAAGAATGAATGGGGGATAAAAACGTAACTTTATTTAAGAAAAAAGCGTGGATATTTATAGGCGAGGTTTTCCTCCTAATCCTTTCAGGGTAGCGACGTCCTCCACTGGCAAGATCTTCAGCATCCTGATGTTGATCAGGTGGGGAGTTGATGGCAGGCTTTCTTTTAACAAATTGATTAGGGGACGGAAAATAATGCTCTGTGAGAGGAAATTTCAGAGAGGGATTGGAGGTAGAGAAATTTGAATTGAATTGATTGGGAGCAGGTCAAATCCCAACAACACCCCTCTCAAGATCTTGCTAAGGGGGATAGTACTTGCGCAGAAAATGGCTGTGGACGCGATTAACTACAGTGCCAGTACCAGTAGCAGTGATAGAGTATTCAGGGCCCCTACAGTGTATCACACAATAAGGACCAGACCAAGTGGTGGAAAGTTTATGGGACCTACCCTCAGGGCGATGGTGGTAGAACAATACTAAATCTCCTAAAGAGTATTCAGGGAGCGCAGGTCGGTGCTCATTGGCTTGAACACCTTCTCTAAAATTGGTAGTTTTTATAGATCCATTAGCCATAGCTTAGAGATGTATTATCTTATTGGTTAGCCATCGCAGGTTAAGCTCAACATTTCTTAGATTAGCTGATTCAAGGATAGGTTGAAGGCTGGAAGGCAAAAGTGGCTCACACCCACATAGGGCTTGGAAAGGGGACATCTTAATCATCCTGTGATAGCTAACTTGGTAGGCCAATAAGGCACTAGAGAGAAAATCATTCCAATGCACAGGGTCTGAAGCAGCTAACTTTTGTAGAATGGAAATTAAAGTACCATTAGCATGCTCTACCGCGCCATTGATGGCGGGGTGATATGGGGTAGTGAAGAGATGTTTTATATTTAGCAAAGAAGTTAATTCCTGGACTATAGAGGAGATAAAATTTTTGCCATTGTCTGATAAAAGTACCCACAGGCAAACATGATGGGAGAATACGTGTTGGTACAGTAAGAGGGCAGTAGCTCTAGCAGTAGCATGAGGGACTGAAGTGGCCTCAACCCACTTGTTTAGGTGGTCGATGTCAAGGATAATATAGTGATGGCCATAGACACCCACAGGTAATGGCCCTACAACCTTGATGCTAATAGTATCAAAAGGGGCCCCAGGGGCTACGAGCTCAAACTTAAAGCAGGGATTAGACTTGTCCTGGGAACAGCAGGTGAAGCAACTTTCCAAAATATCATGAATAGACTTGGCCATATTCTCCCAGTAGCATTTTGTTTTTAGCCACTTAAGGGTTTTCTTTATAGCCCCATGCCCAAGGGTTTTATGGCTTCCATGAAAATTCCAGTATGAAGGGAAGGGCGGATATAGGGCAGAAAAGAGGTGCCAACCTGTTTAACTAAAACACCATCAATGACTTTAGTGTTAGCAGCCATCTTCCTTAATCAGGCTTGAATGTCTGTAGATTCTTGAGGCCACAACCTAGGGTGAGGGAGAAGCTCAAAAGTCAATCTTCTTCAGGATTAGTTACATGTAAAATAGGGAGGTGGGATAGCCCATCCGCATTTTGATGAATGGCGCCGGCTCTGTGAACTATAGAAAAATCATAATTTTGGATCCTGAGGGCCCAGCGAGTTAACCTCCCATTAGGATCTTTCATTTGACAAAGCCAACGGAGGGAGGAATGATTGGTAACTATTGTAAAATGTTAACCATACAAATAGGGGCAGAAGTGTTTTATAGCAAGTATAACTGCCAGGCACTCACGTTCAGTTACTGAATAATTCCTCTCTGCCTTGGTTAACGTCTTGCTAAAATAAACAACTGGGTGGTCAACTTGGTCTTGGTCTAACTGGGAAAGAATAGCGCCTACAGCGGTGTCACTGGCATCAGTGAAGAGAACAAAAGGTTGCTCAAAGTTGGGATGTATTAAGACAGGGGCTGATGACAAGGCAGTGCGTAGGGAATCGAAGGACTGTTGCTGTTCAGGGCCCCAAAAGAAGGGCACATTTTTGTATAGGAGTTCAACTAAGGGCTCAGCAAGGTCAGCGAAGTGAGAGATAAACTGGCGGTAGTAGCCCACCATTCCCAGGAATACTTGAATGTCTCAAAAATCTTTGGAACAGGCATGTGTTCAATGGCAGAGACCTTATCTGGGATGGGGAGGATACCTTGCCATGCCACCTTGTGTCCTAAAAATTCCATTTCTCATTTCAAAAAATTTACATTTAGAAGGTTTTAATTTTAAGGAGGCCTCCCATAGTTGCTGAAATACCTGATGAAGATGATCAAGATGTGCAGTAAACGTTTGGGAGAAGACAGTGACATCATCAAGGTATACTAACACACACATGATTTTAAGGTCCCCAAACAACTGGTACATAGCCTGTTGGAAGGTAGCAGGGGCATTGCATAACCCCTGCGGCATATGGGTGGGCTCAAATAACCCTTCATGGGAGATGAGGGCACACTTGGCATGATCCTCAGCGGAAAGATCAATCTGCCAGTAGCCACTGTCCAGGTCCATCGCAGAAAAATATTGGGAGCCAGATAAGGAGCGTAAGGAGTCATCAATGCAGGGTAAAGGGTAGCTGCCCTTGCACATAATGGAATTCAATTGTCAATAGTCCATAACAACATGATGGCTCCCATCCTTCTTTTTAATCAACAGGAGAGGGGAGGACCAGGGACTACGTGATGGTTGAAGGAAGCCAGCATTGAGCAATTGCTTCAATTTGAGGGTAACTTGGGCTTCTTCAGTTTTCAATTCCAATAAGGTTGAGAGCAAAAAGGAGCAGCATCTCCAGTATCAATCTGGTGTTGAACGCCTTGCATATGGCCATAATTGAGAGGTCCTGAGGAGAAAATATCTGAATACTTGTCAATCAAAGCTTTGGCAGCTGCTTTTTGCTCAGCTGACAAAACAGAACCAATTTGTATGGGCACTACAGCAACAACAGAAGGCTCCTCTAAACCAAAGTCACAAAGGATCCCAACGCCATGAACCTCCATCACTTGTTCATAAGGCAAGAGGCGGACATAAGCAATAGGTTGATTGAGCTCAATGACTTTAGGAAACTGGGAGAGATTGGCTAAAAGAACAGTTACAGTGCCTTGATAAGTGGGATCTAAAACCCCTGGACAGGGGAGAGCTTCAAATATGGAAGGGTTAGGTAAGCTAGAAATATCAAGCAAGTGATTAAGAGGGGAAACCAACTGGATCCCAGTGTCTACCAGGATTTGGGCCTGCGGAGGTATGGTAAAGACTTGTGGAGAATGTAAAGGCATTTCCTCCTCAACCTCAACCATGGGAGGGGGCAGCTTAACTTTGGACCCCAACATGTGATATTATAAATGCTCAACGGAATCAGGAGACTCAAGCAGGCATTTCCTTAACTTCCGCTTCCCTTTTTCCTTAAGAGCAGAAGTTAAAGTTAAAGGGACACAGTATTCTAATAAAGAAATGAAATTATCCTTAAAGTTATTAAATGGCAGCATGTTCCATAAGAAACCCAGTGCCCAATAGGAAGTTATAGCTATTATTATCCAAGGCTACAGCAGGGATAGAGAGCTGTAGGCCTCCTAACTTCAGGGGCAAGTGGGAGTAAGCACCTATAGCCTGAGCATATGTGATACCAGTGGTCCCATATTCTGATAAATGGTTAAGATCAGGCTGAATCTTAATTTTCTTGATTAGTTGAGAAGAAATGATGTTAATCGGAGAGCCAGAGTCAACAATAGCGAGAACCTTCACCTTATGAGCCACCGCTTCAATACAGGTTACCGTCACTCCCCACTGAGCTGGGGAAAGAATATATAGCTGCAGGGACTGACTTAGAAATAGGATAAGAAGAAATATCGCTAGGTTTAATATCAGTGGAAGGCTCAATAGGGGTTTCCTCTTCAGTAGCACTAGGGCCAACAAGGTCAGCGAAAATGGTATAAACTGATTGTTCTCAAGGCGTAGTAAAGTTGTCAGCATAGGGAGCCTCTCGCCCTATGCTGACCCCTCTTTTTCTTTCTCTTTGGCCATTTTCGTCCAACAATGCTGAACGTGTGTGGTTGTGATGACCACAATAAGTGCAATTGGGTCAAGCTCAATTTTTTTCAGACTCATTGTTGTTCACCACATAAATTTGAGGATGTGAGGCTGAAGTGAAAGCAGAAGTGGCAGTAACTACAGAAGTAGGAATTTCAAGAAGAGCCTCCTTAATATCTAAAATAGAAGTAAAATTTCGTTTAACTGAAGTCATTTGAAGATGGAGCTGCAGGTCAAACTTTAAAGTGGACAGGATGGTAACAACAGCATCATCGAGTGTGAGGCAGTTATTAGTTACCAATGTTTGATCCTCAGCATAGAATTGAGCAGCAAACTCTGTGGGAGATTCGCCATGTCTTAACTTAATACTCATAAAGGCCTGTTTCTGATTTGCCAAGGTGAGATCACTACCAAATTATTTTTTAAGCGCGGCCTTCATCTCAGCCCAAGTGCTGCATCTCATGAGGTGGGGTACCATAATTTCTTGGGCAGATCTACTAAGGCAAGAGGGTATATATTTAACCTTTTGTTGATCAGAAGCTTCCTCCATCACGTTCTCAAAAATATATAAAAATAAAGCAATACTTCCTTCCCTGAGGTGAACTTGTCTTTAAAAGAAGGCTTAGATGTAGTTCCCATGGGAGCTAAAATAACATTAACGCCCACTGGGCTAATTCAATTGATTTCAGATAGCTCAGATTCAGACAGAGGCACAAAATTCCGATTTAAATCAGCTTGTTGTCTAAAATGGTTCAAATCATCTTGAAGAGCCCCAATTTGGGCAATTAGGGAATCAGTAGATGCTTTTTGTTGAAGTTTGTTGCATACTTATTCCATTTCAACGCATAAAATTTGAATTAGGGAACAGAGCTCATAATTGTCTTGCTCCAACCTAATAATTTTTTCTTTTGATGAGTCAAATCATCAGTGAGAGAATTGTAAAGATGGTAAGTGTTGTCCAACCCTTCCTTAATTGCATCAACAGTAAGGTTTAGATAAATAGGTTCTCCAGAGCAAGATAGCCAACATCTTTGAGCAATATTTTCAAGGTTTTGTCCAAGAGCAAGAAGGTGGCTATTTGAGGAAGGATCCTCTGGAGGGGAAGGTAAGTGCACAGTTAGACCCAGAGGACCAGGAGGGCTAAGAGGGCCAGGGGGGCCAGTTGACCCAAGTGGCCCTTCACTTCCATCACAACCAGAGGGCCCCATCACTCCTGCAGGACCAGCTGATCCTTGCTCCCCATGGGGGCCTGGGGGACCCACAGGGCCAGGAGGCCCTGGAATCTCGGGCATGCCTGAGATATTAAATTCTGGTTGTATTGCTAATTCAATCTGTCTTATTCATTTAAAAGTTTGTTTGGTAAAAGCATTAAGTTGGCTAGCAAAGTTGGTAATGGCTTGTTGCAACTGACTCTCAATAATTGTGGTGATCTCAGTAAATTGGGTAGCTACTTCCTCGCAAAGCAGGCTAGCCACTCCCATGTCCAGTTGGGGGAGTTGGTTTTTAATAGAGACAAGTTGGTTGCGATTTTCAAGAATAGCCTCATGGTTATCCCTTACAAATAAAGAAGCCAAGTTGTAGAATATTAAAAGGTAGGAATGTAACTCTTGTGACAAGATAAACTGTCTCAAGATTTCCTGATGGTGGATCCCCATCATTTGAACTAAATGGTGAATGGTGGGGTGTGCAAACTGTCACAAATACTGCTCTGCCTGAGATACTCCTACTTTAGAGCTGGATAAGGTAGCAGATTCATATAGCGCTCGCATATTATCAGGAACTGTAGAGGCTTGGTTATGATGGGAGTAATCTCCAGGGAAAAGGGCATCTAGAAGTAATCAATTAATAGTATCAGCAACACCTGTATGCTGAAAAATGATAGTTTTGAGGTTCTAAAGACAGAATAGAAATATTGAGTGTAGCACGGAGTTGCATAAAATTGGGTTTGTTGTTCTCAGGGTCATGATTTCCATTGGCAGTTACCCATTGGGTAATGCTGGATATTTTGGTAAGTGGGCAAGTAGAGTCTTGGCGGGAATCATCCATTTTGAATATATTTATTCACCAGGTAGCTTGAGAGAGTACATTGCAGAGAGCACAAATTATTTTGTCAGGATAGGTAGATGAGGGTAATAGTTCCTCCAAAGTGTACCAAAATGGATGGAGTAAAATGTCCCGCAGCATGTAGACAGTGGGGAGAGCCGGGAATCCTAAGTGTAGGGGCTGGTAATTGGCTATAAGCATGAAAATAGGTGATGAGGGACCTATTGTATCAAAACTGGTGAAGTTGATGGTTGGAGAAAAGATTGCTGTACAGAGGCTCTAGAAATAAGTAAAACTAAGAATGAATGGGAGATAAAAATGTAACTTTATTTAATAAAAGGTGCGGATATTTATAGGCAAGGTTTTCCTCCTAATTCTTTTAGGGTAGCAATGTCCTCCACTGTCAAGATCTTCAGCATCCTGATGTTGATCAGGTGGGGAGTCAACGGCAGGCTTTCTTTTAACAAATTGATTATGTAACGCACTGGCTTCTTCCAATGAGCCACAAATGAGTTGGGCAACAGAATCCATGTTACAGACCATAGGGCTGACAGGGCTCCTGATACTACTCTCCTTGTGCGCACGCTACAAGATTGGACAAGCACCCCCTGGAAAACAGTTGCAAGTATACTTAACCCCAGCAACATGCCTTGACTCTAAGACAAGGTATAAAGGGAGGCAATAGCTCTCCCAAGCTCACTCTCAAAGTCCACTTCTTGCTGATTCCAGCCAAACATGGCTGCAGTTAGGCAATATTTTTAAAATAAAGTCAAAGTATAAATATATGCATTTTAAGTTCTTTTATTTAATATTGGGCCAGGTTGATAGAAAACAGAACTGAGAAGCCTCCAGCTCCCAGTTCCTTCCCTATATACACATGCTAAAAGCTAATATAAAATATAACACAAGCTTATGGTGCTAATCTGACTGATGCTTGGTGTAAACCTTACAGCAGGATCGCGGAATCCTCACTCAATGGTTCTGTACCAGTTCCAATCCTCAACAGTTCCGCGCCAGTTCCATTTCAAATCCCAAATGAACCGTGAAACTTCCAAGCACCCGTTCCATTCCATTCTTGATTTGAATCCAAATCATATCTCGAAACTACCCATGTTACTCGATTCCCATTTTTCCTCGACTTGGACGCCCATCTTGCTCCTTGGCCTCCTTCAAGCTCCTGCCCCTTAGGCGTCCTTGCCAGGACCAACGCCCCCTCCTCCTCCATACATCCAGACACAGCCTGCCCTGTCTTACCAAAGATCAGGGCAATGTGATGCTGAGGATAGACCTCAACCGTCACATCACCCCCTAGACAGGAAGAACTCTTGGATTTTCTCAGGACATCGGGCACAATCCCTAGCTGACTGCCATGTGGACTCCTCAATAGGATGACCCACCCAACGTACCAAGAATGAATGATGTCCTCTCACCACTTTGGTGTCAAGAATCTCCTCAACTTCATAATCTTTGGCTCCTCCTCCAGCTGGGAATAAAGGAGAAGGACTTTCAGGTGGCTGGCCAAAGAATGGCTTGAGCTGCGATACATGAAACACTGGATGAGCTCTTGACCCTTCTGGGAGCTTCAGCTCAAATGCCATCTCGTTCACCGCCCTCACTACCTGATATGGGCCCAACGCCACCAGCCCCAATTTCTAGCTCCTTACAGGAAAGGCGTAGTTCTGAGCATTCACCAAGACCCAATCACCTCTCTTGAAAGCTCTACCTTCAGATCTATGCCGGTCTGCCTTCCTCTTCTGAGCCGCGACTGCCACCACCAAATTCTTCTTCAGGAGCTCCAGGGTGTCCTGGGTATCTCGCGACAGTTCATCTGCCACTGGATTCCGCCCTTGCTCCCTGGGCCCCATACCCTCTGGGTGTTGGCCGTGATTTGCAAAAAATGGGGTCATACCTGTGGATGAATGCTTATGATTGTCATAAGCAAATTGAGCCAGCTTCACCCAATATACCCAGTCATCCTGCCGCCCTGAGACATAGCACCTCAAATATTGCTCCTATATCTGATTTACTCTCTCAGTTTGGCCATCTGACTGAGGATGGTATGCTGATGAATGGCAAGCCTTGATCTTTAGATTTCCCAACATGTGGAGCTAAAATTTAGATGTAGATTGTGGACCCCGATCTGACACAATCTCTTCAGGCACCCCATGTCTGGAGAAAATCTCATTTACAAAAATCTGTCCTGCCACTTTTGCAGAAATGGTTGACTGACAAGGGAAAAACTCTGCATATTTAGTCAGGCGATCCACCACCACCATCAAAGCATCCATCCCCTGTGACTTGGGCAGTCCTGTGATGAAATCCACACTCACTGAGGACCATGGCCTAGAAGGAATTTGAAGCGGCTTCAATTTCCCCCCCCGGTGCCATCCATTGGGCCTTCGCCCTGGCACAAACCACACAATGCGAAACATACTTCCGCACCACCTCGCCCACACCTCTCCACGAATAGTGACGGCGAACAAGATCTAACATCTTCTCTTGACTGGGATGACCTGCCAGAGGATGGTCGTGATTAGCTGCCATTACCTCTTGTTGCAGACTCTTCACTGGGACCCAAATCCTTCCCTCATGGCATATGATACCACCCTGAACCAAGAATCCCGCATGCCCCCTGCTTGCCCCACCTTCTCCTGTCTCTTCTCTTATCCGTTGGCCCAACTCACATCTTTGCTGCGCAGTCCAGATTCTTCCTGCCATTCCTTCTCTCCAGCCCTGGATCATTGCAAACAAGTTCTGTGGCAACATCATGGCTGTGTTGAACTTCCTCAACTCCTCATCAGAAAACACCAGTCCAGAATCACGGCTCAATAAATCTGGCAAGATATTTTGTTTTCCTAGCTTGTATTCAATCCGCAGGTCATATTGAACCAACTCTAAGTGCCACCGGGACTTCCTCTGGTTCATCAGGCGTGGGGACTTATAGTATTCTAAGGCTCAATGGTCTGTTTGGATGACAACTGGGTGCCTGGCATACAATAGATGATGTTGCCACTCCCCTAAAGCTGCAACTATTGCCAAAAGTTCCTTATCGTAAACTGGATAGTTGGTTTCAGCTGGTGCCATCTTCCAACTGAAATAACAGACAGGATGTTCAACCCCAGCTTTACCCTCCTGCAACAACATGGCTCCAAGTGCAAAATTTGACGTGTCAGTCTCTACCACGAATGGTTTGTTTGGGTCAGGGTGTGCCAGAACTGGGGCTGTCAGCAAACTCATCTTCACCTTGCTGAAATGCCCTCTCCTCAGCCTCCCCCCAAATGAACGGCATGTTTCCCGTCAGTCTTGTTAACAGCACAGCCCATTGGGCCAGATCCCTAGAAAACCTCCGCACAAAATTCACCACCCCCAAGAAGCTTTGCACTTCAGTCCTATTCCCAGGAGCCTTCAATTTCCGCACCGCCCGCAACTTATCAGGACAGATCGCTATCCCTTCTTGGAGGACCACGTTCCCTAGGAAGGACACCAATTCCTTATTGAACTTGCACTTGGATGGCTTCAACTTCAAGCCCACGTTCCTAACCACCTCCAACACACTTCTCACATCCCTCACATGGTCCTGTACCAATTTGGAAAACACCAGGATGTCATCCATATAGGCAACACAACACTTACCCACTAAGTCCCCCAATACATGATCAATCATGCGCTGGAAAACTGCAGGGGCATTGCGTAGCCCAAATGGCATAACCCTGTACTCGAAGTTCCCCAGATGACATTTGAATGCTGTATACCGCTGGTGCTCAGGGCGAACAGGAATTTGATTAAAAGCGTCCACCAAATCCAATTTAGTGAACACCCCACACCCATAGATCATGGCAGAATGTTCTCCATGAGTGGCATTGGATAGGGGTCAGGTTCCATTACCTCATTAAGGCGTTGGAAATCAAAACAAGGACGTAACTCCCCCCTGACTTGGGAACCAACAGGACTGGCGAAACCACCGGTGACTTGGAAGGCACAATCAAACCTATATCCAGCATCTTATGGACATAACCCTCCAATGCCTCTCAGGCCCGGGGATTCAATGGATAGACTGGACAGCCCTTTGGTAACTCAGAGCCTTCCTTGAACCAGAATCCAAATGCAAAATCCCCTGTAGGCGAAAAAGGCGCATCACCTTTAGGCTTAAACACCTCCGCGAAATCCTGATACTCCCTTGGCAATCCTTCCGCTGACACACTTGAGGTGATTCCACCCATGTGCTTCACCATCGAACCTTGAGACTGAAATGTCCATTCAAACGACCCCTGGCCTCTAGGCGACAGCAGAACCCTCTCTCTCTTCATATCAAACTGTGGACGGACATGGTGCCACCATCTCATTCCCAGCACCACAGAATGTGGCAGGTGAGCTACGGCGTGAAACTCCTCCCTGAATACCTCCGGGCCTTGCCTCAACAGGACCTTGGCCTGTACTCGCCATACCGCCGTTCTTTTGGAGGTGTCTGCCAACTTCACCCATCCATCCTTCTGTAATGACAATCCATGGCTTCTTACCCACTTCTCCTCAACATAATTTTCCCCAGCTCTGGTATCAATCAAAGCTAGAACTTCACCACAATCCCTTCCTTCATCCCCCACAAGCACACTGATGGGCAAAATCAGATAAGGATAAGATGAAGTAAGCAGTTTATTTTGAGATACCGGATTCACCAGTTTCTTGCAAAAATTATAAGGAGCCTTCTTATTCTGAGCCTCAGGATCCTGAGTGGTAATCTCGATGGGAATCCTTGTCTCCCGCACCTCCACCATACCCTCAGAATTCCCTTGACTCTTCTTCCCTTCCTCCACATAGCTAAACCCTTAGAACCATATATGGGCTCAGAACCTGCCCTTCTTCCACCACTCTGTCCTCAGAATCCCCCTGGGGGTCGCACAACTTCCTGACGGGCCCATACCAAAAACAACTGTCATTCTACCTGCAAGGCTAAACCCACCTCTTCCTCCAATGTCGCTGCAGGTTTCACCGCCGCCATTGCCAATAATAAATCAGCTTGCAAGTTTTGGCAAAACATGCGCAGAAGCTGAGACTCAGGTGCCTTTGCTGCTCTTGCCAATGCGCGGAACATCTGGCCATACTCCTCCACTGACTTCTTCCCTTGACCACACTGCAGTAAAGCCACCCAGGCCAAATCCTGCATCTCATCTGGACATGCTGCACGATCAATCCAATCCAGACATTCCTCCACTGATACGGGTAACCCTGACTGCTCTTCCAAAAGTTCTCACACCCAGTTGGACTGCTTTACTGGAAGTGCCAACAGAACCTGACTTAACTGCAAGGCAAACGAATCCTCCCCACCCGCTGCCTTTGTCAAACATCCCTGAAACTGAACCCAGCTAAACGTCTGGTGGATCAGTTCCAAGTCTTCCAACTTCAAAACCGTGGGAATTCTTCCTTTGTCCTTCCCAGGCCCTACCACTTTCCCACCATTCTGGGACACACACTCTAAAACCTGGTATAATTCATGAAGCAAAAGGCGGTGGAGAATATCACCATCAAGAGTGTTGCAGTATGGTTATACCACTTTGGAAACACCACTTCTTCTGGCACCTCTTTTGCTTGCCACCACAACGACAGGAAAGTAAATGAGTTCTGTTTAATGTAACGCACTGGCTCCTTCCAATGAGCCACAAATGAGTTAGGCAACAGAATCCATGTTACAGACCATAGGGCTGACAGGGCTCCTGATACTACTCTCCTTGTGCGCACGCTACAAGATTGGACAAGCACCCCCTGGAAAACAGTTGCAAGTATACTTAACCCCAGCAACATGCCTTGACTCCAAGACAAGGTATAAAGGGAGGCAATAGCTCTCCCAAGCTCACTCTCAAAGTCCACTTCTTGTTGATTCCAGCCAAACATGGCTGCAGTTAGGCAATATTTTTAAAATAAACTCAAAGTATAAATATATGCATTTTAAGTTCTTTTATTTAATATTGGGCCAGGTTGATAGAAAACAGAACTGAGAAGCCTTCAGCTCCCAGTTCCTTCCCTATATACACATGCTAAAAGCTAATATAAAATATAACACAAGCTTATGGTGCTAATCTGACTGATGCTTGGTGTAAACCTTACAGCAGGATCGCGGAATCCTCACTCAATGGTTCTGTACCAGTTCCAATCCTCAACAGTTCCGCGCCAGTTCCATTTCAAATCCCAAATGAACCGCGAAACTTCCAAGCACCCATTCCATTCCATTCTTGATTTGAATCCAAATCAAATCTCAATACTACCCATGTTACTCGATTCCCATTTTTCCTTGACTTGGACGCCCATCTTGCTCATTGGCCTCCTTCAAGCTCCTGCCCCTTAGGCGTCCTTGCCAGGACCAACGCCCCCTCCTCCTCCATACATCCAGACACAGTCTGCCCTGTCTTACCAAAGATCAGGGCAATGTGATGCTGAGGATAGACCTCAACTGTCACAGATTAGGGGATAGAAAATAATGCTCTGAGAGGAAATTTTAGAGAGGGATTGGAGATAGAGAAATTTGAATTGAATTGAATTGATTGGGAGCAGGTCAAATCCCAACACCTTACAAAGAGCATAACATCTATAATCCATGTATGTTCAGGAATAGCCTATACTTACCTTCTTTTTATATGTGAAAATATGCTTTCTATCATATATGCCACAATACTGATGCTAAAGTGAATAATGTATCTTTGGTAACAAAGTACACTAATAAGTATGATGCTTGCAATTAAAACTTTAGTTTTTGAACCTTCAAAGAAATGTTATATAACTTTGATCCTGCTTAACTTGACAAGAGAACCTGAGATTGTAAAAAACATAAACTGTTACTTAAAGTATGTTAGTTTTCTAGTAGTAAAAATATTGTTAATCTTATGATATAATTTAGTATCATTTTTTCTAAATCAATATTATCAGTTTTGTTTATTTTCATAAAATTGGGTGGTTTAATAAAAGTGAGTTTTATCAATTCATTGAGTATCACTAGTGATTAATAAAAACATAGTATAAATAATGAAGAGGGTCATGTCAAGGTAAATATAGTTGCAGACTGCATTTCAAGATACTGGGAACAAAGATTGATATGAAAAATAAGACTTAGTACTCATAAGCTTAGGTTCTCAGACATGTTCAATCCTATATTTAAATATTGTTTTGCATAGTATTTCAAATGGTAAAATGTCCTTTAAAAATAATCTAGAGACAATCAATATGTTTCAGACTATCAAATCTATATAAAAAACTATAAAGTTAATAAACTATATTTTTTAGCTTAACTTTTAAATTTAATTTTTACAATTGTGGTATGTAGAATATAGAGGATGACTTTGTTCATACTTTTCATGGTTGTGCAAATGTTATATGGCTCAATATTCTATTCAACTAGTGTTTTTAAGTTATGAAATTATGGGTTTTTTTATATAAATAATAACAAAAAAGTACAAATATATAATTTCTTATCTTTTCTAAACTCTCAATCCAATATTTTGTGCTCCCTTTTTACCTTAGATAATATAAAACCGTTTGTAAAGATATTGTTATAACCTATATGATATGCCAATTTGTTGATCACTACTTCTCAACAAATGAATAATTTTATGATTTTGGGGTGATGGAATTATTAATTAAAACACTCATTAATTATATACTTAAATAATTTACATTAAATAGGTGATTTAAGATATACAATTTATTTTTTGTTTAATTATACATTTACAGCCTGACTAAAGTGTTGAAACCATCTACTTAGTAAAAATTTTACTGGTGTACTGTCTGACTGACTGACATCTGAAACCTTCGAGTCTGATAGGTTCAATCTATTTGAGTGAGTGGGTGAGAATTGGCAAATAATATCAAATTTGAAACTATCGAGTATGATAGGTTCAATCTATTTGGGCGAGTGGGTGAGAATTGGCGAATATTATCTAATAATTCACCAAATTGCTCACCTAAAACTCAACAAAAATCAGTATTTGGGTTTAAGTAGATTAAGTAGTTAGGACAATCAACTCATCAGCCACGAGAGCAACAGTGGAGCTGTTAGTCTGAGTGGCTCGAGAGTAGTACTGGCACAGCTTATAGGCTGCAATGTGAGCTTATCATCTGACAAACTTTAAATACTGTAGCGAAGCATGGGTATCTGGATGTTAGGTTTATATATTTTAAAAATCTGCCTAATTTGATTCACCTAATTAATAAAATACGTTTGGCAAGTTAAGTAGAAGTTGATTTAGTGGTTTGGAAGAAGTCATGTACACAATGATTTTAAATATATAGAATGTTTCGAGTAGCAGTTTGGTGTATTTGATTGATTCAATAGGTTTTTTGTTTGGCCGAGTGGTTGATGGCTTTTGGTTGAATCAATAGGACACAGCTTAGTTTTGAGGGGTAATTAGTTATTGGTTGATTTGATAAGTTCAGCTAGGTTTAGCTGAGTGGTTGGTGGTTTTTGGTTGATTCGATTGAGCAATTAGATTTGGCTGAGTGGTTTCGTTTATTTATAATATAAAATCTAAATTAATAAATTGTATATCTAAAATTTTCTAGACATCGTTGCGAAGCACGGGTAAATCGGTTAGTCTATATATATAAAAATGAATGTCTGTCTGTATGTATGTCCCGAATGCATTCCTATACCATTCATCCAATTGTGATGAAACTTTGGTGAGTTGTTGTGTGCATGCCTGAGAATGTTTATGAATTTTAAAAAATATTATTTTAATAGTAAAATAAAAAGTTTTATATGTAACAAGTGAAAATCCTATATATACTTCGATGGTATTCGCTATATTGTTACAGCTGAGCAGTTTGATATTCAGCTGATTTGATATTTTAAATGGTTTAGTAAGTGGTTAGTGGTCATTCGGGTATTTAACAAGTTTATCTAAATCAAAACTTTGAATCAAAAGTCCAATTGATTTTAAAAATACCTCCTCTAGCATAATCGGCTCAGCTTTTGGCTCTAAACTTCAACTCTATAAAAGGCCAGTTCGAATCCTGGCGTAATCACTTTTTATACACTTTTCTTAAACTCACTGTCAATTCTGTCTGTCTGTAATTAAATCTTACAAGCTCTATTTCAGACACTTATTGTCAATAAAAAATTCTTAAATTTGGCACACTTATGTATCTTCAATAACAATATAATAATACATCAAAAATTTTATTTTTCATGTTCAAAAAAAGTTTTATATGTATCAAGTAAAAATCCTATATATTTTCAATGGTAGTCAGTATATAGTTATGGCTGAGCAGTTAGATATTTAGTTGATTTGATATTTTAAATGGTTTTGTTAAGTGGTTAATGGTCATTTTTTATACACTTTTCTTAAACTTACTGTCAATTCTGTCTGTCTGTAATTAAATCTTACAAGCTCTATTTCAAATACTTATCCACACAATGTATCACATTGCCAACAAACTTCTGTAAAATCACAGCAACCACAGACGAATTGATTCACAAAGTTTTCTCAAATATTGCACAGGATTACAAAAATCATCAGTGGCTAAGTTCACATGCTATACTAGCAGTCAAAAACAATGATGACAATGCCATCAATTTCAGCATTCAAAATAAAATACCAGGTGAAGTGACAACATATAAGTCCATTGATACTGTAATGAATCAAGATGAAGTCAATTATCCAACTGAATTCTTGAATTCACTTGATTTGCCAGGTATGCCGCCGCACGTTTTAACATTGAAAATTGGCGTGCCTATCATTCTTCTCCAAAACATGAATCCACCACAGCTTTGCAATGGTACCAGGCTTTCAGTGAAAAAGATGATGAACAATATCATTGAAGCTACAATCTTAAATGAAAAATTTAAAAGAGAAGATGTACTGTTGCCATGCATCCCAATGATTCCAACAGATATGCCATTTGAATTCAGACGTTTGCAGTTTCCAGTGCGACTCGCATTTGCAATGACCATCAACAAAGCACAGGGACAATTGCTACAAGTGTGTGGACTAAATTTGAAAAATCCATGCTTCTCACATGGACAGCTGTATGTGGCCTGCTCACGCATCAGAAAACCTTCTGATTTATTCATGTATGCACCAGATGGAAAAAAAAAAATATTGTGTATCCAAAAGCGCTTTAATAAACAGAATTAAAACACAAACACTTTCTATCTTTGAGTGGCATTGCAATGCGTGTCGGGTACTCATACTAATATTATCACATTAATTTGAAAACCACGCAAACAAAGTTGTGGGCAACAGCTATTTATTTATAAGAAACCTACTTTAATTGAACTTTATTAACTAAACTAACATTTTCATTTTGTACAACATGAAACTCCGTTGCAAAGTACGGGTATTCTGCTAGTCTATAATATAACACGGGTAAATCAGCTAATATTAAATAAAACAGCTTTTAGAATAGTACAACTATTATTGTTAAGCTTCAGTAACACAAGAAAGTCACATTTAAATTCACACATATTAAAGAAAACTTTATTTAACATAATATTAGTATAAATAATTTTATATAAAAAGAACCATGTTTTACAGCAAAAAAGTTAATAAACACAACGCTTTACTTTAAGATATATCCTAAAGTAGTGATAAGATAGTTTATTCATTAAACTTATAGTTATCCTTACAAGACTTATAAACTTTTAAAGCTATTGATAAGAATATATATATAATATAAATGTATCTTTCTTAATTCTACAAAAAGCTGATATAAAGCTTTTATTGATGCCACTTATAGTCAAAAAATACAATATAAATTGATTTATATAAGACCTTAATCATTTTTATATTTATAGTATGCTAAAATAGGTCTATACCTGGAAGCATACACTAGGTATACTTTATGGAGGAAAAATTAGGTGTAAAGGTCAAAAACTGGAAGATTTTGTGGATAGAAATATATACCATTATACTATATAAAGGAATGTATGATAGAAAATTTATCTAGGACAATGTAAAAAGAGCTTTGTTGTAGAGAGTTCAATATCAATCCTAAATATTTTCAAAGTCAATAAAAGTTGTTTGGGATTTTTACGCAATATTTTCATACAGTAGTATATACATAATACACTGTAACTAAAGATGTCAATTAAAGCTACCCTGTAATAGTCTAGACATCAAGGTTTCAGAAAGTGTAGCTTCTTAAATTAGTTATACTAAAAACAAAGTAATATCAAAAATTCATTGATACCATAGCATTAATTAAGTTGTACCAAATTTAATATACCAAACCAATAATACTATCTTGTTATCTGGCCAGGTAACTCTGAATATATATAATCATATGTTTTCAGAATCTTAAAGAGATAATTTTCAGATCAGGTTTTACTCCTCATATTATAAAACTTTTGATAACTACCTTCCCATATTTCGATATGCAGTATTTATCTCTAGGTCATTACTGTTTAAAAAATAAGGATTTTTTAGAATTTTTACAATAACTCAGATGTTAATTTAGTTTTGCAATATCTAAAATTACTTAATCTTGGATAGGTGATGATATTTACCTTGAATAAACAATATTATAGTGAAGTTACAAATAAAAAGAAGCAATGTTAAAATGTGTGTATAAGCTTATTATTCCTATATAATGGTATTGAAAATATGCTCCTATCTAGCAAAGTATCAAGTACTAAGGAATTGGAGTAAACTAAAGCTGGCAGAATCTTTTTAACATGAAACTTTTCAATCATAGGTCTCTTACAAGGGGTAGCAATGTTGTTAATCTGAGCAATGCTATTCGGCTAGTTTGCATATCCCAAAAAAGATTGATATAGAAAATTCTAGAATAGAACAGACTCAAATTTTGGTTTGAAAGGAGTTGCAAAAGCAAATGTTTTAATTTGTTAATGAAAAACTGCGAGTTGAAATACATGAACCTATGCAACACACGATTATCTTGAGCTTCCTACCTCGAATAAACAAATATCTCAAACTAATTGATCAGATTTCAATTTAAGCTTACTGTGGCTTGAACCAAGTTTAAAGTAGCTTCGCTTTTTAGTAAAATTTGTAACTTTTAACAGCTTGAAGTTTAACCTGCCCACCCGCCTGCTTAGTTGTCACTCAGTTCTTGAATCGTAAGTCGTAGTGCCTGATTACAGTACACCCAAGCCAGTATGCATGTCGATTTTTATTGCGGGAGAAAGCAAAGCCTGTTTTCAACCCGCTTCTCTGCTTGGCTCTGGCTCCTTTGAGTCTATTTTTCCTTAATTTTTATTACCCCTTTAAATGCATCTTAGTTCCTGTTATTATGAACTCGGCTATTTATCAACTTATGGCTTACTTGGGTTCCTTTATCCTCCCTGAATTGTCTTGCCGAATATAGATGAGTTCCAAACTTGATCTCTCTCTTGATGAAATCATTAAGAGCCGTCCTAAGTCCAAGAGCAGTGGCCGCCGTCGAGGCGGCACCGTTCGTAAAGGCCGTGGCCAAGTGGCTAAGACCATCAATGAGAAGCCTTATGTCATGCCTGCTGCTCCACGCCTTCCAGCTTTCTCCGAGAGTGGGAAAAATTATCATCACCAATCTCCATCATAATGTAACTGAGAGAGATCTAAGAGAGCTTTTTGGCCAAGTCGGCGGTATCAGATCTGCCACTCTCAACTTTGATTCCCGAGGCGTCTCTCAAGGGTCTGGCGTGGTGGTTTTTTCTCGTTCAGCAGATGCCATAAACGCATTTCGTAAATACCACGGAGTTACATTGGATGGTATGTTTTTCTGTTCGCTTTTTTATACCTGAGTTGTTTTTAATCCACTTCATTCTCAAGGGCGCCCTATGAAGATTGCGATTCCTTTACGCCATCCATAGAGCCTTCCGTACCAATAACTTCTCGAGTTGGGCCCTTGAGAAATGAGTCCACCAAAAAAACCAATGGCCGTCCTAGTTTGCAAAGAGCAAAATCCAAGCCAGTCAACAAGCGCAAGAAGGAAGCTCAACCGGCTAAATCGAAGGACGACCTTGATGCTGAGCTGGACGCTTATAACGCTGTAAGTCTCACTAATTTATCATAACTGATTTGGATGTCTTTTCAGACAGCTGCCATGGAAGAGTAAGCTATATTTTAAGAATTTACTTGAGCTTTTTGGCCTTCTTATTTGCTAAATTGCCCTACAAACCTTATTAATTCGTTTGCTTCATGACTATTTTTGGGTAAAATAAAGTCGCTTGTCATTGTTCATCAGAACTTGCATCTTTGCTTTTGGGCCTCAACTATTTGCTGGTAAATTAATTTATCGGAGTTGCTTATGGGGTTCGCGAATAAATTAAAGAATGCTTTGACCGTGGAAACTACGTTATTGATTTTTGCTTTTTGCGTTTGAAAAGGGGGACTGGTTTTCAGGCGCTATACACGAAATTTTTAGTTGACTTTTGTATGTTTTTAATTTTAACCTCCTCTTTCTTGATTGGCGTCAATGACATGACTCGCATGTAATTTTGAACGATTTTTTTAATTTAAATGTATAAATAAACCATGTTTTACAAAAGTCGATAATTTTTAATCTTTGTTCAACCTGATATATTTGACTGACAGCGCTTACAGCCTATAACAGAAGAGTCTTATATTTGGCGTAAATCTTGGTTAGGTTTGATTTATGGGACAATTTAAGTAGGAGGGTTATTTAGTTTTGCCTAAAAAATCAGTAAGATGACAATCTTTGTATTTTTGCTCTTCTGATAATGAAAGGCGCTGAAATTTAAGCTTTCTTCATGGATATCATAAGGAAGATTAAAAAGGCTGAATTTCTAGAATTATTTTTTGATTGATTTATATGAAGACGAGCTGCTCCCGGCAGCTTTGCTTGTAATAATTAGCTACATATTAGGATCTAGTGTTATTTATAACCGTTTAAATTAACTAAATATGATCTATCCTTTTAATTCTGAGAAAATAATATTCTATTTTGATTTTATTGATTTCTAATTATTGATTTGGATAGTGTTTGATATCCCTGCTGATATTAATACCCTTTATCTTTTTTATCTATTATCCCATATATTTAATATCCTTCTGCTTTCTATTACTTATCATATTATATATCCATATTTAAGATTGCTTTATATGAAATGATTATATGATATTTATTACTATTCTAACCCTCAACTAGAGTTGCTGATAGGTTTCTTTAAAATATATAAGCTTCTAACAGTAGTGGCTCCAATATTTATATATCTTTTTATCTCATGTCTAAGGTTTGCTATATTTACTTAAAGAATCTACACTTCATATGGTCAAAGCTTAAATACTTATGGCTCCCTTTTATTACTATTGCTTATAAATTGATTACATTTCTTTATATCAAAATATTTCTTTTTGTCAAAGCTCCTATATCTAGAACTCATATTTTTCTAATTTTACTTTGAGTTTATAATTATATTTTAAAGATAACAAACTTTTGAGTTGAGAGTTTTATGGCTATAAACTCACATTTAACCTTTCTTTAAAGACTATTATAGTTGTTCTCTAGATATGCTTATAAACTTATAGCGACTTATATGAATATCCTTGCATTTTCTAACCTTACCTAAGAAAGATATTATGCAAGAGTTAAATCTTATAAGTTGACTTAACATAGAGATAAAATTTATTACTTCAGCTATATCTATAAAAAAAGTAAGCTTGTGTGCGTGTGTACGATGGTCAGCCAAAACTACAGCGTGTAGAGTTTTGAAAAGTTGGCTTTAGGTGGATGGGAGGGGGTCCATGTGCATTTCGAAGCCAGATTTTTAATTTTCATAATAAAATAAGTTTTATATGTAAGAAGTGAAAATTGTATATATAGTTAGTGGAATTCGGTATATTGCTATGGCTGAGCAGTTTGATATTTGGTTGATTTGATAAGCTTAAATGGTTTTTCCAAGCGGTCAGTGGATTTGGGTTGATTAATAAGCTTGATAGTTTTAGTAAGCAGTTAGTAATTGGTTGATTCGATAAGGTAATTAGTTTTGGTAAGCAGTTGAGAATTTTGGTTGTTTCATAAGTTTAGGTTTGGTTTACGAAGCGGTTGGTGATTGGTTGATTTGGTATATTCAATGGTTTTAGTTATTGGTAAGTGGTTTGTGGTTTTGTTTGTTTCAAACTCAATAAGTTTAGTTCTACAACGCGGTTGGTGATTGGTTGATTTAGTATACTTAATAGTTTAGCTAAGCGGTTTGGTGGTTTATCAGTATGAATTATCTGATAAACTAAATACCGTAGTGAAGCACAAGTATCTGTATGCTAGTAGTATATATTACTGTCATTATATTCCTCTCATTTTTTCAATATCATTATCTAATATTGAACTTCAGCTTCTATCACTTGCTTATAATATATGTTCTCAGTTATATTTATTTTAATTCTTATAGCTTACATTTATACCCCTAAGGTTTGTGGTTTGCACTGAGGCAGTGAGGATACTTTATCTTAACATGTAAAAGTTAGTCCCTTAACCCTGTAAAACTTTGCTGGATCTTAACTTTTCAGGAATGCTATTTCAATTCCATTTGACTGAGAAGTATCATAAGTATAATTTAGCCAACTTCAACCAATTTTTAATGCAAACTTAATTTGATCTTCCTGTTATGTGATCAAGCATCAATTCACAATGTCCTGAGTTGCAGCCTAGGTGCAATATATAGGTTGATGCTTTCCAAAGGTGTCATCTAATTTCATTTTCTGAGTTGAGTTTTGTGCCTGTTTTTTCCTTGTGTACTCTTTCCCACCTTTGCTTTTGCTATTCTTTAAGGATCATAGCAAGTTGTGCTTAACTGCTGATAGTTAAGGCCTCTTTCACCTATCAGGTAACCTCTCCTAAAATGTTAACTTTTTCTAAAAATGAGGGTACAAAGTACAGCTACCTGTTTCCCCTCCTTCAAAGTTTGTTTTCTCATCAATTTAACCCCTTCCATATCCAGTACCTTCATATAACCTGATACCACCCCTCAGCTCTCAGATTGCAATTTTGCCAAACTGTGCACCGCAGTTGGTTCATTTTCCTATAATTTTATTCTCATCCCTCTCTAGGTCACCCAAAAGTTTCCGCTTCCTTTCTTGTTAAAGCCTGTTGCCACTTGACTTCCTGGTCCCCATACCCCTTACCCCTTGTCACATTGATTTTTGCAACTTGATCAACCATGCAAGTCTGGAAGAACCGCCCATCTGTTTAGATTATGACCAGCATCCTTACCGCCATAAGAAGGACTTTAAGGTGCCAGTAAACACCCTACCTTGGTTGAGTGACATGGCTCACATGGTAGATGAGTTGTAGGTTACTGTCCTGGATCCCATAAATTCTCCCTGTTAGGCATAGGGCAAGCTAAGTGAAAGCTGGGCTGTAGGCGTGAGTTTCTGAATCCTCCTAACAGCAACTCCAGTCTGCAAGGAAATGTTCTTCCTTTAAAAATCAACTTATGTGAGGGAGAGAAGGGGTGTGGGGTTTCCTGCTGAGGTGGTAGTGCAGAAAAGGCATTCTCATTTTAGTTAAGCTGTTAATTTAGAAAGATAAACAGAGAATTTCTCTATTTTTCCTACAATCTTAATAGTATAATCTGTTATATCAAATAGGTTGATAATAAACAAGAAAACTCAAAATAATTTTTATTCAAGAGAAAAATGAAATAAAACTAATAACCCAGTACCCTATCATTAGAAGAGTGCTGAGCTTTATGTTGAGCTAGAGGGGATTTACTATGCTGTAAACATCAGGTCAAATCTCCAATTTTTAATTCATTAAATGTGTGATTATTGCTTTAATTCAATTCTCCATATTAGCAATAATGGCCAGATTTTCTGAGCTATTCTTAATAGGTTTTGGTAAGATTGGATTGTCCAAATAAAACCTTTCTCTCACCTAAGCATCACTTTTGCAAGGTAGAATTGTACCTGATTAAGTTCATAGAGAACATCTCAATAGTTAGCAAAATACTGTACTAATTGAGAAGTCTACCCACAACTTTAAAAGCATCAAGTTACAGTAGTTTACTTCACTCATCAATGCCCAGCACTTAGACATTGCCAGCCTACTGCAACATCTATAATTTTTAAAACTAAATTAATATGCTAATGGATACTACTTTTGACAGAAAACTTTACACCAAAAATAGCTCTAGAGCTATTGGTGACAATGCCCAATCATTTTATAATTTGGCATCTGCTCCTGCATTCAACTTGATAAACTTTTTCTGAGATGACTTCAGAGGTACAAACCCTGTCAATCAAATCCACCGCCCATTCTGGATGAAAGGCAGACACCGCTACAGAAAAGTAAGTGCCATTTCACCCTAGGATCCCCATAAATAAAGGGTACCAAAGCTTCAGCTCCTAAAGATCTCCAGAAAATCCACATCCAGAGTTGCTCCAAAAATTCCAGGAATAACTTAATAATTTTGTGGGAACATAACCCATTATGGAAGTAAACTCTGAAAAAGCTATCCCCATTCAGTGATCTGTTTACGCCAAACTTACTGAAGATAGTTTAATGCAGGGGGAGGGTAATTTTCAAACTTCTGCACTTTAAACTTTCTTCCGCTGTCAATTAATCCCCACACTTGATTACTGGCTCTTCAGGCCATAATCTCAATGAAGCTACAGTTATATCAGGATCTAAATTTAAATTTTTAGATAATCAATCACAATTGGGGAAAAAGTTTCAGTAGGAGGATCTAAATCCGCTGATATGACCCAGGTGACAGCCAGTGATGCTGCTGCAACACCTTTGAAGTATGTGCTTATCCAAAGGGACATGCTTGATTGCAGAGGCGTCTCAGACTCAATATTAAATGATGGAAAGCATTGTAATTCTCATACTCTACAACTACTTAGTAGGTTGCAAAATCAATCACCCCTGTGACAGATGCCATTTGGCACAAATATAAATTTTCAGACAGTGCTGCCAAAGTTGGATTGATATTTATCTTAATCAAAATGGCATCTTTTTTTAAAACATCACAAATCTACACCAAGGACGCCCACAAAAGGATAAGCTATCCATTGACCACCACACAGTGGAAGCCATTGTCCACAATGGCATCAAACCTGCCAACGTTAAGGCCTGGCTCAAAGCTGGGATCAACTTTCATAACGCCATGGAGTATAAAAAAGCAGAAATCCCCATCAAACTGGCGCTTTCTGTGAAAATCTCAGAACCTTTTCCAATGGATTCAAGTGTCTATGTTAGGCGCTTCTCAAATGCTACAATTGCACTTGATTGGGCATGGAATGCCATCACCACCAACATGGCACTTGAATGGTATAACATCACTTTCTCCCCCAAGGAAGCTTTGCCTTAGATTGCAATCAGTTGTGTTGCAACCAAGCCTTACACTAGTTAAGATGTATCCTGCATGCAACTGCTTATTATTTGCTCAAAGATGTCTGGGACAAAGAAAAGTCAGTGGATTAGGAGCCCTACTGGGACCAGTTGCTGGAGGATACCATCAATTGAAGCACAAACAGCTTTACCCCTGCTAAAAAGTGGTGGCCGCACAGTTTTGTGGGGGTTTCAAACACTTAACTAACAATTCTTGTTTGATGAAAGGAAAAGAAATTTGAGCTGTTAAAGGATCAAGTAACCTGTGAACTTGTTTGCTTTAAAAACTACTTAGTCAACTATTGCATAGAATAAGCTAAAATAATGTTAATGATAATCTAGTAAATCAAAAACAAACTATTTTATCAGGGATACTATCTTATTATATATGGGTAGCTCATGGCAATTTAATGCCCATCTATTAAAATCATTGGCATCAGTTACCAGAGAATATCATTACCTCTATTAAAGACCTGCAACATATGACATACTATTGGTAAGGACTTCCAACAACACAATTCCAGAGTTGTGGCAATTGCACCCACAAGTTTGGTAAACAAAAGCTATTGTATTGGGCGTCTAATTCTAATGGTTTCTATATAGGATTGTTAACAGAGCTAAAGCTATATCTCTCAAACAGGATAAAGCTCCAAAAACAAAGTTGCAAGCCCGTTGGTTACTCAGGCATCTTAGGAGGTACAGCCCTATCAAAGAGAACCCTACACTGAATATTATTAGCTGATTCTCATCCCTAAGGAACAGCAGCACATAAGTGCCATACAGTTCTAGCTCTTGGGTGACCTTTCTGACGTCCATGGCACCAAATTTCTGATTTTCAAAGGAGGTGAATTTATAAATCTTAGAGATTATTTCAGATTTTTTAGTATTTATTAGAAGATTTTAGAAGATGAAGTTGCTCTAAGCACCTTCACTTGCTACTTTATATACTGGAAGGAAGGGGAACTGGGGAATTGCACTTGGTAAGTTCCCACAGAGTTGCCTCACAAGTTTGATCCCAGTAATGGACTTTGGGTAGGGGACAATTTTGACTGTGTTGGTTTTTGCGCACCAATGCCCCAAACTGAGATAGCAAATAGCAAAGGCGGTCCATGGAGTTCCTGGCCTATCATATGCCATGCATGGAGGTTTTCTGGGTTTTATCCTCCTTTCCCATTTTTTTCACTTTCCTAATTGGTGCAGTATTGTCCCCAGGTTGTTCCACCTCGAATAAAATTTAAAAAGTTCCCACAGAGTATGCAGACGGCTTGGGACTTGGGGGCCTATTCATGAATTTTGAACCTTGATATTCAAGTTGAGACTCGTTCTAGACTGTCCAAAAGGATTTTGGGCCATCTCAAAAACTTTTTAATTAAATTTATTTAGATTGGCAAAATTGACCTTTGATTCATTATTAAAACTTTTGTTTTAAGGGCCAATATTACCTTTTTTGGTGTAATGTTGATTAAGCAAATTATTTTAAAATTAAAATCTTCAGCTGATTTTTGAGAGCCAAGGCCCTTGCAACTCGCCTTTTTAGCCTTAATATCCCCCTAAGGGAAACTAAGTCTATGTGGTGGTCAGGTATAGCCTTGACCATTACAGCTATTAGGAATCAGCCTGACAACTCCTGGAAGTCTAAACATCAAATTAGTCATAATTGATCACATTTTTGACATATTGTAATTTAGAGCTTGTCAAGAAATTAATCAGATGGATCCTTGTTGGGATTTTTGCCCATATTCCCAGCCTGCTAGATTACCTGGTGTCATCAGGAGAAAATTCCCTAAGGCGAAGTGAATCAGAAGTTGGTTGTCCCAAGTTTTGGAAGAACTATGTTTGAGAGATTTTGGGATATTCACCTGGTCATATCCATTGAGGATCAATCCAGATGAATACCTAATATCTCATCGGGCGGAGTTGCTGACAAAATAGGGGCATCTGATAGTGATTAACTATCAGGTGTACCAATTGGGATCAGTCAGGTTTCATCACTGACTGATCAGGAATGAATAGTGAGTTGCGAGGTGGGTGATGCCACTTGCAACCAGTGAGTCAAACGGCTGGTGAAGTGACCTGCCATAATGGGTAATAAGTTCCATTATATAAGCAGGTCGCTAGCCAATTATGGTTGGTTTGCTTGGATTGAGAGGAAAACGTTAAGGACACATTTTCTGACTCTTTCTGTTTGAGGTCTCAAGGATTTCCAATGATGGAATCCTAGCCAGGATGGGGAAGACCATTGCTGCTGAGATGAGAAAGGGTGATTCAACAGCAACGGCTGCCATTTCATTGAAGAGGTGTCAACTGAGGGTTAGACTGCCAAATCCCCTACTATATAATTCCTGAATTTACTATAATAAAAAACTTTCTTTTAGGAAAACATTATTATCTACAGTAATATTGTCAATTCAGTGTATAGTTAGACTATCAGTTTTTTTATTGTGTCATTCCATATCAAGGATATTATTGCACAAGCAATAATTGGAAGACTCTCAGAGAGAAGAGCAAAGATCCAAGTTGGGATCTAGAGACAAAGGAACCACAATCAGGGATAGCTGCCAACTGTGTGTTGGGCTGAGAGAGACTGTCACCGGGGTATCTTGATAAAGATCAGGTGGACAGGAATACAGGGAACAAATCCCTATGAGTATGAATTCAAGAGTATTTAATTGAAGGTACTGGCTGAAGCATTGGGCCTAATAATAGTTCAAACTCAACTACGGATAATAGTCAGCATACTATTATTGATTAATACATTCTATACAACGTGGCAAAGTGCATGAGAAAATTGAACCAGTGCAGTAAAAAGGTTACTGGTTTGATGACCAATAATCAACCACTAGAGTAAATTTTTACAAGTTGGTGCTCACTACAGGAGTAGTTGAGTAAAGAATCTATTATAATAATGTTCTATGAAGGTGTTTCACATTTTGGAAATAAGTTACTGAAGGAAGTAACAAAGATAGAACGTGAAGAGGATTACGTTCAGTGGCGTTCACCCAGCTCATCAGTGGAGTTTTGAGTGAAGCAAGATAAAGATACTCAAGTTCAGGGAAAAGGACTTGCAGCCTAGATATAGAACTATCTTGTGCTGCAAGAAAACCAGTTCCACCAGACATCTACTTGAGATAAAGAGTATCAGCAGGGCCAACTTGGGTTGGAATTGGGCCCGCTGTAAATAGTCCCAAGGAGCAGCAGGATCAACTCAGATAGAAATTGGATCCTCTTTAAATAGTCCTAAGGAGAGAGTGTTTAGATGAGGCATTGGATGAAATAGGAAGGAATTAATCCGGATAATCTGATTGCCATACCAATGAAGAGATAAAGTCAAAATAGGAAATGATTGATCTAAGATAGTGAAGGAAATCGTTTGACTTTATAACACTCAATCACTGGTCAAAAGTTGCTGGAGATGAGTTCATCAATTCAGGAGAAATTGGATGAAGCTAACAAGGTCAGAACGACATGTGTAATTAAGGATAGCCCCAAAAGCAGAAATCATTTTCAGGAGAAAAACGATCTGGACAATCAGATGAAACTGTTGGCTAATGATATATGAGGATCCAAAGCATCAGTTGCCAAAATAAGAGATGAAATTAGGACCTGTTGGATGAATAACCAGTCAGGGTTAAAGGCTTAATATTCAAGAGAATTGCCAAAATGTTGGCAAGAGTAGCATATATGTGAGAAAACAGCGCTGCTGGTCATATAGTAAAGAAGGTCAATACTAATTAGAAGTATTGATTCTAAGAGAAAATAGTTGCAATGTTCCCAGTGGATCTCTAAACCATTAAATGGTTATGTCCTGAGATTTTGGTCAAGTCCTATAAGAGGACAACTGAGCCAAATGAATGGTTAAATCTTAAGAGGATAAGATTTTGAACCATGATAATTGATAGGTTTAAGTACCCAGGACCCAGTTTGGATGAAGGGGAAAAGAAGGACCTCTGAGCCTTTTTGTAGATTGCAAGTCCCATTGCAAAAGAAAAATACAGAAAATATATAAAATATATAAAAGATATAAAATATCAATATTTATGGTCTATGAGTTCTGGGCCTAGGAAGCGACCAAGAAATCCTGATGGATGAATGGAGGAAATTTCACCCTCAATGAGATGCAATTATCAGCTGGGTTAACTGAGAGCATCAACCTATTGGTTGATTAAGAGCAACTCGCTGATATGTCAGAAGGCCAGAAGGAGAAGGCGCTCAATTTATTTGAGAAATATCAGGAAGTGTTCGCTCAGGATGACCACAATTTGGGATGCACATGAGATGTGATTTACAAGGTCAACACCAGGGAAAATCTACCAATAAGGATGAGACTGATCTGAAGATTGAAAGCCGCTGAAGCAGTAGTGGAGGATGAGATCAGCAAACTAGTAGAGCATGGGCTTCTAGTTCCGTCATCAGGTCCTGGGCGAGTCCAATTCTGATTGTGAAGAAGAAGGATGGATCAAACCGGGTGATGATTGACTACCAAAGGCTGAACAAAATGATCAAGAAGGATTTGTATCCCCTACCAAGGATTGACGACGTGCTGGATCAATTAGGAGAAGCAAAGTAGTTCTCCACGATGGATCTGAGCTCAGGATACTGGCAGATTGACTTGTCAGAAGAAGACCAAGAAAAATGTGTGATTATTACTGCGCAGGGGTTATACCAGCCGACGAGGATGCCCCAGGGTCTTTGCAATGCACCCACAACGTTCCATAGGGCCATGGACATGATATTAAGTGACCTGAAGTTGTCATGAATCCTGGTATATCTGGACGATATCAATGTGTTCAGTAGAACGTTTACTGATAACCTGCACCACTTGAAAGAAGTTTTTAAGAGACTGTCTATGGCTAATCTGTTGATCAAGCCAAGGAAGTGCCACTTCTTCAAGCAAGAGTTAGAATACCTGGGATTTGTAATCAACTCAAGTGGATTGCAGCCGCAAACCCAGAAGATAGCAGCTATAGAGTGTATGGCTGTACCAAAAAGTGTCTGAGATATTCAAGTGTTCCTTGGGATGGTTAGATACTAAAGAAGATTTATTTGGGACTTTATCAAATAGCAGAGCCTTTATTTCATTTATTAAAGGATCCAAAAAAGGATTTGTATGGAATGAAGAGGCCCAGGACTCCTTTGATAAGTTATGCCAGTTTTTGATAGATTCGCTGATTCTGAAATATCCAAATTTCAATTGGGAGTTTTATCATTCAAACTGATGCTTCATTGACAGCAATTGGTGCCATACTGAGTCAAGTAGATGAACTTGGGGATGAGCATCCGGTGGCATATGTGAGCTGGACACTCTCAGCTGCTGAGAGGAACTACACTGTGACTGAGTGGGAATGCCTTTCAGTCATATATGCATGCAAGCAGTTTTGGGTGTACATCCACAGAACGCAATTTAAGGTGGTGATGGACCACTCTTTGCTGCGTTGGCTGCACAATATAAGAAAACTGGAAGGACTACTGGCCTGATGGGCACTTAAGCTTCAGGCTTACAATTATGAGATAGTCCACCAAGTGGGGGCTTCTCATCAGAATACGGATGACTTATCACAGTTGCCAATGGTCCAGTTGGTATACCCACAGGTGAATGAGCTATTCCAGAGAATGGTCAAAGGAAGAATCAGAGATGAGCCTTGAGAAATTCAAGGTGCACTTCAAAAAGCAATGGAAAACACTGAGACTATGGATGGACAAGTATTTAAGACAATCAACGGGAAGCAGCTATTATTCCAGAAACCGTCAAAAAGAGCAGCAATAGTGCAACCAGCTCACAAGGTTGTTGGGCATGGAGGACTGAGGAAAACAACTGACCATATGCGCCAGTATTATCACTAGAAATAAATTAACTATGATGTCACGGATCATCTGGCTGGTTGCATGGAGTGCCAGCTGCATAAACCACACAAGAACACAACTGGATACTGACTGGTCCGCCCTGGATTTGCACGGCACATGGTGTCCATTGACATGATGGGATCATTAGTGATTAGCACAGTTGGAGTCAAGTACATCATAGTAGTCATCGACCATCTGATGAGATGGGTTGAAATGAAAGCCCTAACCAGAGTAGACGCTACCAGTACTGCAAGATTCATCCTGGATTAAGTAGTATACTGGCATGGATGTCCGAAAGTCCTATTGAGTGACAATGAAACTGACTTCACGTCTCATGTGATCCTGAGGCTAAATGAAATAATGGGGATCTGAGGAGTCAAGTCAGTAACATACAATCCGGAGATTAACAGACTGGTAGAACAAGTCAATGAGATGCTGGCTGTGATGCTAAGGAAGCTAGTTGTAGGGAGAAATTCTGCGTGGGGAATGTACCTGAGTTTGGTGACGTTCGCCTACAACATTAGTCATCATATGGCAATGGGTAAGATGTCATTTGAATTATTATATGGAAGAAAGGCCGCGTTGGCATTAATCTTATATTTGGTGGTGGAACCTACGTTGGGGATGAGTACCGAGCAATACTTGAACTTACTGATAAGTATCCTGATTGATATGCAATTGCAAGCATTTGATACAACCTTGAAGAAGAGGATATGAGCAAAATTGATGTATGACAAAAACTGACCGGCATTAGAAGAATATCAAATAGGAGAAAGAGTCGCCTATTGCAATATGCATGGTTTCAGATGAAGAAACAAATTAGATGTGTTGTGGTCAGGTCCATTCAAAGTAATCTCCAAGATGGCAACCAATGCTTACTCCATCAAGAATCTCTTGGATGGAAGAATTGTAAATTGAGTCCACGCTAAGTATCTAAAGCATTGGATCAAGGAAAAAAATAAAAGAGTTCCCAAAGGACTGATGAACCATTAAGTTGGTCATATCCTGATAATTAGGTCAAGTCCAAAAAAGGACCTCTGAACCAATCTAGATGGTTAAGTTCGAAAAAAGGACCTCTGAACCATGGAAAACTGGTAGGTTTAAATACCCAGGACCCAGTTTGGGGGAAAAATGGACCTCTGAATTAAAACAAGGTTAAGTCCCATAGGAAAAAAATGAGAATAAAGATAAAAAAATTGATAAAAGATAATGGAAATTTTTTTAGAGGCATAGATAAAAAAGCCAATATGTTTTTTTGAATTTTTATTTTTATTGATTGTCCTCAGTAAGGGGATGATTCCGCCTATGTCACCTCTTGGGGGAGGGAGGATGGATCACAGTAGGAATAAATAGCCCATTAAAATTGATATGCAATTGGATGCTTGCAAGGGCGAGATCTACATGAAACCACATTCATTGAGTGGATGCTGAGCCCTGAGAAAAAATGACTAGGGGAAGGGAAATTTAAATGTCAGAAGATGCCAGTCGTGAAACCCTGGAGCGAGGAGGAAAACAGCAATAAAGGAAAAGGCAATTGGCAAATAACCCTGAGTAATCCCAATATGGCACTGGAGCTGGAAGATTTGTCTTGAGCGCCTGCCAGCGGGCTTCATCGAGGACACCAGATATGTGGGCTGGCAGCAAAGAAGGAATACTCAACAGGGGTTGCCAAATCATGCCCCCAATTAATGCCATCAGTGGAATATACCGATGGGAAGCTCCAGAGAAGAGGTAGTTGTGCAGAGAGTGGATTGCATCCTGCAAGTGGCTACTAAGGGCTTCATGGAAGCTAAAGCTGAATGACCAATGGAAGCCAGGCGAGGCTAAAAGCTTTGTAGACCAACTTCAAATAACTTGGCCAGCAAAGCGAAGAGCATAAGTGGCAGTATCCCAATTCAGAAGGTTGTCAAGATCAGAGGGATTCAGCGCTAATGTCAAAGCCTCAGTGACTTAGGCTCAGAGTTCAGCGTAGGGGAGCTCAAAGTGTATGCTGTTACCAATTGAGAGCTCAGAAACCAGTACAGCGGGCTTGTAAATTTGACCAAGTTGGAAGAGGAACTCAGGGAGCAAGTCCAACCCAGCCAAGAATGAATGATCCAGAGCAACTGGCATAATCTCTGGAGCATCAACAATTTTGTATGGAGCATCAGTAAAAGGAGCCAAATCCAGGAGGGTTTTAAAGTCCAACTCTGGAATTGACTGTAAGGGAAGAGTCAGCTGAGAGTTGTTTGAAATGATGGCCAGCCTAATTTTAGAGGGATTTGTTACTGTTTCTAGTAATTTGATGAAAAGCCTAGCCACTTGTGCCAGACTAGGAGTATTAGTCCTGGAAGGACTATAGAAGAGGTTCCGTTGAGAATCATGACTCATCTGCTGAAAGAGATGGAGGTCTGGATCAGACAAACTATTCAGGAGCTGCTGGTAATGAGATTTGGAATTTGACATATGAGCTGGATGAGAGGGGATGTCAGACTTATATAGAAGTTGACATCTTGCAATCTATAATCCATTAGGCATTAATTTTGGGGAAAATAATCTCAAAATTAATGAGATAAGCTTTCCAAAGGAAGAATTGAGAATGACTTACAGCCAAGAGGTTATGAGCAAATAATGAGGGTGAATAGAAATAAGTATTCTTAATCAAGCTGCAAAACAAACATCAATGACAAGAGTCTCCTGTCTAAGATGAGGAGAAAATCAGGAAAACAAGGACGCCAGACCAAGAATCCTGAATATGACAGTGGGTCATATACCCTGACGAGGGGGAAACTGGATCCTGGGACTAATGTCATAACAGGTAAATCGAACAGCCTGGCATGACAGAAGGTCATGGGACCGCGCTCTGAGAAGGTGGTAGCGAGGAGGAAGAGGAAGAACGCCATATGCCAAAGGTCATCCCTTGCAGCATTGAGTATTGATGAGTGTACTCATCTTGAACCAATGAAGTATTTTACCAAGTGTCTGAAGCGGTGTTTTCATTCCCCAGTCCTCTTCTTGCTGGAAATCTAGGCAAGAGGGAGGATGTGTTGGGATTTTTGCCCATATTCTCAGACTGCTAGATTACCTGGTGTCATTAGGGGAAAATTCCCTAAGGCGAAGTGAATCAGAAATTAGTTGGCCTGAGTTTTGGTGGAACTACATTTGGGGGATTTTGGGATATTCACCTAGTCATATCCATTGGGGATCAATCCAGATGAATACCTAATATCTCATCGGGCGGAGTGGGTGACGAAATAGGGGCATCTGATAGTGATTAACTATCAGGTGTACCAATTGGGATCGATTGAGTTTCATCACCAACTGATTAGGAATGAATAGTGAGTTGCAAGGTGAGTGATGCCACCTGCAACTAGTGAGTCAATTGGTTATTGAAGTGATCTGCCATAATGGGTAATAAGTCCCATTACCTAAGCAGTCGCTAGCCAAATATGGTTGGCTCACTTGGATTGAGAGGAAAACGTTAAGGACACATTTCTGACTCTTTCCATTTGAGGTCTCGAGGATGTCCAATGACGGAATCCTAGCCAGGATGGGGAAGACCATTGCTGCTGAGATGAGAAAGGGTGATTCAATGGCAATGGCTGCCATTTCATCAAAGAGGTGTCAACTGAGGGTTAGACAGCCAAACCTCCCTACTATATAATTACTGAATTTACTATATAAAAAAACCATCTTTTAGGAAAACATTATTATCTACAGTAATATTGTCAATTCAGTGTATAGTTAGACTATCAGCTTCTATTGTGGCATTCCATCTCAAGGATAACATTGCAGAAGGCAATAATTGGAAGACTCTCAGAGAGAAGAGTAAATATCCTAGCGGGGATCTAGAGATGAAGGAACCGCAATCAGGGATAGCTGCTGACTGAGTGTTGTTCCAAGAGAGACTGTCACCAGGGTATCTTTACAAAGATTGGGTGGACGAAAAAATAGGGAATGAATCCCTATGAGTACAACTTATGGAGTATTTAATCAGAAATACTGGCTGAAGCATTGGGCCTAATAATAGTTCAAACTCAACTACAAATGATAGTCTCCATACTATTATCAATTAATACATTTTATTCAATGTGAAAAAGTGTACAAGGAAATTGAACCTGTGCAGTAAAAAGGTTACTGGGTTGATGACTAATAATCAACCACTAGAGTAAATTTTTACAATCCTTCTGATAGTATCAAAATTAGGGGTGTCAGTTAGTCAGGTGTAATTGCTGGCTAATCGCCTAATATAATACTATTTGATATTGTATTAATATCAATTTGAGTTTAGGTTTGGCAGAATCTGCATTTGCCACTATAAAAATTTACTCTAGGTTGATTATTGGCAAGCAACTCAGTAATCTTTTTACTGCACAGGTTTGGTTTCCTCATGCACTTTGTCACATTATATAGAATGTATTTTTAATTGATAATAGTATGGAGACTATTATCCGTAGTTGAGATTGACCTATATTTTGGCCCAACGCTCAGCCAGTATTTCTGATTAGATATCTTGAAGTAGTACTCGTAGGGATTCATTTCCTGTACTCTTGTCCACTCAATCTTTGCTAAGATAAACCTGGGGACAGTCTCTCTTGGCTCAACACACAGTCAGCAGCTATCCTTGATTGTGGTTCTTTTGCCTCTAAATCCCTGATCAGATATTTACTCTTCTTTCTGAGAGTCTTCCAATTATTGCCCTCTGCAATAATATCCTTGAAATAGAACAACATAATAGAAGCTGATAGTTTTATTATACACCGAATTGATATATTACTGTAAACTCTAAACTCTGTAAAGGTACTTTAAATCACTGGTTTTTTTATAATAGTAAATCCCAGTGAATATATATAGTGGGGAATTTGGCTGTCTAACACTCGGTTGACACCTCTTCAATGAAATGGCAGCTGTTGCCATTAAATCACCCATTCTCATCTCAGCAGTGATGGTCTTCCCCATTCTGGCTAAGATTCCATTATTGGACATCCTCCAGACTTCAAATGGAAAGAGTCAGAAAACGTGTCCCTAATGTTTTCCTCTCAATCCAAGTGAACCAACCATATTTGGCTAGCTACCTGCTTGGGTAATGGGACTTATTACCCATTATGGCAGGTCACTCACCAACTTAATAATTCACTAGTTGCAGGTGGTTTCACTTGCCTTGCAACTTTTTATTCATTCCCAATCACTTGGTGATAAAACTTGACTGATCCCAATTAGTACACCTGATAATTAATCACTATCTGATGCCCCTATTTTGTCAGCAACTCCGCCCAATGAGATTGACATATACCCATGACATAGTAGTGGGGATCAACCCCAAAGATAAGGCTGGGCGCTTGGAGGCCCAAAAGGTGAAGCTGCAGGGCCTCCCAGACCTGAAGCACACCCTAGACCAGCGCTGGGTAAGGGCAAAATATGCCCAGGTTGGTTCTAGTGGGATGCCAAGTGCCCAGTTTCTGACAACCGGCCAGGAATTAAGACAAACTATCTACCAAATAAAGGCAGATGGTTCAGTTTGCTTAGGTGAGGAATGAAGGTATGAAACCATTTCACTTATGAAATAATGTGCTCAGGTGAATCCAACTTTAGTCAATAACTTGAGTGAAGTCAGTTTCAGCTTATTTTACTAACTCAGATGGCAGTATCACCCTATTGGTGAGCTGCTGCTTGGGCCCACTGTGGCATAACCCCAAATTTCCTGTCCAAGCTTAAATACATTTTCCCCAACCAAAATTCCTTGTTGGTCAACTTTCCAAAATAAACCTTTACCCCGTTTTACGCTATTTTTAATTTTATATGATGTTCCAAATGCTCCTGTGCGCGAACCTCTTCAAGGAGGTCTCACGTTCTGTTACCCTTGCCATTGCAAGGACCTTGCAGCTCTCACCTTGTGCACCATTTGTTCGCCCAGGTTCCCTCCAACATGGGTCATTTATCCCCTACCAATATGTGCACTGTATCAATTTTACTGGTGCTTTTCTTATAATATTCATAATTTTATACCTAAGAGATTATGGCTCCAGCACCCTCTTCTGGGCTCTAATCACTCTGGCCCTAACGGATAGTTCCCTAGCGTTGGTCTGGTGCACTGAGCACTGCCATGCTGGGAATGGGAGAGTTATAGACACTCTCCTTACATTAGTTGACCAACCATTTTTTCTTATGTGCATGAACTTTTTCCGTGTGGAACTTTTCAGTAGTGGAAACAGTGGCTGTCAGCTGTGGCTCTGACTGTCATTAGCTGCTCTACTGTTTCCTCTTTTTCCTGAAGGTTGGAGCAACTCAGCATTATTATGGTTGCCTCCAACTGGAGATTATCCACTTTTCATGTTCATACCTGGTAGATTCAGACATTTCGATGTCCAAAAGTCATGATTCCCTGAATTTCCACCAAAATTATTAAATTCATTCCAATAAACGAATTTTCCATTTCCAACACATTCAGACAATGCCAGCGGAATTGCCGCAGATGGGCCTGGTGGTGTTGGCCTTGGATAACGTTGGGCATTCTGTTGCAGTTTCAGGGATAGGGTCATTCACATCTATAAATATGTTTTATAATGAAACCCTGAACTCTATTTTTGAACCATTTATTTGTTCATATGGCCTGGATGAGGACCCTATTCCGGTGTATCAGATTACCCCTAAGAACCCACGGTTGACCTCTACCATGATCTGACACACTCAGGAGGTGGAGAAGGAACTTCGTTTTAGATATGACAAAGTATATGCACCTGCAGAAGGCATGGTGGGGTATGTGGCCTCAGTATTAAGAGTGGCCAAATATCCTACCCCTTTTTGATTCCAAAATCCATTCTGTTGGCAGGCTTGAACCAGATTATGAAATGTTTGATGATGTGTTGTCAATTGTCTTCCATAAATAAGACCATTGCGGGTATTTTCTACTGACTGCCACACTCTCCTCTCCTTTAGGGAAGCTCACCACTACTATTTTGGTGGATACTGGCGCCACTGGAAACTATATGGACCAGTACCTAGCCGATTACCTTGGACTGAGTTACTTACCAGGTGATGTGGTTAGAGGAGGGGCATCCCAAGGTATAGCCACTCTTAATATCATTGGGACAGTGGATATCAGGTTGGCAAGTACCACTTGTCTGATCACTTCAGTGCGATCAAAAACCTCCTGTTCCCTATCATTTTGGGTGTGGAGTGGTGGCGGAAGTTTGACGTAAGAACTAACCTGAAGGAGAGTACCTTGTCCCTCACCATGAAGAATGGTCTCACATTTGTTGTGCCTTTTTCAGAAGAAAACGCCCCAGGCAAATTGCCCCATTGGCCCCACCGTATCCCTTGTCGCCTTGCCTCAATGCAGAAACCCTCAGAGGGAAATCCTATACCTTCTTGCTTGAAGGGTTTGAAATCCTCTTTTGATGCAGCATCTGCCAACGCACTCCCTGAGCACTCTGAGTTTAATTGTGACTTCAAGCTCACAGTGGATCTGGTGCATATTTCCTCTCCTATTTACCCTTTAAATGTCCAAGAGGAGGCGTTGGATGTGTGGGTAAAAGAACAGTTAACCAAGGGTGCGATTTTTAGCGTACCTCCCCTGTATGCTCCCCCTTACTCTTCGTGGAGAAGTCTGAGGGTACCTTACGCCTGTGCGTAGACTATGGTAGCCTTAACAACGTTACTGTACTAGACCTCCATCCCATCCCTTTGGATTCGCAGATTGCACATTATGTGGAGAAAGCGAAGGTCTTCTCCAAGTTGGATTGCCTCAACGTGTTCAATCAGATTTGGATTAAAAAGGGACAAGAGTGGTTGAGTATTCTGTACCCAAAAAGGGATCTTCCAGTTTCAGGTCGTTCCCTTTGGGCTTAAGAATGCCCCTGCTATCTTTTAACGCCGCATAGATGCAGTGTTGGGGGACCTTTTAGGGGTATGCGCAGTCGCGTACATGGATGATATCCTGGTGTTTTTCCCTGATTAGGAGTCCCATGCAGTTCACCTTTGGCAGGTGGTGGAGCGGTTAAAGGCAGCCAGCCTTATGTTGAAGATTTCAAAGTGCGAGTTCTTTAAGTCCCAGGTCACGTTTCTGGGCAACGTCATGTTTGAACAAGGACACATGATAACTCCAGACAAGGAGAAGGCGATTTGTGAGTGGCTTACCCCCACCTTGGTTAAGGAATTAAGGAGCTTTTTGGGGACGTGCACGTTCCTCAAGAAGTTCACTCCCAATCTGTCTGAGGTGGCGGATCCCTTATACAAGGCTAGCAGTGCCAAGGTGCTTCAGTGGGCCTCCACTTTTGGAGGATGCTTTCAAAGCAGTAAAGTGCACCCTGTTGTCCACGACTATTCTTCGCCATGTTGACCCTTCAAAGGAGTTCATTGTGTCAACTGATGCCTCCAACTTCGCCATAGTGGCCACCTTGTTACAATTAGGAAAAGATGGGGTAGAGCATCTGGTGGGATATCTTTCTAGGAAAATGTCTTTACTAGAGTTGAATTATGCAGTTTATGACAAGGAGTTATTGGCAATGGTGGAGGCGCTGACTTATTGGCATCATCACTTGCATGGCTCATCCCAACCTTTCTGGGTACATACAGACCACTGTGCCTTGCTGTACTACCGCGCTCCTCATGTCTTAACCCCACGGCAGACTCATTGGCATAAGACCCTTGTTTAATCCGCATTCACTTATGAGTTCACCAAGGGCAAGGATAATGGTTTGGCGGATGCTTTGAGCCGCAACCCTGCTTTAGCGCCTGATCCCAAGGAGGTGGAAGTTCACAACACCCAGGTGATGATTCCTCCAAGTAAACTTCTGCCTCCACGACCCTCTTCTTTGGCCAACGGGCCCGCGCTTGTACCTCTGGAAAACGCGGAGTAATATAGTATGTTCAGGAAGGTAGTCCTTTCTCAGCCGCTGGCAGCGGAATATACTACAATACTTGCTAAGTGTGAGTTGAACCAAGAGGATCTCTCCAGGGGCTATCACATGAAGGATGAGATGGTGTGGTTCCAGTGGCGCCTATGGGTTCCTGCTGGTCTACTTCGCCTGGAAATCATCCAGGACCATCATGATGGACTCACCATTGGTCATCCTGGGAAAGCAAAGACATTAGAGTTAATCCGGTGCACATACAATTGGAAGGGCTTGCCTGCTCAGGTGGGGCGGTACTTTAAGGAATGTTTAGTCTGCAACCAAATGAAGCCAAATCGTCAACCTCTAGCAGGGTTGTTGGTACCTGTTTAGAAAGCTGAAGGGCCCTGGACTTCCCTATTGGTGGACTTTATTGTAGAACTACCTGTCTCAGATGGTTACAATGCCATCATGGTGGTGGAGGACCAGTTTACAAAGTTCGCCCACTTCATTTCGTGAGGAACTACAATAACCGCGGCTGAGATGGCCAGGCTTTTCGTCATGAATGTGTTTGCGCTCCATGGAGTTCCCCAAGAGATTATCGGTGACCAGGGACCCCAGTTTACCTCTGTCTTTTGGGAAGAGTTGTGTAAGACTCTCCAGATTCACCCTTGCCGTTCAACTGCCTATCACCCACAATCAGATGGACAGACTGAACGAGTGAACCAGTGCTTGGAGAAGTTCCTGTGGTGTTACACCACTGCAGACCATTCTGATTGGGCTTCTCATCTACCAATGGACCAGTTTAGCTACAATAAGTCATTGCACTACTTGATTGGTTGTTCCCCATTTTTCGCCAGCCATGGCTTTAACCCCGCATTTAACATGGAGCCCAGCTGTGGATCTAAGGTTAAAGCGGTGGTGGACTTTGCCAAGACAATCAAGAAGGTCCACAAGGGGGTTTCCACAAGCTTGGAGGCGGCAATTCAGGTGCATAAGGAGAACGCTGATGGGAAGCACCGAGTAGGTTCTGCATACAAGGAAGGGGATCTCGTGATGCTTGATGCTCATAACATCCCTATCAAGAAGCCTTGCACGAAGCTGGGCCCTAAGTGGATTGGACCTTACCGCGTTGTTAGAAAGGTGACCATGCCTCATACTAGCTGGATCTTCCCCCTTCATTTCAAATCTTCTTGGTGTTTCATGAGAGCAAACTCATGTTGTTTGAGGAGCCCCCACCAGAGAATCCCGAGGCCTATCTCGTGGATGGGGCGCCTGAGTGATAGGTGGAAGAGATAGTTGCCTCCCGCCGCGTTAAAGGAAGACTGGAGTACCTGGTATCCTGGAAGGGCTTTGACGCTGCAGAGAACAGTTGGGTTCCAGCGCGCGACTGTGTGCATGCCCAAGATCTGATTGAAGTCTTCCATGAGAGTTTCCCCCAGGCTGCTGGATCCCCATCTAAACCGTCAGTCGCTGCCATGAAGTTGGCCCCTTCCCACAAGAACTTTTCCCTGGCATAAGCCCCTGGAGGGGGGTTGAGCCCCATTGGGAGGGAGAGGGTAATGTCATGTACCCATGACATAATAGTGGGGATCAACCCCAAAGATAAGGCTGGGCGCTTGGAGGCCCAAAAGGTGAAGCTGCAGGGCCTCCCAGACCTGAAGCACACCCTAGACCAGCGCTGGGTAAGGGCAAAATATGCCCTGGTTGGTCCTAGTGGGGGTGCTGAGTGCCCAGCCCCTGATGACGGGCCAAGTGTTAAAATGAACTATCTACCAACCAAAGGCGGATGGTTCAGTTTGCTTAGTTGAGGAACAAGGGTTCAAAACCTGTTCCACCTACAAAATAACGCGCTCGGGTCAAATTCAACTTCAGTTGGTAACTCGAGTGAAGTCAGTTTTGGCCTATTTCATAAAACTCAGATGGCAGTATCGCCTTATTGGTGAGCCGCTGCTTGGGCCCACTGTGGCATAACCCCAATTTTCCTGTCCAAGCTTAAATACATTTTCCCTAACCAACATTCCTTGTTGGTCAACTTCCCAAAATAAACCTTTACCCCATTTTACGTTGTTTTAAATTTTTTAATGATGTTCTAAACGCTCCTGTGCGCGAACCTCTTCAAGGAGGTCTCACGTTCTGTTACCCTTGCCATTGCAAGGACCTTGCAGCTCTCACCTCGTGCACCATTTGTTCGCCAAGGTTCCCTCCAACCTGGGTCATTTATCCCTTACTGATATGTGCACCGCATCAATTTTACTGGTGCTTTTCTTATAATATTCTCAATTTTATGCCTAAGCGATTATGGCTCCAGCACCCTCTGCTGGGCTCTAATCACTCTGGCCCTAACGGCTAGTTCCCTGGCGCTGGTCTGGTGCACCAAGCACTTTACACTGGGAATGGGAGAGTTATAGACACTCTCCTTACAGAGATCTTAAGTATTCATCTGGATTGATACCCAACGGATATGACCAGGCGAATATCCCAAAATCCCCTGAACATAGTTCCTCCAAAACTCGGGCCAACCAATTTCTGATTCACTTCGCCTTAGGGAATTTTCCCCTAATGACACCAGGTAATCTAGCAGGCTGGGAATATGGGCAAAAATTCCAACACATCCCCCTCTTGCCTAGATTTCCAGCAAGAAGAGGACTGGGGCATGAAAACATCGCTTCAGACACTTGGTCAAATACTTCATTGGTTCAAGATGAGTACACTCATCAATACTCAATGCTGCTTGGGATGACCGTCAGCATATGGCGTCCTTCCTCTTCCTCCTCGCTACTGCCTTCTCAGAGCGCGGTCCCCATGACCTTCTGTCATGCCAGGCTGTTCGATTTACCTGTTATGATATTAGTCCCAGGATCCAGTTTCCCCCTCGTCAGGGTATATGACCCACTGTCATATTCAGGATTCTTGGTCCGGCGTCCCTGATTTCCTGATTTTCTCCTCATCTTAAACAGGAGACCCTTGCCATTGATATTCGTTTCACAGCTTGATTAAGAATACTTATTTCTATTCACCCTTATTATTTCTCTCTTAACCTCTTGGCTTAAGTCATTCCTAATTCATCCCTTGGAGAGCTTATCCCAATAATTTTGAGATTCTTTTCTCCGAAATTGGAGCTTAATGGATTATAGAGTGCATAATGTCAACTTCTATATAAGTCCAACATCCCCTCTCATCCAGCTCATATGTCAAATTCCGAGTATTGTTACCAGCAGCTCCTCAATAGTTTGTCTGATCCAGACCTCTGTCTTTTCCAGCAGATGAGTCAGGCTGCTCAACGGAACCTCTTTTATAATCCTTTCAGGACTCATACACCTAGTCTGGCGCAACCAGCTAGTCCTTCCATCAAATTACTGGAAATGGTAACTAATCTCTCTGAAACCAGGCTGGCTATCATTTTGAACAACTCTCAGCTGACTCTTCCCTTACAGTCAATTCCAGAGTTGGACTTCAAAACCCTCCTGGATTTGGCTCCTTTTACTGATGCTCCATACAAAATTGTTGATGCTCCAGAGATTATGCCAGTTGCTCTGGATCATTCATTCTTGGCTGGGTTGGACTTGCTCCCTGAGTTCCTCTTCCAACTTGTTCAAATTTACAAACCCGCTGTACTGGTTTCTGAGCTCTCAATTGGTAACAGCATACACTTTGAGCTCCCCTACGCTGAACTCTGAGCCCAAGTCACCAAGGCTTTGACAGTAGTGCTTAATCCCTCTGATCTTGACAACCTTCTGAATTGGGATACTGCCACTTATGCTCTTCGCTTTGCTGGCCAAGTTATTTGAAGTTGGTCTACAAAGCTTTTAGCCTCGCCTGGCTTCCATTGGTCATTCAGCTTTAGCTTCCATGAAGCCCTTAGTAGCCACTTGCAGGATGCAATCCACTCTCTGCACAATTACCTCTTCTCTGGCACTTCCCATCGGTATCTTCCACTAATGGCATTAATTGGGGGCATGATTCAGCAACCCCCGCTGAGTATTCCTTCTTTGCTGCCAGCCCACATATCCGGTGTCCTCAATGAAGCCCATCATCAGGTGCTCAAGTCAAATCTTCTGGCTCCAGTGCCATATCAGGATTACTTGGGGTTATTCATCAATTGCCTCTTTCTTTATTGCTGCTTTCCTCCCCACTCTGGGGTTTTGCGATTGGCTTCCTCTGACATCTCAATTTCCCTTCCCCTAATCACTTTTTTGCAGGGCTCAGCATCCGCTTAAAGAACATGGTTTTGTGTAGGTCTCGCCCTCACTAGCATCCGATCACATATTGATTTTGATGAGTTGTTAATTCCTACCGCGATCCATCCTCCCTCCCCCAAGAGGTGACATAGGCGGAATCATCCCCATACCAAGGACAATCAATAAAAATAAAAATTATAAAAATATATTGGGTTTTTTATCTATGCAGCTTATAATTTTTTCCCATATCTTTATCAATTTTTTATCTTTATTCTTCTTTTTTCCTATGGGACTTGACCTTGTTTTGGTTCTGAAATCCATCTTTTTTCCCAAACTGGATCCTGGGTACTTAAACCTGACAGTTTTTCATGGTACAGTGGTCCTTTTTTCAGACTTAACCATCTAGATTGGTTCAGAGGTCTTTTTTGGACTTGACCTAATTATCAGGATATGACCAACTTAATGGTTCATCAGTCCTTTGGGAACTCTTTTATTTTTTTCCTTGATCCAATGCTTTAGATACTTAGCGTGGACTCAATTTACAACTCTTCCATCCAAGAGATTCTTGATGGAGTAAGCATTGGTTGCCATCTTGGAGATTACTTTGAACGGACCTGACCACAACACATCTAATTTGTTTCTTCATCTGAAACCATGCATATTGCAATAGGCGACTCTTTCTCCTATTTGATATTCTTCTAATGCCGGTCTGTTTTTGTCATCCATCAATTTTGCTCATATCCTCTTCTTCAAGGTTGTATCAAATGCTTGCAATTGCATATCAATCAGGATACTTATCAGTAAATTCAAGTATTGTTTGGTACTCATCCCCAATGTAGGTTCCACCACCAAATATAAAATTAATGGCAACGCGGCCTTTCTTCCATATGATAAATCAAATGACATCTTACCCATTGCCATATGATAACTAATGTTGTATGCGAACGTCACCAAACTCAGGTACATTCCCCACGCAGAATTTCTCCCTGCAACTAGCTTCCTTAGCATCACGGCCAGCATCCCATTGACCTGTTCTACCAGTCCGTTTGCCTCTGGCTGGTATGGTACAGACACGACTCTTTGGATCCCCATTATTTCATTTAACCTCAGGACTACATGAGATGTGAAGTTGGTCCCATTGTCGCTAAGCAGTACCTGCAGACATCTATTCTGAAATACTACTTGATCCAAGATGAACCTCGCAGTGCTGGTAGCATCTACTTTTGCCAGAGCCTTCATCTTTACCCATCTCATCAGATGGTTGATGGTAATTATTATGTACTTGACCCCCCTGTGCTCATTGTCAATGGTCCCATCACGTTAATGGACACCATGTGCCAGGCAAATTACAGGGCGGACAAGTTAGTATCCAGTTGTATTCTTATGTGGTTTGTGCAGCTGGCACTCCACACAACAAGCTAGATAACCTGCAACATTGTAGTTGATCGATTCCCAGTAATCTTACTGGCGAATTTGGTCAGTTGATTTCCTCAGGCCTCCATGCCCATCAACCTTGTGAGCTGCTTGTACTATTGCTGCTCTTTCTGATGGTTTTAGGAAATAATAGCCACTTCCCGTTGATGTCTTGAATACTTGTCCATCCATAGTCTCAGTGTTTTCCATCGCTTTCTGAAGCGCATATTGGATTTCTCGAGGCTCATCCCCAATTCTTCCTTCAACCATCCTCTGGAATAGCTCATTCACCTGTGGGTATACCAACTAGACCATTGGCAACCATGATAAGCCATCCGCGTTCTGATGAGAAGCCCCCGCTTGGTGGACTATCTCATAATCATAAGCCTGAAGCTTAAGTGCCCATTGGGCCAGTCGTCCTTCCAGATCTCTTAAATTGTGCAGCCAATGCAGCAAAGAGTGGTCCGTTACCACCTTAAAGTGCGTTCTGTGGACATACACCCAAAACTGCTTGCATGCATAAATGATTGCAAGGCATTCCCACTCAGTCACGGTGTAGTTCCTCTTAGCAGCTATGAGTGTCCAGCTCACATATGCCACCAGATGTTTATCCCCAAGTTCATCTACTTGGCTCAGTATGGCACCAATCGCCATCAATGAAGCATTGGTTTGAATGGTAAACTCCCAATCGAAATTCAGATATTTCAGAATTGATGAATCTATCAAATACTGGCGTAACTCATCAAAGGAGTCCTGGGCCTCTTCATTCCATACACATCCTATTTTCGGATTCTTTGATAAATGGAATAATGGCTCAGCTATTTGGGCGAAGTCCTGAATAAATCTTATGTAGTATCTAACCATCCCAAGGAACACTTGGATGTCTTGGACATTCTTTGGTACAGCCATACACTCTATAGATGCTATCTTCTGGGTTTGCGGCTGCAATCCACTTGAGTTGATTACAAATCCCAGGTATTCCAACTCTTTCTTAAAGAAGTGGCACTTCCTTGGCTTGATCTTCAGGTTAGCTGCGGACAGTCGCTTAAATACTTTTTCCAAGTGGTGAAGGTGATCAGTAAACGTCCTACTAACACGTTTATACTGTCCAGATATACCAGGACACATGACAACTTCAAGTCGCTTAATATTGCATCCATGGCCCTCTGAAACGTTGCAGGCGCATTGCATAGACCCTGGGGCATCCTCGTCAGTTGGTATAGCCCCTGATGTCATGGATGCGGCTAAGAAAACTAGACTAGGCTCCCAGTCAGGGTGTGCAAGCACCCAGTGGAGGGCCCAGAATGCCAGAGGCATAGCGGTCCAAGTGACTAAGATAAGTGGGGATCTACACGACACATGAGGGAAGAAAACATTCAAAAGCATACTGAAGGCCCCCAAGGCAAACCAGATGGCTGCGTTGGGGGCAACCGCGAGTCTTACAGGGGCAACCCTAAGGGCGGGAGAGGCAGGGAGGATGATGACTCCTCCAGGGAACGCGGTTGCTGGCCTTCAGAACCTGAAGAAGAGGCTGGTGCACCAGCAGGAGGCGGCACAGAGACCACCATGTTGTTGGGAATGTGGATAGAAGTGGGGGAAACCCCATAAGAGGGGCTGGAACTGAGTTTCCCCAAATGGGGACACTCAAGGTCCCGCTGGTGAGCAGGACCCATAGTGGCAGGGGCAGCAAATGGAGCTGAACCCCTGCACGGCAGGCCAGGGGCGCCTTGAGACCGCTCCCCCTGAGGAGCAGACTCAGCGGACTTGATTTCTGAATAAATGGAATGGCCTCCATTTAACGGATGTGAAGAAACATATGAACAGTGGGCTCACCTTCAGGGGCAGGCTGGATTATTGTGTCGATGATCTGCTGCTGCATGGCAGGATTGAGTGACCAGATAATCCAGTCTGCAAACATTGGGAAAAGGATCTAGACAATGGCATGCTTCATCAGATCAAATGACAGAATGGCGTTTAAATCTGTGTTAAAAATGGGCGGAGTCCGCGGCAAACTAAGTGGATACACAGATTTTTATTTTGACAAGGCTAAAAAGAATGAACTGACAACTGCCTCGGTGGAGCCAGTTGTTTTTTAAATGGTTCAATAGGCATAGGGAGGAGTTGGGGGATTGGTTGTTCAGGGAATGGGGAGGGAATTTGGTTGGCTGACTCAGAGGGGGTGAAAGGTGGCTCCTGATTTGGCAGAAGCATAGAAATATTTTTGCAAATTTTGCTAACTTCTTGAGACCAAGCCAAATTGATGCTGCCAATCCAGGTTCCAATGACTTGACTTGGCTGATTTGCATGGCTTGGGCATTCTGGATTCATCTCAGAAAGCAGGGGTCCATGGATCAAATTTTTTGCAATTTGGTCTGACTATACAATTGAGTGGCTCACATGATCCAAACCTCCTGGAACTGCCTTGGAACATCGGACCCAATAATCTGAGCCATTTGCACACAGGTTTTTGATCTGAGTCATGTTCCAATCTGGATCCCAAATCTGGCTGACCTGAACCAGCCCCAGTCCATAAATTACCAGCTGGGCTCTGACCCTGGGAATTGCAATTTTCAAAATTTTTCCCCATGGCTGGCCTGGAGAGTGGGTGGCCTCCAGACCCCCTCCAAGCCCCTAACATGAACCACCTCCCTGAAGACCCCCTCTATTAATCCTACCAGGATTGAAGAGGAGGGAAGGGGTGGGAATGGGGCAGCTTTGGGGAGAAAAGCTGTCACTGAGTGCTCATCTATCACGTGGGCGAGGTCACCCAGTTGTGACAGAGGGTCCACAGAAGCCTTGCGCCCCCTCTTCATCTGGAAAGGGTGCTGAGCCCTATCCAGCTTCAAGGGCTGGTCCCCAAGACTTACACCTGCGTGGTAATAATCGCGCATTTTTCTTGGTCTTCCTTTGGTAAGTTGATCTGCCAATATCCCAGGTTCAGATCCATCGTGGAGAAATACTTCACTTCTAAACAGTCTAGTGCATCATTGATCCTCAGTAGGGGATATGAATCCTTCTTCATAGTTTTGTTCAGCCTTCAGTATTCAATCACCACCTGGTTTGATCCATCTTTCTTCTTCACAATCAGAATCAGACTCGCCCAGGGACTTGTCAATGGAACTAGAAGCCCATGCTTCACTAGTTTGCTGATTTCATCCTCCACTACCGCTTCAGCAGCTTTTGATCTTTGGATTGTTCTCATTCTTATTGGTAAATTTTCCCCAATGTCAACCTTGTAATTATGTCTCATGTGCATCCCACGTTGTAGTCATCCTGAGCAAACACTTCCCAATATTTCTCGAATAGTTCAAGAACCTTCTCCCCGCTGGCCTTCTGGAAGATCAGCGAGCTGCTCCCAATCAACCAATAGGTTGATAATTTTGGCTACCCTGGCTGGTAATCCCATTTTTTTGAGAGACCCAAAATCGTGGAATCATCTCAATTTGGCCATCAGGATCAGACTAATAAATGCGATGATCTGATTCCTCTTGATCTTCATCAGTTTTTAACTCAAATTCGCCAGAAGAACTCAAATTTCTCCATGAACCGGCATTATTATCCCAGGGGCCACCCATGGATCCACTCTGGTCTTCTTCCAGGGGCTTCTGACCTCCACATACAACAGCTCAGGAATCTCCAATGTCAACCCAGTGTCAACTATTATCTGCAATCTGGCCAGTATGGTCCTCTCATTCTTAATCCTTAGTTAATTCCCCAGTTTTCTAGGATTTTTTCCAGCATTTCATGTCACTTCCTATCAATATATTGGTATCAAATTGGGACAATACCATCATTGTATATCAGATTGATGAAGTTGTTTCTCTGATTCAACGGAGCTTCACTGTCCTTCTGGTATACCAATGGTAACATCTGACCCAGGATGGTCAACATGTTATCCTCAAAGTTACATTCAACTCCGTATTTCTGTAGAAACTCTGTTCTGATCAGAATGGCATAGTTTTGGTTTACCAAACCTATGGCTGGCGCAGATACCACCAGCGACCCAAATCATAGTGGCCGCGCATTATACGCTCCACAGGAAATGGTGGTGTTTGGCCCAGCTGTCCCATATTCTTTCTATTTCTCCAAGTCCAGTGAGATCTTCATCCTCTTTACCAGCTTGGTCAAAACAATATTGATGGGTGCTCCGCTGTTGACAATCGCCCTCACCCTCACTCAATTCACTTGTATATCTATATATGTACACTCAGAGTATTGTAATATAGTATTTACTGAGTGAATGGCGGTATTATTAGCCAAATCTAGGGTGTGAATAATTTGCGCCGATAATTCAGGAAACAATTCATTTATTGTACTAAGGGAAATAGACAAATTAGCCTCATCTAAACGGATGTCAGATAACTCTTCAGGATTCTCAGTGGTTCAGATCTTGTCCGCCAGTTGTCAGGTATATGGCTGGGAAACTTACTGGATTATCTCAGGGTCAATTCTTTTTGCCCTGGCTCTGGTAACGGCAATCACATACATATTGACCACTTGATATAGCTGATCCTGCTTGTTGTCTATAAACAGATCACTAAAATCAATTTCTTCATATATGATATCAGGAGGAACAGGTTTATCTGCAGCTCTAGACTGTTCCTTGTCTAGGACGCGGGACCTTTTCCTAAATCCCTGGTAACTGCTGTTTATTTGGAATGGACCACGTTGATCTAATCCTTTGGCTTTTTACAGTGTACGGCAAAATGTCCTTTACTGCCACACTGATAGCAGACCTTCTCCTTATTGTTTAACCATCTGAATTCTTTGGACTTATTTCCTGGCATGGTTCAATTGGTAGCCTCCTTAGCTCCTTCATTTCCCTTTGTGGGATCGGATTTCATACCAGATTGGACTTGAAGCTTCTATTTGGGGCATAGAATGTCGCTCCCAAAATCTTCAAGTTATCTACTATTTGTGAGATAGTTATTTCTGTAGAGAACATGGAAGACATCATACAATGCAAATCACAATAGGGCTGAAGGGCCACTTGCAAAGCGATTCTAGCATCAAAGTCATCCAATACTTTTGCTCTGGCCAGGATCTGCGACTCCTGGTAAAATTGATCTGAAAAGCTAGCAAGAGACTCATCTTTATGGAACTGGATTCCCATAAATTCTTGCTCGCATTTTGACATGCATGTCAGACTCCTGAACTCCTTCAAGGTGGCTGCCTTTGCCTCAGCATATGACCAGCTGTACCCTCCAGGTTAGGTAACATTAAGTTTTGACAGTTGGTGTCCAGGAAGCTCATGATCATCAACGCCTTTTGATGATCTCCGTAGCCATTCATGGTCATGTTTAGCAGTCAGAAAAATGCTGAAATATTATCCTGATGGAACGTTGGCAATTTTGGTTTTGCTTAAATTCCTCTGAGTCATTTATGGCCGATTCTCTCAGTTCAGTTACTTGTCTAACTTGTGGAGTGGCTTTGGGTGTCATCTCCAAAATGGCATTAAAAGCGGGCAGCACGTTCCTTGGGGTATTCGACTTCCCAAGTATTATGTGAGGACTTCTCTCTTAAGCATTGCTTGCCATATTGGGCTCCCAAGCACATCTGTGAGCTTTGAATTCCTCCACTTGTTTAATTAATTTCTTAATATTTGCACCAAATTTTCTTAAACAAACATGATCCACTTCTCGCTCCATTTTCAGGTATAGGACCTCTTGAACAAGGTACCCTTCTATCTTCTTCAACGAGTTTACTTTTCCAAGTAACTCATTCCCAAAGCTGGCTACATTCTCTACTCCTTCTTCCACCTTAGCGACTCGTTCTTCCAAGGCCGCAAACTCCCAATGGTCCACTTAGTTTAAGGCATTCTGATTTACAGTGGCGATCTTGGTCCACAGTTTGCGTAGTTCTTCTTTGTATGACATTATTATAGATTCTTCACTCAACTACCCAGGTAGTGAGCACCAACTTGTAAAAATTTACTCTAGGTTGTTTATCAGCAAGCAACCCATAAACCTTTTTACTGCATAGGCTCAATTTCCTCATGAACTTCGTCACATTGTATAGAATGTACTAATCAATAATAGTATGGAGACTATCATTTGTATTTGAGATTGAACTATATCGGCCCAACGCTCAGCCAGTATTTCTGATTAAATACTCTTGAAGTCATACTCATAGGGATTCGTTCCCTGTACTCTTGTCCACCTGATCTTTGCTAAGATATCCTGGTGACAGTCTCTCTTGGACCAACAGCAGTTGGCAGCTATCCCTGATTGTGGTTCCTTCACATCTAAATCCCCGCTTGGATCTTTACTCTTCTCTCTGAGAGTCTTCCAATTATTGCCCTCTGCAATAATATCCTTGAGATAGAACAACACAATAGAAGCTGATAATCTAACTATACACCAAATTGATAATATTACTGCAAAGTACTGGTTATCTAATTACTATCTTTTATTATAGTAAATCCTAAGGAATTATATAGTAGGGAATCCGGCTGTCTAACCCTCAGTTGACACCTCTTTGATGAAAGGAAGCCATTGCTGTTGAATCACCCATCCTCGTCTCAGCAGCGATGGTCTTCCCCATCCTGGCTAGGATTCCATCATTGGACATCCTTGAGACCTCAAATGGAAAGAGTTGGAAAACGTGTCCCTAACGTTTTCCTCTAGATACAAGCAAACCAACCATATTTGGCTAGCGACCTTCTTAGGTAATGGGACTTATTACCCATTATGGAAGGTCACTCACCAACCAATCGATTTGCTAGTTGCAGGTGGCATCACTCACCTCGCATTTTGATATTCATTCCAAATCAGTTGGTGATGAAACCCAACTGATCCCAATTGGTACACCTGATAGTTAATCACTATCAGATGCCCCTATTTCGTCAGTAACTCCACCTGATGAGATCTTAAGTATTCATACAGATCAATCCCCAATGGATACGACCAGTCAAATATCCCAAAATCCCCCAAATGTAGTTCCTCCAAAACTCGGGCAAACCAATTTCTGATTTATTTCGCCTTAGGGAATTTTCCCCTAGCAATACCAGGTAATCTAGCAGGCTGGGAATATGGGCAAAAATCCCAACAGCCACTAAATGCCATTTGTAGGTCATTGTGGGATTTAAGGTGGAAAGCTGATGAATCCATTACCAATCATCTAAATATGCTTCTACTGACTAATTCAGAGCATGGCAACTCATGCTGAGGACGTTCAAAGTACTATTTAATTATGAATCTATATATGATCAACCAGCAACTTATGCTGAGGATGGATTGACCTAATATGATAATTGGTGATCTGATGAGCGGATTGGGTGGTTCTCCCACCATAAATGAATTGACAATTTATTAGAGTTCCATTCTGGATAGCTGAGGGGTTTCAGAGGCGCAGTAGCCTAGGTATAAATAGTCATTCTTCCCTTAAATAAACATCTCTCTCTCTTGCCCATATTATTTTAATTTTTAGTAGTTTTGCAGCTAAGTTGAAATAATTTGTGACTGGAGATCACTGAAGTTAGCTTGAGGTGACACGCCTGGATGGCCAACACTGCCAGCTCCAATACCTCAGCTCTAGGATGAACAGGCGGGAACCTGGCCAACTGACCACTGAAGACGTTGCTGACTGGCCATCAGCCTTGCGGAGTGCAGCGTGGGAGTGCCTTGGATGCCCAGGATGAGGGCAGGACTTGACGGGGCATGCCCAGATGGGTTGGCAAAGGGTCAGGATAATGGGGCAGCGTGGGAGTGCCTTGGCTACCAAGGATGGGTGCAGGATCTGTCAGGGAACACCATGGACCCTGGGGCTAAGGTGAAGTCATTAGTCTGCTGTGTTGGTGGGTTAGACGGGGACTTCTAGGGAGTTGGTATACCTATTTATGGAAAATGGCAAAGGGTAAACCAGGATTCATACTGGTTTGCCTGGCACACTAGCAGAGCTCACAGTTGATTTTGCAACAGAGCTTCTTTCTCAGAAGCCCAAAAGTCAAAAAATAGCTATGATAGATCAAATGCTAAATTAGAGCTTCCTCCTTGGAAGCCTAAAAAACATTGACATTAATTAATAAATTTTACACTGGTTCTTAATCTATTAAATTACTAGTATTGAAAATTTTAGAAAAATCACAACATGGTTAATATCTAAACAGCCCCAACATACCCAATCATCTTCTTCCAACATGTCTTCTAGTCTCACCTGCATATGACAAGCTAGGAATCACACTACCAAACTTAACGTAGGACTTCATTGCCAATATGGCAGGTAGGTCCTTGGCACAACCCCCTCACGTCCAAAAGATAGCAAAAACCCTAATGTCGTCATATATTACCAAAACTTAAGGAAAGAGCCCTAAAGTAACTGCGCAGTATTAATTGCCAAGAAATTGATGGCATTTAGCTAATTTAAAACTACTGATATTCCATTATTAGTACAATTTATAATACAAAAAATAACATTTTCTGGGCATATTAATAGTTATCTATAAGATCTTAAAAATTTAGCATGTAATAAATTCACAATCATCCATTGAGAGGTCCTTAATAATATAAGCATCCAATGCCAACTTTTTGATGACCTCTAATGGGCAATTTAAAGCTTGTCCAGTCTATTACATCATATAAAGCTGTGCATGCCATAATAGCTAACCTGTAAGTCTCGGGGAACGTCCTTTGGCTCTCAATTGCTCCATCTTCCCATTCCCAAATAAGAAGATACTGAAGAGGATGGTGGTACCCCTCATCACTCAGGGTGACCTCGCTCATGCAGTAGATGAGTGATGGGTAACAGCCTGTACGCTTCAAATCCCACCCCCAATACCCACACTTACCTTGGCAGAATTGTTGTGGGGAATTAGCAAAATCTGTGCCAAGTTTATCAACTTGAAATCGGTTGGATTTAATTTGGCTGGCAATCTAACAGATGTGCAAAATTTGAATGACTGTAAAAGCATGAAGGATGAGATATAAGCCAGATCGCCCGATGGTCCCAATTCAATCTCCAGACCAGTTGAACAAATATTGGGCGCTATTGATGTAAGTTTGAATCCATTGGATAGTAATTTGGGTGCTGCACCTGATATGCCGCTATTGACTGAACGAATGGTTAAATGACTGAGTGTGGGTGGGTTGGCCATCCCAAACCCATTCCCAACCAAATGGACCCATCCCTATAAGGGATGGCCTTGGGGGATTCCCATCGCCTGTCAGGCCAAATGCCATCATGCTAATCGTCAGAAATGTAGTCAAGCCCTGGTTTTGACATTTGAGGTCAAACCAACAGAGACTCGGCCCACTGCCAAATTTTGCAATGTCAGTTCTTAAAGAATAAGCCCCCCATTCCCAAACAGTGCACTGGTCAAGTCGAATTTGTTGGGCCCTGACCCCACCCTGTCACTACCCAATCAGCCACTATTTAATCAGTTGCATGGCACTGAGAAAATTGTTGGTCAATTTTCTTACTTTCCTTTCCCAATAAAATTTTACCAAAAAAAGAAATTTTCATTTGTTTATTTTCCCTTTTAACTGCTTCCCAGATGGCATTTCCCTGGTGGTCCATCGCCCCGCACTCCAGGTGGGCATTATTAATTCTTTTGGTCACCATGGTTCCCTCTATCCCATATCAAGTTGCACGGTCAGCAACGCCCCTGGCATTCTGGCTTGCTTTTTGGGTGCTCATGCATCCCAACTGGCAGGCTGGTCTAAACTTCTTCTGCCATTTCCATGACATAATTGACCAACCATTACTTCCAGCCATTTCCACCTTGGTTTTTGAATTGGGCGCTGCAGTGGTTACCCTCTACCAGATGAACGTGCAATCAGTTCTGTGTTGTTTGTTGTTTGTTTGGTCACTTTCTGACTTTGGGAGAAGTATCCACTCTATTTTAGGAAACTTTCTTCAAGCTACCCAAGAAGTGTGGACTGCATCTTCTTGCAACCACTCCATAACCCCTGAGTCTGAATTGCCACTTCTGGAGTCAACTATGAATGACTCTTTTCAAGTCCAGATGGAAGAAATGATTTCTCTTACACTTGTACTTCCAATTTTTTCCCCAGCTAAAAACCCTGACCCTGGGTTCAACATACCCGCTATCTCTTCAGTCATTCTCAAGTCAGCTAAATCTCCAAATAAACAGAATACTGCTTATTTCCTTGTCCCTATGAGAATCAGTGTCAGTCCTCATCATGTATCCTTTGAAGCTCTGGTGGATACCAGAGCGGTGGGGAACTTCATGAGCGTCAAGTTGGCACAACAATTAAAATTGAAAATGGATGTGGGCGCCTCAGTAATGGTAGCCTCATCTGCTTACCAGTCTTCATATGTCATCCGCCGGCCCTTACACTTCTCAATCCACCAATATAACTTCTGCGATCAGTTTTTGGCCATGCTGAACCTGGTATTCCCGGTGATCTTAGGTGTGGGATGGTGGCATCGACAACATGTGAAGATTCATTTAGAGTCTAATACATTGTTGTTTACCAATGATGATTCAGAGGGAGAGTTCCTTCTGATTGACACCCTCAAGAAAATACAAGGAACCAGCTCTGACACTACCTTAGTTACCTCCGCGGCATCCCAGCTGATTTTCCTGAAAGCTTAATGCAATACTGGGAAATCTTTGATATGGAAAAAGCAGACCATCTGCCAAAACATTCCGGGTACAATTGTGGATTTTGAACAAACGTGGAATTGGTGAACATCAACTGCCCGTTGTATCCTCATACAGTGGAGGAAGAGGTCGCACTCAATACCTGGTTGGATGATATATTAAAAAAGGGCTGGTTGTTCAAAGAAACCTCTCCCATCGCCTCCCCTATTGTATTTGCAAGAAAATCAGATGGGTCCCTCCATCCTTGCGTAGATTATGGTCACCTGAACAAAATATCAGTTACAGATCCCTACCCAATGCCCTTAGAACAGAAAATCAGTCAGGCGATTGCCAAATCCCGTGTTTTCTCAAAATTGGATCTGGTGAATGCTT